>CM038142.1:137161017-137729109 GCA_021437245.1 Aegilops speltoides | reverse complement strand
CTCTGCTAGCTTGCCCTAAGAAAAACAACAGTTCCACAGATATCTCCAGTGTCCGGCCTTTACCCGGATCATCCGGGAGTTGGTCCAGATCATCCGGCTTAAACTTTTAGCTTCTGTTGTTTTGGTCAATTTTTCGGCCCTCGGCCGGATGATCTGGACCCCGGTCCGGATGATCCGGCCATACAGTGCTGCAGCGCATAGTTTTGGCTATAACTTTTGCATCCGAACTCGGATGGGGACGATTCTTATATCAAAATCGTCCGTTTCGACGAGACGAAGAACTTTGCAGTTGTAACTTTTTCCATCCGAGGTCGTCTTAATTAGGTTTCATGACATTCTTTAATCAGGTGTCAGCACGGGTATCTCAGAAATTGTCATATCTTTTGCACTTGAGCTTCTTTTTGGTCTATCTTCATATTTATTTCGATCATCTTGACGAGGGCCATCAAATGGTGACATAAACTCATAATTTTAACCTCATTCCATTATAGACTCAAGTCACTCTTTGCGATCATGCCATTTTTGAGCGTCAACACTCTTTGCCACCCCTACAGATGTGGGTGGTGAAGAAAAAGAACCAATCTCTTCTGCAGGGTCAGGTCTCCAAACATGCTCTAACGTCTGAAGAATTTGCTAGGGACCTGACAAAATGCCTGAAAGGACGCAGGCGAATCATGATGAAATGAACTTTCATTTCACACGTCCTCATACTGCTATATCTGTTTACTGCTTGATGAAATTCATTCCTGTTCGTGAAGAACGTCGAGCTGATGCACCTGAAGAACATGATGAGGAAAATGGTGCTGAAGAAAATGCTGATCAAAATCCTCAGCGACAACTCACTCATCCACGCGTTGCAAAAGAAGTGCAAGTGGAGAAGATCATCGATGACATCAGCGCACCAGGTCCTCTCACCCGCTCAAAAGCCTCACACTTATCTAACTTTTGTGGGCACTATGCTTTTGTCTCTATCTCAGAGCCCACTAAGGTAGATGAAGCATTTCTGGAGCCGGAGTGGATTCAGGCTATGCAAGAAGAATTACATCAGTTCGAGTTGAACAATGTCTGGGAATTGGTAAATCGCCCAGATCCTCGCAAGCATAATATCATCGGCACAAAGTGGATCTACCGCAACAAGCAAGATGAAAATGGCCTTGTGGTGAGGAATAAGGCACGTCTAGTAGCTCAAGGCTACACACAGGTTGAAGGAATTGATTTCAATGAAACTTTTGCACCTGTTGCTAGACTTGAAGCTATTCGCATTTTACTTGCCTATGCTAACCATCATGATATCATCTTATATCAAATGGATGTGAAAAGTGCATTCCTCAATGGTAAGCTTGAGGAAGAAGTATATGTTGCTCAACCCCTGTGTTCAAGATCCCAAGAATCGACAAAGTCTTCAGACTCAATAAGGCTCTCTATGGCCTCAAGCAAGCCCCTCTGGCGTGGTATGACACATCAAGGAATTCTTCGTGAAGAATGGCTTCACACCCGGTTCACTTGACCCTACTCTATTTACTAAATCATATGATGGTGAACTGTTTGTGTGCCAAATATATGTTGATGATATTATCTTTGGCTGTACTAACCAACGATATAGTGATGAATTTGCCTATATGATGAGTGAAGAATATTAAATGTCTATGATGGGAGAGTTGAAATTCTTCTTAGGTCTTCAAATTCGTCAGTAGCGCAATGGCATATTCATATCTCAGGAGAAATACCTCAAAGATGTACTGAGGAAATTCGGCATGCAAGATTGCAAAGGCGTCAAAATTCCTATGCCCACAAATGGCCATCTATGCACTGATGAAAATGGTATTGACTTCGATCACAAGGTATACCGCTCCATGATTGGTTCTTTATTGTACTTATGTGCATCTAGGCCAGATATAATGCTTAGTGTTTGCATGTGTGCCCGATTTCAAGCTGCACCAAGGAATCACACCATAAGGTCGTGAAGCATATTCTTCGATATCTAGCTCACACACCAACACTAGGATTATGGTACCCCAAGGGCTCTGCTTTTGATCTCATTGATATTCTAACTCGACTATGCTTGGTGACCGTGTGGACCGCAAGTCAACATCCGCACTTGTCATTTCTCGACGATCTTTGGTCCGTTGGTCCTCGAAGAAACAGAATCACGTATCACCGCTTCATCGCTGAAGTTGAATACATTGCTGCTGGCTCATGCTGTGCTCAACTGCTGTGGATGAAGCAAACCTCAAGGACTATGGCGTTAACGTGAAGAATGTGCCTCTCCTCTGCGACAATGAGAGTGCCATCAAGATTGCTCACAACCCAGCTCAGCACTCAAGACTAAGCACATCCAGATTCGCCATCATTTTCTTCGTGATCATGTGTTGAAGGGCGATATCTCCATCGAGCATGTGAAGATCAAGAACAGCTAGCTGATATCTTCACCAAGCCCTTGGATGAGAAGAGATTTAGCAAGTTGCGGTGTGAGCTAAATATCTTAGAATCTTCGAATGTTCTTTGAAAAGGACACACATTCTAACCCTTATGCATAATTGATGACCTAGATGTGCAACACATGAAGAAACATTGTTCCTCAATCAATGAAGAATAACACTCTAAGTGTGAAGAAATCAATGAAGAATTTGATTCTCAGAACCCTACGACAATTGTACGCGGTGTCTGAAATCATCATTCTTATACGGTGGGCTACGCCACCACAAAAGTTGAAAATCTTCAATTTGAGTTTTTCCTCATTTTTGAAATTCCTCATTTTTCAAATTCTTCAACTTTGCAAAATCTTCAATAGTTCCGTCGTTTTTCTTCATTGGCTATATATATATATATATATATGTGAGTTCATGTCCTCTACAACATTCACTTATTGCTAATTCTTCAAGTTGCTACTTCTGCTAAGTGAATGTGATCAGACCCTTCCCCTCTATGCTATACTCAATCCAATCTATTCACAAATTCTTCATGTGCGTTCTGATTGAAACTCGTTCAAAGTCTTCACTGGTCCTTGATAGCTGAAGAAATTGCGAACGAAACTTTTAAACAAATCTTATCCAAGTTTTCGGTTTTGCCGCTCAAACCGTTCCACATCCCACGATGTATTAGTTTAATCACCCACGATCTTACACGATCTCATCTGCACAGTACGTGGGTGACACACATCGCGTGAAGGAGAAAGGGCAGGGGCATGTTCGTCCAAAATCTTCGGGCGAACAGTTTTTCACCGTGGCTATAAATACCCCTCTCCCTTCCCCACTTCATTTACTCCGCTCGATCGCTGTCTCTCGCTCGAGCTCTCCTCAAACCCTAGCGCCGCCGCTTACTCCATCGCCGCCGGTGAGGAAAAGCTTCACCGCCTCGACCTCATCGCCGTCGTAGATTCTACCGATCACGGAAATCCTCACTCCGCCGCCGCCGAGCTGTCTCCCTCTGCCAAGTTAGGGCGTGGGAGATCTAACGTGACGAACTTCACTACAGCTCATCTCTGTTCGTCGTGTTCTTCATTCGGGTAATTAAAAGTCACTTTTATTACTCGCGTTGATTCTCAAATCTTTCTAAAAATCTTCAAAGGTGTTTTTGCTCTTCAAATCTTCACATATGAACACCTCACACACTATATGTTCTTGATTTATCTCTCTAAGCATTCATTTCTTCAAGATTCCTCAATTGTGCGGATTTTCAATCAGACAACTTTGGAACCTAAGACAAACGCTTAGTGAAATTCCTCAAGGCTCACCTGGTCAAATTCCTCAAAACTTGCTTCTTTTGAAAAATCTTACGAGAACGATATGACCTCTCCAAATTCCTCGCACCTACACTCTGCTCACAGTACTCATGTCCGCTTTGAATCACTAGGTTCTCATCAACTTAACTCATTTGCAACGCTCCTCGAAGAAAAACTGCATACTTCTTCGTGAGTGCTCTATTGTTCAAATTCCTCACCAAGAAAATGGCGAAGGCAAGAGACCATGAAGGGAGGAAAGAAACCGAAGTCGTGGATCGCCTTTGAGATTCCCGAGGAAATATACAAAGACTATCGACACCGATGAATCCAAATTTGGCAAGGAGACCAAAAATCAGCGCAAAGTGCGCATTCAGAGGATAGAAAGAAGATGGGCATGAGAATGGAGAGAATACCGCTATGTCACTCCCAAGTACATGAGGAAATTCGCTTTGAACCCTCCATGCCCAAGAGCTCCACTGGCACCTGGACAAATCGCTGATCCCACTAGCATCAAGAGTGGTGAAGACTTTCCTGAAGAATGGTCCAGGCGCCAAGCCAAATTGGCAAGACAGGCCAAGGAGGCAGTGAGGAAATTCAATGGGGATTCTGCTGCTGCTGCTGCTGCTGAGCCCTCGGTCAAGCCGAGGAAATCAATGCCAAAGAAGCCTGCGTGCAAGCCAAGTGCTTCACCGTCAGCGCCCACACGGCCTAGTTCCTCAGTCGCGCCCTCACGGCAAATTCCTCAGACTGCTGCTGCTCATTCAAAATCCTCCGCAGCTCCCTCCAAGTCCTCAACACCCGTGCATCTTGCTACTTGTCAAAGGACTCAAGGTTTCTCAATTGCTTCTGGTGTCTCAGCAAGTTCCTCAGCTGCACCAATGTCCTCAACAGCCCCACGCTGTCAAGACAAAAGCAACAATGGGGCCGCGTCCTCGCCAAGTCCAAAGAAGAAACAGTTGCATTCAACGCTCCCTCGATGATGAAGCCTCGATGAAGAACTTGAAGAAATCATCGAGACAGATCGACCAAGGCCGCTAGAGCCAAGAGAACAAGTGTGCCTCGCTTTTGGATCCAAAAAGATCCTTGACTTCATTGACTGTGGCATCAGGATCCAAACACTCCCATTCTGGATCTGCCACTGACTCCTGGTCAAAGTCATATGCTGAACCATTTCATCTCTGAAGAGAAATGGAAATTTGAAAAGGCTCGTTAATTGAAGAGAGCAAAAGCCAGAAAGGAGAAGCTTCTGAGGAAGAACATCATCAACTTGACTCCTGAAGAACTTCTCAAAGCACAATCTGAAATTCAAGCCCTGAGCAAGGATTTCGATGCTTATAATGCTGATTGGCAAGGAGCCAAGGTGAGATTCGTCACTCGACGAAGAAAATGTCAACTGCTGCAGCTCCATCGCAACAAGAAAATCCTCAGTCAAGAATCTGCTCAGCTGCTTTGAAGAACATGCCAAGATTTGCTGATGACTTTCAGCGTCTTGATGAGAACACAAGTTCCGGGGCTGATGACTCCATTCCACCCCCGAAGAAGTTCCTGTGGCATCCACTAGCGGTGCGCTGAAGAATCTGAAGGAAACAGGCAACTGCACTTGCCATGAAGAAACTGTACCACAATCCTCAGCTCCTCCTGCGCCAACACCAACTCCAATTCTTCCTTCCGCCTATGAAGTGAAGAAGACAAAGGCTGCGAAACAAGCTACGATGAAGAAAAGGAAGGCATCACATTGCGTCAAATTCTTCGACTGCAAGAAAATGAAGACAATGACCAGCTCAATTGAACACCCTATTGATGCCATTCCCATTTCCTCCATGTCATCTAAGGAAATTGTTCCTTATGGAGAAGAATACACGATCCCAAGCGGATCGATGAACAAAATCAACTTTGTTGCTACTTGAACAGCTTGATGAAGAAATTGAAGTGGAAGCTTTCCTTCAACTCCTGTTGCTTCCTCACCCGTGCCTCAATTCATCATGAAGAGGCAGGAGTTGAGGAAATTGAAAAGAAGATGAAGACGTGGATATTGGGTGCACTACACTGTGATGAACGATGACTTTTGGGAAAGTCAGCATCCCAATACTCCTCTCTTCACTCCGCTTCAACAAGTTCCTCCGTCCCCGGCTACAACTGCTCAAATGGGCTCAAGAAACTCATCCCACATCGCTCATCAACGAAGAGATTCCAGCCACTAGCGCCAAGAACCCATCGCGATCCTCAAACCGCACAAGGAGAGGAACCAGAAATTCTCACCAAGAACACGAGATTGCGATTCCAAAGGTTGTGCTGCAAATCACCGATATTCCTATGCCAAAACCAAGAATCCGTTCTCAAGCAAGCAAAAATTCAAGGCTGAAGACTTCTTTTACGAGCATGTGTTCTTCACGGCTTATAATCCTTATGACTCCGCCGAATGAGGAAAAGACGCTTCGACTCCCACTCAAGCAAACTTCTATTCCTCGCTATTTGACAAGGACAAGATCTTCACCATGAGCATATTCCTCATGTGGATATGGAATCACCGCCGTGCTTGAGCCAAGATCCGTGTTCTTCACGATGCGTGGCTGCTGAATTTCTGACCGATATATGTGGATGGAATGAAGAACTCATTCTTCGCCTATGCCACCTGCACATCACCGGAGATGTCAAGACATCAACTCATGGGTATTGGATTGATGACAGAGAATACTCACTACAAGGCACCAAAGAATGAATTGCCGTGTCCTTCCTCTTGATCCTCCCCATGAATCTGCATGCTGCATTTACAATGACCGTGAATTATCTGATCACTTTATGCAAGTGCTTATGAAGCCATTGAAGCCGTGCCAAGCCCCTCGAACCAAATTCCTCGTCAAGGATTTGTCAGTATGTGCCTCGGACTGTTTATAGAATCTTGACGAAGACAATGAGTCCCATCAAAGGCCACGACTCAAATGAAGAAGATGTCGTTGGCATCATGAAGAACATGCTTTTCAATATCATTCATGGCGTTCCTATCAACTTCTATGATTTCTTCATGAGGACTCTGGCCAATGTTGCAATGTCACCTTTTGAGCTGAAGCCATATGCGCCTTGGATCATGAGATTCATAAGGGCAAGATCTTCACTGAACTACAAGGCCGACACTCTGAACCGTGGCAGCTTCCTGCCGCCCATTGAGGTCCTCAAGCGACCAATTTCATCATCTGATGACAAGGGCAAGGCAGCAGCTGTAATTGATGAAGGCACTCGTCCATTGGATGGTCAATTTCGCAAGGCTGCATCTTACTCCACCAATGACGATTCTGCAACGCATGACACCGCCAAAATACCTCAACCAAGCAACAGCCTCAAGCAAGCGCACCTAGGGTGATGACCGATCGTGAGTTACTCCTCGCCTTCATCGGAAGGTTGAACGCAATCGAAATGGGTGAAGCGCCAATTTGCTGCAATTCTTCACAACATGACCTCAACGCATAATGCAGTGAAGAAAAACCAGTACTACCTTCATGAAACCCTCAACCGCACCTGGGCTGTTCTTAATCATGTCTATTCCGCGGAAGAATTGAAGACTATGGGTCTTCAGGAAGCTTATGACTGGTCTGCACCACCTCTGAAGAAATTCATGAGAGTCAAAGTTCCTGATTTGGTGGCCAGCTCTTATTCTTCATCGCTAAACCGATGAATATGAAGATTTAGACGACATCGCGGCAGGCCCTACTTCAACATCCAACCCCGACAACGCCGGGCGCCTCCATCAACTTGAATATCTTTAGGGCGTTAGTCCTCGCCGATCCTTTTGGTCATTTGATGACAAAGGGAGAAATCTGAGTTAGTCTTCAAGCGGGTTTATACTATGGGTGTTTTATTATTAAGTTACAACTCTCGTTCTTCCGAAACTTTTATTGGATCGAGTTGTAATCTTAAAAACCGATGGTGCCCTGATACTTTTGAACGGTGCATTGTGCTGACTTGCACTATGCTCTGATACTCTTGATCATGCTTCGATATGTTTGATGCTCTGATTTTGATACGTGTTATGCTCTGATGCTTTTGAAGCACTAAGTTCTGAATGTGATATTTGAGCTCTGAAACTTTTGATGTGATATTCCGCATGCTTATTCCTAGTCAATACTATTGCACGCATGCTGAATCTCATCAGGCACCATATTTCATCATGCATTTCAAATTCTTCATAGTATATATATCAAATGCGTGTATGAATTACAAGATATAGGGGGAGATCTCCATGATTCAATTCTTCAAATGTGCATTGCCTCAAAAGCAAATTCCTCATTATGCACATATTCAGGGGGAGTTCTTCTATATCTTGCAATCAAATTCCTCAATATCAGTATTTACACTTCATATGATTATCCCGTTGAAAACTTAACCTATGTTGTCATCAATCACCAAAAGGGGAGATTGTAAGTGCATCTAGTGCCCTTAGTGATTTTGGTGTATTGAAGACTTATAGGTTAAGTAACTGATCTTTTGTGAGTGTACACAGTCTATAAGTCTATGAGGAGTTTGATATTTACAGAGAAAGTCCACCCTAAAATGAAGTTCTTCGATCAAGACTTTGATATTCGAAGACTTTACAAGACTTTGAAAGTGAAGAAATTGGTGTGACCATGAAGACTTGATATTCATTCGAGGAATATGAAGCGTGAAGACTTTTGTTTTCGTAGTTTCATTTTCTCTTTCTTGAGTCATAGGAAACACCGTCTTCGTTAAAGGGGTCGAGGAAATACTAAGGAAAAATTTCCATGTGATGCTCAACTCAAAATCCTACACCTACCAATCCCTTGAGTGAAGCCATTGAAATCTCATACAGTTCAGTCAATTCATCATCGATGTGACGCAGCTTCTTCCATTCATCGAGGACTTTGCTCGACCGAGGAGTTAGGAATTCGCCATCTGAATTGCCTTCACAATCGGAACATGATAGCCCCGAGGACTTTTAGAGTCAAATTTCGACCGTTCTTTGTCTTACCGGGCGGACCAAAATATCTTATCCACCTAACGGTCATATCATTGAAGGGCATTTATGTCTTATCATGTCGGGCTGCTCCTAGGCTATAAATAGCCGCCCCTACAACCACTAGTTGGTTGGCTGCTCGAGAGAACTTGACACTTGTCATTTGAGAGCAACCCATCCTCCGAGGACTTTGAGCGAAAATCATCAAGTGAGGAAAATCCCAAAACCAAACCCATTAAAACCCCAAGTGATTGAGCATCATCAAGAAATTGATCTGCGTGGATCCGACGCTTGTTACCTTTGAAGACTTTGCTTCTTCCGACGGTTAGGCGCCAAGGTCTAGAGCATCCAAGAGGAATTGTGGATCGCCGAGTGACCAAGTCTGTGAAGGTTTGAAGTCACCAAGACTTACCACGAGTGATTGGACGAGGCTGCGTGGTCTTAGTTCAAGGAGAATATGGTGAGGATCGGTGTCCCGAGTTGCGCTCGAGATCGGGTGTCCGGACTGTGTGTCCTCGAGTTTAAATACTCACCGCTCCAACCAGACGCATAACCGAGATAGCAGTTGGAACTGGTTTACCAAATCATTGTCTTCACCAACCGACCGGTTCTATTTCCTCAACTCATCCATTTCCTCATTCTCGTGTTGTATGTTGTTCATATCGTGCTTGAAGACTTTGATCAAGACTTTCACAAATTCCTCGCTCAATTTCTTCACCGCTTGTCTTCATCTTGTTATCCCGTGTTTACGCTTCCGTGCTCTGCTCTTAGTCTTCATTTCATCATGCTAACTATGTGTGTATCCTGTTATGTTTACCTCTGAGTACATATTCCGCTGCTATTAGTTCTTCGCTAAGGAATTTCCTCACCGGCAAATTCCTCAGTGAAGAATTTCATAAAAATCGCCTATTCACCCCCCCTCTAGTCGATATAACGCACTTTCAACTCCCTTCTCGTCATTGATAGCGCCGGGATGATGAAGATGGCCACCGGCGATGGGATCCCCCTCTGGCAGGGCACCGGAACGGGCTCCCGAGAGGTTTTTGGTGGCTACAGAGGCTTGCGGCGGCGGAACTCCCAATCTATTTTCTGTTCTGGAAGTTTTAGGGTACAAGAGTATATATGGGTGCAGGGGGTACGTCGGAGGAGCTACGGGGGCCCCACGAGGCAGGGGGCGCGCCCGGGGGGGTGGGCGCCCCCCACCCTTGTTGGCAGCCCGTATCTCCCCTGACGTGCACTCCAAGTTCCCTGGGTTGCTTTCCTTCCAAAAATAACTTCTCCAGTTGATTTCGCCCGCTTTGACACCGCTCGATATTCCTTTTCCTTGAAACACTGAAATAGGGATAAAACAGCAAATCTGGGCTGGGCCTCCGGTTAATAGGTTAGTCCCAAAAATAATATAAAAGTGGATAATAAAGCCCAATATCGCCTAAAACAGTAGATAAAGTAGCATGGAGCAATAAAAAATTATAGATACGTTGGAGACGTATCAGCAACCTACGCTTTGGGTAACTTTTGGTTGGGCGCTCGAGTCCGTATTCCTCGGCTGCCAGGACCTCAGTCCATCTATCAGTTAGCAGATCTTGATCAGCTTGAAGCTGCTGCTGCTTTTTCTTCAGCCTTTTTGTAGTGGCTATAAGCCGACGCTTGAAGCGCTCCTGCTCGACGGGATCCTCGGGCACTATGAATTCTTCATCGCCGAGGCTCACCTCGTCTTCCGAGAGGGGCATGTAATTGTCATCCTCTGATTCTCCATCCGTTGCCTGTTTCTCAGGGCTAGCTTGACCATCCTGTCGCCCGGCTTGCTCGAAGCTTGGCTGGGCGGGATTGTTTTCGTCTTCGGCACCATCCGGAGTGCTATTGTCTCATGTGCCGGTATCGCTATTTTTGTTGTGGCAGGGCTTAGAGCGGCGCCAATGACGTAGGTGCTTAGATTGCTTCTCAAGGGGATTATCCTATGTTGCCTCATCGCCATCTCCTTCTTTGGGTGTATCCACCATATATATATATATATCATATGATGAGGTGGCTATCCAGCGCCCTGTGGGCGGTGGTTCCTGTTCTTCTCCTGCATCGTCGTCCATACCGTCGATGTCTTCGGAGTCAAAGTCAAGCATGTTGGTTAAGTCATCGATAGTGGCTATTAAGTAGGTGGTGGGTGGGGAACGAATTTCTTCATCGTCCGCTTCCCACTCAAGCCGGACATAGTTCGGCCAGAAGTCTCCTGACAGGGAGAGAGACTTTAATGAATTCAACACATCACCCAAGGGCGAGTGCTGAAAGATATCCATGGAGGTAAACTCCATGATCGGTGCCCAATCTGATTCGATAGGCACGGATGCATGCGGTTTGGAGCCTATGGCCGGAGACGAGTCCGAGGGTCCGATGACACATGCCTCATCGGAGGCGAAGTCTGTGTTCGGCTCTATCGCCGCTGAGTGTGCGGCCTCCGTGGCGGGGTCCATCCACCCATCCTTGGATGGCACGATCTGTTATGGATTAAGGGCCGGGGCAGCCGCAGGTGTGATCTCCCAAACACCGTCCGATGGTAGATCTAAGTCAAGCTCATCGTGACTGTTTGGCGCACCTGACATGGGCTCGAATCCGTCGAAGATCAAGTCTCCACGGATGTCGGCGCTGTAGTTCAGGCTTCCAAACCTGATCTGACGACCAGGGGTGTACCTATCGATCTGCTCCAGATGGCCAAATAGTTGACCCGTAGTGCAAAGCCACCGAATGCGAAGATCTGTCCGGGGAGGAAAACCTCACCCTGGATCGCATCACTGTGGATGATTGAAGGATCCATCAAGCCTTATTGTGACGGCATAGTGGATCTCTCAATGAAAGCACCAATGTCGGTGTCAAAACCGGCGGATCTCGGGTAGGGGGTCCCAAACTTTGCGTCTAAGGCTAATGGTACCAGGAGGCGGGGGACACATTGTTTACCCAGGTTCGGGCCCTCTCGATGGAGGTAATACCCTACTTCCTGCTTGATTGATCTTGAGGATATGAGTATTACAAGAGTTGATCTACCACGAGATCGTAGAGGCTAAACCCTAGAAGCTAGCCTATGATTATGATTGTTGTTGTCCTCCGGACTAAACCCTCCGGTTTATATAGACACCGGAGGGGGCTAGGGTTACACAAAGTCGGTTATAGAGAAGGAAATTTACATATCCGAATTGCCAAGCTTGCCTTCCACGCAAAGGAGAGTCCCACCCGAACATGGGACGAAGTCTTCAATCTTGAATCTTCATAGTCCAACAGTCCGGCACAAGTACACAGTCCGGCTGTCCGAGGACCCCCTAATCCTGGACTCCCTCACCCCTACACGAGATCTGCCAGTTTTGACACTGACATTGGTGCTTTCATTGAGAGCTCTGTCGCGCTGTCTGCAAAAAGCGATCTATGGCTCACCTAGTCATCAACAACAATATCACTTCCGGAGGGTGCCTAGCTTCGAGGCAGACCCTCCGGCTCGGTGGTTTTACCTTAAGGGCCTGTACAGCCTTCGAGCCGGCAACGCCCCCCATGGTTGCCGGACACCGTCCCCGCATTGGCCCAAAGTACTCCGAAAAATTGGATCCAGCGGATGTTTCATCTTTAAACGAACTGCTAGATCACATCGCCGCCCTGGGGGTCTCAACGGACTATAATTGGATCGGGCTCAAGCCTGACCACAGGGAAATTAATCACCCGTCGATCACCCACTTCGTGGTGGTCGTTGAGGAGCCGGCCACAGACACTTCCCTCCTCATATTGCAAACCAAGTATATCTGGGTCCCCTAATACCCTGAGCCGGATATTTCCCCTTTGGACGGGACTTTACACCCTCCGGACTCTGGCTCAAGTGCAGGATTACCGGAGCCTTTGCGCTTAACCGGGCCCAAACTGGTCACTTCAGAAATCATTGTGGCCCCGAACACAGATGTGGGACATGATCCAAAATTTAATCCACCCACCCACCACAATCTATATTCTCCAAGCAACTCAGGTCCTCCAGATATATACGACCTAATGTATTTGCGGCAGCAGCCTCAAGAAACAGTCCACCACTTTGGGCCAGATTCCTGCTCGTTAAAAACAGGATCAAAGATTGCCCGAATGACGATGTAGTTTTGGTTTTCCACCGTAACTCCAACGACAAGGAATAGTGAATGCCCTCAGCCGTTGCCACATACAGAGTTTCACGGAATTATCGCAAATAGTACAAAAGTACTATGCAATGGAAAGCACATGGGAGGCCCAGAAAACTCGACTGGAGGACACCGCCTTGACGCAGTGCGTAGCCCGGGCTAAACGAATACATCTTGGTGGGTCACCCGACCACCAGTCCATGGGCAGGAAGAACAAACCCTTCATGGGACACAGGTACGTTCTTGACGATCTGCTGGACAAGCCCTACCCGATTCACGCCACTCTGCTAGACAAGCCTCTGAGCATGCTGGGTACTCCGACAAGTAGCAAAAAGTGGAGAGGCCATACTTACCACAACTCCAGAGAGGTACTCACCGGAGAAGGACAACTTTAACGTCCTAACAGTCTTCGAGAGCTTTTCTTCGAACAATCGGCGCAAACGGGCGCTCCGTGACCTTGCCGAAGTCCATCAAGTCACTGTACCGAGCCCATGGAATGACATGGCAATAACCTTTACGGCCAAAGATGAACCAAAGGCTCGGTCAGTCCGAGCACCCACCGCCTTAGTCCTAAACCCCATCGTTGACGGTTTTCGGCTTACTAAAGTGCTGATGGACGGCGACAGTGGACTCAACCTCATCTACGAGGACACACTCGACAAAATGCAGATGGATAGATCATGCATCGAGCAAAGCAATACCACCTTTCAAGGTATTATCCCTAGTCGAGAAGCACACTGCTCGGGAAAAATTAAACTGGATGTGGTGTTTGGCACGCCTGAGAACTATAGATCCGAAGAATTGCTCTTTCATGTGGTCCCCTTCAATAGTGGGTATCATGCCATCCTCGGCCGGGACGCTTTCTCACGCTTTCAAGCTATACCCCATTATGGGTATATGAAGCTCAAAATGCCCGGCCCTAATGGAATTATCACAATCTCGAGCTACTCGGACAAAGCCCTTCATGCCGAAAACAAAACTACATCCTTGGCCCTCGAGGCACTATCTGAAGCCCTAGCGGCAGCGGAGTTAACCACCTTACAGTCCATGGTGGATAGGGACGATGTGATCCTTGATAAGAGATCCAAATCCACCTCTTTTAAGCCAGCCAAGGAAATAGTGAAATTCCGGGTGCACCTGACGGACCCTAATAAAACAACATCTATCGGAGCATAGCTGGATTCGGCAGTGGGCGCTGCTCTACACACATTCCTGTGAGAGAATTGGGATATCTTTGCCTGGCATCCTTCAGACATGCCCGGCATCCCACGAAGACTGGCTGAACACAGTCTCAATATAATCAAGGGATTCAAACCCATGAAGCAGACACTACGACGATTCTCCGAACCCAAGCGTCAAGCCATGGGAGAAAAGATGGCCAAACTGTTAGAGGCTGGGTTTATTAGGGAAATGAAACATTTGGATTGAATAGCCAACTTGGTTATGGTATCAAAGAAGGACAAATCCTGGTGCCTGTGTGTCGATTTTAAAGACCTCAACAAGGCTTGCCCTAAAGATCCCTTCCCATTGCCTAGCATTGACCAAATTATTGACGCAACCGCAGGGCATGACTCTTTGTGTTTCCTCGACGCTTATTCCAGATACCATCAGATTAAGATGAAGGAATAAGACTAGGCGGAAACTGCGTTCATCGCTCCTTATGGTCCCTTCTGCTTCAATACTATGCCCTTCGGACTAAAAAACACTGGGGCTACCTACTAGCGCATGATTCAGACCTGCCTGGAAAAGCAAATAGGCAAAACGATTGAAGCATATGTGGACAACGTGGTCATCAAGACTGATACATCTCCAACGTATCTATAATTTTTGATTGTTCCATGCTATTATATTACCCGTTTTGGATGTCGATGGGCTTTACTTTACACTTTTATATCATTTTTGGGACTAACCTACTAACCGGAGGCCCAACCCGAATTGCTGTTTTTTTGCCTATTTCAGTGTTTCAAAGAAAAGGAATATCAAATGGAGTCCAAACGGGATGAAACCTTCGGGATCGATCTTTTTGGAGCAAATGCAAACCTGGAGACTTGGTGTGGACGTGAAGCAACAAATGAGGTGGCCACCAGGGTGCCTGGCGTGTCCCCTAGGGGTGGGCACGCCCCCCACCCTCATGGGCCCCTCGAGCATCCACCGACCTACTTCTTCCTCCTATATATATTCCCGTACCCTGAAACCATCGAGGAGCACCATGAAAACCTAATTCCACCGCCGCAACCTTCTGTATCCGCGAGATCCCATCTTGGAGCCTTCGCCGGCGCTCCACCGGAGGGGGAATCGACCACGGAGGGCCTCTACATCATCTCCAAGGCCTCTCCTATGAGGTGTGAGTAGTTTACCATAGACCTTCGGGTCCATAGTTATTAGCTAGATGGCTTCTTCTCTCTCTTTGAATCTCAATACAAAGTTCTCCTCGATCTTCTTGGAGATCTATTTGATGTAACTCTTTTTGTGGTGTGTTTGTCGAGATCCGATAAATTGTGGGTTTATGATCAAGTTTATCTATGAGAAATATTTGAATCTCCTCTGAATTCTTTTATGTGTGATTAAGTTATCTTTGCAAGTCTCTTCGAACTATCAGTTTGCTTTGGCCTACTAGATTGATCTTTCTTGCAATGGGAGAAGTGCTTAGCTTTGGGTTCAATCTTGCGGTGTCCTTTCCTAGTGACAGCAGGGGCAGCAAGGCACGTATTGTATTGTTGCCATCGAGGATAAAAAGATGGGGTTTATATCATATTGCATGAGTTTATCCCTCTACATCATGTCATCTTTCTTAATGCGTTACTCTGTTCTTATGAACTTAATACTCTAGATGCAGGTAGGAGTCGGTCGATGTGTGGAGTAATAGTAGTAGATGCAGAATCATTTCGATTTACTTGTCACAGACGTGATGCCTATATACATGATCGTGCCTCGATAATCTCATAACTATGCGCTTTTCTATCAATTGCTCGACAATAATTTGTTCACCCACCGTAATACTTATGCTATCTTGAGAGAAGCCACTGGTGAAACCTATGGCCCCGGAGTCTATCTTTTATCATATAAGTTTTCCATCTACTTTTATTTGCATATTTTACTTTCCAATCTATATCATAAAAATACCAAAGATATTTATCTTATCATATTATCTCTATCAGATCTCACTTTTGCAAGTGGCCGTGAAGGGATTGATAACCCCTTTATTGCATTGGTTGCGAGGTTCTTTTTTGTTTGTGTAGGTGCATGGGACTTTTGAGGAGCCTCCTACTGTATTGATACCTTGGTTCTCAAAAACTGAGGGAAATACTTACGCTACTTTGCTGCATCACCCTTTCCTCTTCAAGGAAAACCAACGCTGTGCTCAAGAGGTAGCAAGAAGGATTTCCAGCGCCGTTGCGTGGGAGGTCTTTGCTCAAGTCAAGACATACCAAGTACCCAGCACAAACTCATCTCCCTCGCATTACATTATTTGCCATTTGCCTCTCGTATTCCCCTCCCCCACTTCACCTTTGCCTTTTCTTCGCCCCTCTTCCGTTCGATCTTGTGTCTCCATGTGCCGTCCTTTTGCTTGCATCTTTGCTTGCTAGAAGTTTATAGATCCTCATCCACTTGCTAATCTTTTTAAGAGATCCAATCATGTTGAACCAATTGCTAGTGAGTTGTGTGCACTAAATTATCTTTATGAGGTTTTGCTTGAAATTCATGAATCCGAAAATTGTGATGAAGAAATTTATGATGAGATTCACGATAGCTCCTTGAATAAAAAGCATGATTGAAATGATTTTACTATAAATTCTCTTGATGTCAATTGTGCTAATAATATGCAAAACCCTAAGCTCGGGGATGCTAGTTTTGCCATGTCTACTACTTGTTGCAATGATCATGATTGGGGTGATTCTTCTTACGATATTGAAAATTTATTTGAGCCCCTTCATGAATATGAGATTGATAATAATGTTAGCAAAAATATTGAAATTGGGTTTGGAAGAGTGTCAACTTTAGATCCCACCTATTTGGAGAATGTTCAATCTTATGAAGTTTTTGATAAAAGTGGGTTTGGAGAGGTCATGACTTTAGTTAATGTTAATCCCACTATTTTGGAAGAGTGTCAACTTTGCATACATGTGGATCGTGTTAAGAATATGTTTTGTGATAGCTATATTGTTGAATTTGCTAATGATCCTACATGTAATTATTATGACAGAGGAAAATATGGTTGTAGAAATTTTCATGTTACTAAATTACCTTTCACTATGTTGAGATTGCTATTGTTTCTTTCCGCTTCCTTGCATATGCTAGTTTCTTCTTGCTATGATAATTTGTTTGCCTATAAGATACCTATGAATAGGAAGCATGTTAGACTTAGATGTGTTTGTCACATGTTTTATGATGCTCTCTTTGTGTATCAATTCTTGTCTTTCATGTGAGCATCATTGAATCTCAATGCCTAGCTAGGGGTGTTAAACGATAGCGCTTGTTGGGAGGCAACCCGATTTTATTTTTGTTCCTTTCTTTTTTGCTTCTGTTTAGTAATCAATATTTGATCTAGCTTCTGTTTAGATGTGTTTTCATGTTATAATTAGTGTTTGTGCCAAGTAGAACCTATAGGATAACCTACGGTGATAGTTAATTTGATTCTGCTGAAAAACAGAAACTTTTGCACGCACGGCAATAATTTTAGTAATTCACAGAAACGTGATTTTGCGTTAATTCTTTTTCCTGTATATCAATAGACAAATTTCCCAGGACTTATTATTTTGGTAGGATTTTTAGAGTTCCAGAAGTATTCGAAAGTTACATATTGCTACAGACTGTTCTGTTTTTGACAGATTCTATTTTTCGTGTGTTGTTTGCTTATTTTGATGCATCTATGGCTAGTATCGGGGGGGGGGGGGGGTATGAACCATAGAGAAGTTGGAATACAGTCGGTTTAACACCAATATAAATAAATAATGGGTTCATTACAGTACCTTATGTGGTGGTTTTTCTTTCTTGCACTAACGGAGCTTATGAGATTTCCTGTTGAGTTTTGTGTTGTGAAGTTTTCAAGTTTTGGGTAAAGATTTGATGGACTATGGAATAAGGAGTGGCAAGAGCCTAAGCTTGGGTATGCCCATGGCACCCCAAGATATTCAAGGATAACCAAAAGCCTAAGGTTGGGGATGCCCCCGAAGGCATCCCCTCTTTCGTCTTCGTCTATCGGTAACTTTACTTGGAGCTATATTTTTATTCGCCACGTGATATGTGTTTTGCTTGGAGCGTATTGTATGATATTAGTCTTTGATTTTTAATTTAACACAATCATCCTTGATGTACACACCTTTTGGGAGAAACCCACTTGATTTGGAGTTTATTAGAATACTTCATGTGCTTCACTTATAACTTTTGAGCTAGATAGTTTTGCTCTATGTGCTTCACTTATATCTTTTAGAGCACGGCGGTGGCTTTTAATTTTGTATAAATTGTTGGTCTCTCTTGCTTCACTTATATTATTTTGAGAGTCTTTTAGAATAGCATGGTATTTGCTATGGTTATAAAATTGGTCCTAGAATGATGGGCATCCAAGTTGGGTATAACAAAAACTATCATAGAAAGTGAATTGGATGCTATGATCAATTTGATGCTTGATAATCGTTTTGAGATATGAGGATGGTGATATTAGAGTCATGCTAGTGGGGTGATTATGAATTCAAAGAATACTTGTGTTGAAGTTTGTGATTCCCGTAGCATGCACGTTGTTGGGTAACGTAGTAATTTCAAAAAAATTCCTACGCACACGCAAGATCATGGTGATGGCATAGCAACGAGAGGGGAGAGTATTGTCCACGCACCCTCGTGACCGTGGCGAAGCGCTATGACAACGCGGTTGATGTAGTCGTCGCCTTCACGATCCGACCGATCCAAGTACCGAACGTCACGACACCTCCGAGTTCAGCACACGCTCAGCTCGATGACGATCCACGGACTCCGATCCAGCAAAGTGTCGGGATGAGTTCCACAAGACGACGGCGTGGTGACGATGATGATGTTCTACGGCGCGCAGGCTTCGCCTAAATTCATGACGATATGACCGAGGTGGAATATGGTGGAGGGGGGCACCGCACACGGCTAAGGAACGATCTTGAAGATCAACTTGTGTGTTCTAGGGTGCCCCCCTGCCCCCGTATATAAAGGAGCAAGGGGGGTGCGGCCGGCCCTAGGAGGAGGCGAGCCGGGGGAGTCCTACTCCCACCGGGAGTAGGACTCCCCCCTTTCCCTAGTTGGATTAGGACTTGGGGGGAAGGAGGAGAGGGGGAAAGGAAAGGGGGGCGCCGCCCCCTCTCCTTGTCCTATTCGGACTTGGGGGGGGGGCACGCGGCTGCCCCTAGGCCTCCTCTCCTCTTCCTCCACTAGGCCCAATAAGGCCCATTAGTTCACCGGGGTTCGGTAACCTCCTGTATCTCGGAAAATGCCGATTTCACCCGGAACACTTCCGATGTCCAAACATAGGCTTCCAATATATCAATCTTTATGTCTCGACCATTTCGAGACTCCTTGTCATGTCCATGATCACATCCAGGACTCCGAACAAACTTCGGTACATCAAAACTTATAAACTCATAATAAAACTATCATCGTAATGTTAAGCGTGCGGACCCTACGGGTTGGAGAACTATGTAGCCATGACCTAGAACTATTCTCGGTCAATAACCAATAGCGGAACCTGGATGCCCATATTGGCTCCTACATATTCTACGAAGATGTTTATCGGTCAAACCGCATAACAACATACGTTGTTCCCTTTGTCATCGGTATGTTACTTGCCCGAGATTCGATCGTCGGTATCCAATACCCAGTTAAATCTCGTTACCAGCAAGTCTCTTTACTCGTTACGTAATGCATCATTCCGTAACTAACTCATTAGCTACATTGCTTGCAAGGCTTATAGTGATGTGCATTACCGAGAGGGCCCAGAGATACCTCTCCGATAATCGGAGTGACAAAACCTAATCTCGAAATATGCCAACCCAACATGTACCTTTGGAGACACCTGTAGTACTCCTTTATAATCACCCTGTTACGTTGTGACGTTTGGTAGCACCCAAAGTGTTCCTTCGGTAAACGGGAGTTGCATAATCTCATAGTTACAGGAACATGTATAAGTCATGAGAAAGCAATAGCAATATACTAAACGATCTAGTGCTAGGCTAACGGAATGGGTCATGTCAATCACATCATTCTCCTAATGATGTGATCCCATTAATCAAATGACAACACATGTCTATGGTTAGGAAACATAACCATCTTTGATTAATGAGCTAGTCAAGTAGAGGCATACTAGTGACTATATGTTTGTCTATGTATTCACACATGTATCATGTTTCCGGTTAATACAATTCTAGCATGAATAATAAACATTTATCATGATATGAGGAAATAAATAATAGCTTTATTATTGCCTCTAGGGCATATTTCCTTCAGTCTCCCACTTGCACTAGAGTCAATCATCTAGATTACAAAGTAATGATTCTAACGCCCATGGAGTCTTGGTGCTGATCATGTTTTGCTCGTGAGAGAGGCTTAGTCAACGGGTCTGCAACATTCAGATCCGTATGTATCTTGCAAATCTCTATGTCTCCCACCGACTTGGTCCCGGATGGAATTGAAGCGTCTCTTGATGTGCTTGGTCCTCTTGTGGAATCTGGATTCCTTTGCCAAGGCAATTGCACCAAGATTGTCAGAAGATCTTCATTGGTCCCGATGCACTAGGTATGACACCTAGATCGAAATGAACTCCTTCATCCGACTCCTTCATTTGCTGCTTCAAGCAGCTATGTACTCCGCTTGACATGTAGATCCCGCCACGACGCTTTGTTTAGAACTACACCAACTTACAGCTCCACCGCTTAATAAAAACACGATCCGGTTTGCGATTTAGAATCGTCCGGATCGGTGTCAAAGCTTGCATCGACGTAACCATTTACGACTAGCTCTTTGTCACCTCCATATACGAGAAACATATCCTTAGTCCTTTTCAGGTATTTCAGGATGTTCTTGACCGCTGTCCAGTGATCAAACCTGGATTACTTTGGTACCTTCCTGCCAAGCTTATTGCTAAGCACACGTCAGGTCTGGTACACAGCATTGCATACATGATAGAGCCTATGGCTGAAGCATAGGGAACATCTTTCATTTCTCTCGATCTTCTGCTGTGGTCGGGCATTGAGTCTGACTCAACTTCACACCTTGTAGTACGGGCAAGAACCCTTTCTTTGCCTGATCCATTTTGAACCTTTTCAAAACTTTATCAAGGTATGTGCTTTGTGAAAGTCCTATTAAGCGTCTTTATCTATCTCTATAAATCTTGATGCCCAATATGTAAGCAGCTTCACCGAGGTCTTTCATAGAAAAACTTTTATTCAAGTATCCCTTTATGCTATCCAGAAATTCTATATCATTTCCAATTAATAATATGTCATCTACATATAATATCAGAAATGCTACATAGCTCCCACTCACTTTCTTGTAAATACAGGCTTCTCCAAAAGTCTGTATAAAACCATATGCTTTGATCACACTATCAAAGCATTTATTCCAACTCCGAGATGCTTGCACCAGTCCATAAATGGATCGCTGGAGCTTGCACACTTTGTTAGCACCTTTTGGATCAACAAAACCTTCTGGTTGCATCATATACAACTCTTCTTCCAGAAATCCATTCAAGAATGCAGTTTTGACATCCATTTGCCAAATTTCATAATCATAAAATGCAACAATTGCTAACATGATTCGAACAGACTTAAGCATCGCTACGGGTGAGAAAGTCTCATCGTAGTCAACCCCTTGAACTTGTCGAAAACCTTTTGCAACAAGTCGAGCTTTATAGACAGTTACATTACCATCAGCGTCAGTCTTCTTCTTAAAGATCCATTTTTTCTCAATGGCTTTCCGATCATCGGGCAAGTCAACCAAAGTCCATACTTTGTTCTCATACATGGATCCCATCTGAGATTTGATAGCCTCTAGCCATTTTATGAATCTGGGCTCATCATCGCTTCCTCATAGTTCGTGAGGTTCATCATGGTCAAGTAACATGACTTCCGAATAGGATTACCGTACCACTCAGTGCGGATCTTACTCTGTAGACCTCACGAGTTCAAGAGAAACTTGATCTGAAGTTTCATGATCAATATCATTAGCTTCTTCACTAATTGGTCTAGTTGTCACAGAACCGGTTCTTGTGATGAACTACTTTCCAATAAGGGAGCAGTACACGATTACCTCATCAAGTTCTACTTTCCTCCCACTCACTTCTTTCGAGAGAAACTCCTTCTCTAGAAAGGATCCGAATTTAGCAACGAAAATCTTGCCCTCAGATCTGTGATAAAAGGTGTACCCAGCAGTCTCTTTAGGGTATCCTATGAAGACACATTTCTCCGATTCGGGTTCGAGCTTATCTGGTTGAAGTTTCTTCACATAAGCATCGCAGCCCCAAACTTTAAGAAACAACAACTTTGGTTTCTTGCCAAACCATAGTTCATGAGGCGTCGTCTCAACGGATTTTGATGGTGCCCTATTTAACGTGATTGCGGCCGTCTCTAAAGCATAACCCCAAAACAATAGCGGTAAATCAGTAAGAGACATCATAGATCGCACCATATCTAGTAAAGTACGATTACGACGTTCGGACACACCATTCCGTTGTGGTGTTCCGGGTGGCATGAGTTGCGAAACTATTCCGCATTGTTTCAAATGTAAACCAAACTCGTAACTCAAATATTCTCCTCCACGATCAGATCATAGAAACTTTATTTTCTTGTTACGATGATTTTCCACTTCACTCTGAAATTCTTTGAACTTTTCAAATGTTTCAGACTTGTGATTCATTAAGTAGATATACCCATATCTGCTTAAATCATCTGTGAAGGTGAGAAAATAACGATACCCGCCGCGAGCCTCAACATTCATTGGACCACAAACATCAGTATGTATGATTTCCAACAAATCAGTTGCTCGCTCCACAGTCGGAGAACGGCGTTTTAGTCATCTTGCCCATGAGGCACGGTTCACAAGTACCAATTGATTCATAATCAAGTGATTCCAAAAGCCCATCAGTATGGAGTTTCTTCATGCGCTTTATACCGATATGACCTAATCGGCAGTGCCACAAATAAGTCGAACTATCATTATCAACTCTGCATCTTTTGGCTTCAACACTATGAATATGTGTATCACTACTATCGAGATTCAATAAAAATAGACCACTCTTCAAGGGTGCATGACCATAAAAGATATTACTCATATAAATAGAACAACCATTATTCTCTGAATTGAAATGAATAACTATCTCGCATCAAACAAGATCCAGATATAATGTTCATGCTCAACGTGGCACCAAATAACAATTATTTAGGTCTAAAACTAATCCCGATGGTAGATGTAGAGGTAGCGTGCCGACCGCAATCACATCGACTTTGGAACCATTTCCCACGCGCATCGTCACCTCGTCCTTAGCCAATCTTCGCTTAATCCGTGGTCCCTGTTTTGAGTGCAAATATTAGCAATGTAACCAAGATCAAATACCTGGTACTATCTGCGAGCATTAGTAAGGTACACATCAATAACATGTATATCACATATACCTTTGTTCACTTTGCCATCCTTCTTATCCGCCAAATACTTGGGGCAGTTCCGCTTCGATGTCGATCGCTTGCGAGAAGCACTCGGCCGTGCTTAGGTCCAGACTTGGGTTTCTTCTCTTGAGCAGCAACTTGTTTGCTGTTTTTCTTGAAGTTCCCTTCTTCTTCCCTTTGCCCTTTTCTTGAAACTGGTGGCCTTGTTGACCATCAACACTTGATGCTCCTTCTTGATTTCTACCTCCGCTGCTTTTAGCATTGCGAAGAGCTCGGGAATAGTCTTGTCCATCCCTTGCATATTATAGTTCATCACGAAGCTCTTGTAGCTTGGTGGCGATGATTGAAGAATTCATCAATGACACTATCATCGTGAAGATTAACTCCCGGTTGAATCAAGTGATTATTATACCCGCACATTTTGAGTATGTGTTCACCGATGAACTATTCTCCTCCATCTTGTAGCTATAGAACTTATTGGAGACTTCATATCTCTCAATCCGGGCATTTGCTTGAAATATTAACTTCAACTCCTGGAACATCTCATATGCTCCATGACGTTCAAAACGTCGTTGAAGACCCGGTTCTAAGCCGTAAAGCATGGCACACTGAACTATCGAGTAGTCATCAGCTTTGCTCTGCCAGACGTTCTTAACATCGTCAGTTGCATCAGTAGCAGGCCTGGCACCCAGTGGTGCTTCCAGGACGTAATTCTTCTATGCAGCAATGAGGATAATCCTCAGGTTACGGACCCAGTCTGTGTAATTGCTACCATTATCTTTCAACTTTGCTTTCTCAAGGAACGCATTAAAATTCAACGAAACAACAACACGAGCCATCTATCTACAACAAACATAGACAAGCAAAATACTATCAGGTACTAAGTTCATGATAAATTTAAGTTCAATTAATCATATTACTTAAGAACTCCCACTTAGATAGACATCCCTCTAATCTTCTAAGTGATTACGTGATCCATATCAACTACACCATGTCCGATCGTCACGTGAGATGGAGTAGTTTCAACGGTGAACATCAATATGTTGATCATATCTACTATATGATTCACGCTCGACCTTTCGGTCTCCGTGTTCCGAGGCCATATCTGTTATATGCTAGGCTCGTCAAGTTTAACCTGAGTATTCCGCGTGTGCAACTGTTTTGCACCCGTTGTATTTGAACGTAGAGCCTATCACACCCGATCATCACGTGGTGTCTCAGCACGAAGAACTTTCGCAACGATGCATACTCAGGGAGAACACTTCTTGACAATTTAAGTGAGAGATCATCTTAAAATGCTACCGTCAATCAAAGCAAGATAAGATGCATAAAGGATAAACATCACATGCAATCAATATAAGTGATATGATATGGCCATCATCATCTTGTGCTTGTGATCTCCATCTTCAAAGCTCCGTCGTGATCACCATCGTCATCGTCACGACACCTTGATCTCCATCGTAGCATCGTTGTCGTTACGCTATCTATTGCTTCTACGACTATTGCTACCGCTTAGTGATAAAGTAAAGCAATTACAGGGCGTTTGCATCTCATACAATAAAGTGACAACCATATGGCTCCCGCCAGTTGCCGATAACTTCGGTTACAAAACATGATCATCTCATACAATAAAATATAGCATCACGTCTTGACCATATCACATCACAACATGCCCTGCAAAAACAAGTTAGACGTCCTCTACTTTGTTGTTGCAAATTTTACGTGGCTGCTACGGGCTGAGCAAGAACCGTTCTTACCTACGCATCAAAAACCACAACGATAGTTCGTCAAGTTAGTGATGTTTTAACCTTTGCAAGGACCGGGCGTAGCCACACTCGATTCAGCTAAAGTGAGAGAGACAGACACCCGCCAGTCACCTTTAAGCACGAGTGCTCGTAACGGTGAAACCAGTCTCGCGTAAGCGTATGCGTAATGTCGGTCCGGGCCGCTTCATCTCACAATACCGCTGAGCCAAAGTATGACATGCTGGTAAGCAGTATGACTTGTATCGCCCACAACTCACTTGTGTTCTACTCGTGCATATGACATCTACGCATAAAACCTAGCTCGGATGCCACTTTTGGGTAACGTAGTAATTTCAAAATTTTCCTACGCACAAGCAAGATCATGGTGATGGCATAGCAACGAGAGGGGAGAGTATTGTCCACGTACCCTCGTAGACCGTAAGCGGAAGCGTTATAACAACGCGGTTGATGTAGTCGTACGTCTTCACGATCTAACCGATCCAAGTACCGAACGTACGGCACCTCCGAGTTTAGCACACGTTCAGCTCGATGATGATCCCCGGACTCCGATCCAGCAAAGTGTCGGGGATGAGTTTCACAAGACGACGGCGTGGTAGCGATGATGATGTTCTATCGGCGCAGGCTTCGCCTAAACTCCGCGACGATATGACCGAGGTGGAATATGGTGGAGGGGGGCACCGCACACGGCTAAGGAACGATCTTGAAGATCAACTTGTGTATTCTAGGGTGCCCCCTACCCCCGTATATAAAGGAGCAAGGGGGGTGCGGCCGGCCCTAGGAGGAGGCGCGCCGGGGGAGTCCTACTCCCACCAGGAGTAGGACTCCCCCCTTTCCCGAGTTGGATTAGGACTTGGGGGGAAGGAGGAGAGGGGGAAAGGAAAGGGGGGGCGCCGACCCCTCTCCGTGTCCTATTCGGACTTGGGGGGAGGGGCGCGCGGCTGCCCCTAGGCCTCCTCTCCTCTTCCTCCACTAGGCCCAATAAGGCCCATTAGTTCACTAGGGGGTTCCGGTAACCTCCCCGTACTCCGGTAAAATGCCGATTTCACCCGGAACACTTCCGATGTCCAAACATAGGCTTCCAATATATCAATCTTTATGTATCGACCATTTCGAGACTCCTCGTCATGTCCGTGATCACATCCGGGACTCCAAACAAACTTTGGTACATCAAAACTTATAAACTCATAATAAAACTGTGATCGTAACGTTAACCGTGCGGACCCTACGGGTTCGATAACTATGTAGACATGACCTAGAACTATTCTCGGTCAATAAGCAACATCGGAACCTGGATGCCCATATTGGCTCCTACATATTCTACGAAGATCTTTATCGGTCAAACCGCATAACAACATACGTTGTTCCCTTTGTCATCGGTATGTTACTTGCCCGAGATTCGATCATCGGTATCCAATACCTAGTTCAATCTCGTTACTGGCAAGTCTCTTTACTCGTTAAGTAATGCATCATTCCGTAACTAACTCATTAGCTACATTGCTTGCAAGGCTTATAGTGATGTGCATTACCGAGAGGGCCCAGAGATACCTCTCCGACAATCGGAGTGACAAAACCTAATCTCGAAATATGCCAACCCAACATGTACCTTTGGAGACACCTATAGTACTCCTTTATAATCACCCAGTTACGTTGTGACGTTTGGTAGCACCCAAAGTGTTCCGCCGGTAAATGGGAGTTGCATAATCTCATAGTTACAGGAACATGTATAAGTCATGAAGAAAGCAATAGCAATATACTAAACGATCAAGTGCTAGGCTAACGGAATGGGTCATGTCAATCACATCATTCTCCTAATGATGTGATCCCATTAATCAAATGACAACACATGTCTATGGTTAGGAAACATAACCATCTTTGATTAATGAGCTAGTCAAGTAGAGGCATACTAGTGAATATATGTTTGTCTATGTATTCACACATGTATCATGTTTCCGGTTAATACAATTCTAGCATGAATAATAAACATTTATCATGATATGAGGAAATAAATAATAACTTTATTATTGCCTCTAGGGCATATTTCCTTCACACGTATGGTGAACCGTTTTGTAGTGAAGTTGGAGCACAATTTATTTATTGATTGTCTTCCTTATGTGTGGCGGTTGGGGACGAGCGATGGTCTTTTCCTACCAATCTATCCCCCTAGGAGCATGCGCGTAGTACTTTGTTTTCAATGACTTGCAGATTTTTGCAATAAGTATATGAGTTCTTTATGACTAATGTTGAGTCCAAGGATTATACGCACTCTCACCCTACCACCATTGCAAGCCTCTGTTGTGCCGCGCAACTTTCGCCGGTACCATACACCCACCATATACCTTCCTCAAAACAGCCACTATACCTACCTATTATGGCATTTCCATAGCCATTCGGAGATATATTGCCATGCAACTTTCCACCGTTCTGTTTATTATGACACACATCATCTTTGTCATATTGCTCTTTGCATGATCATGTAGTTGACATCGTATTTGTGGAAAAGCCGCCTTCATAATTTCCAAACATGTCACTCTTGATTCATTCCATATCCTGGTACACCACCGGAGGCATTCATATAGTCATATTTTGTTCTATGTATCGAGTTGTAATCTTGAGTTGTAAGTAAATAAAAGTTTGATGATCTTCATTATTAGAGCATTGTTCCAAGTGAGGAAAGGATGATGGAGACTATGATTCCCCCACAAGTCGGGATGAGACTTCGGACTTTACAAAAAAGGAGAAAGGCCAAATAAAAAAAGGCCAAATAAAAAAAGAGAAAAAGAGAGAAGGGACAATGCTACTATCCTTTTGCCACACTTGTGCTTCAAAGTAGCACCATGATCTTCATGATAGAGAGTCTCCTATGTTGTCACTTTCATATACTAGTGGGAATTTTTCATTATAGAACTTGGCTTGTATATTCCAATGATGGGCCTCCTCAAAATGCCCTAGGTCTTTGTGAGCAAGCAAGTTGGATGCACACCCACTTAGTTTCTTTTGTTGAGCTTTCATACATTTATAGCTCTAGTGCATCCGTTGCATGGCAATCCCTACTCACTCACATTGATATCTATTAATGTGCATCTCCATAGCCTGTTGATACGCCTAGTTGATGTGAGACTATCTTCTCCTTTTTTGTCTTCTCCACAACCACCATTCTATTCCACATATAGTGCTATGTCCATGGCTCACGCTCATGTATTGCGTGAAAGTTGAAAAAGATTGAGATTACTAAAGTATGAAACAATTGCTTGGCTTGTCATCGGGGTTGTGCATGATTAAATACTTTGTGTGATGAAGATAGAGCATAGCCAGACTATATGATTTTGTAGGGATAACTTTCTTTAGCCATGTTATTTTGAGAAGACATGATTGCTTTGTTAGTATGCTTGAAGTATTACTATTTCTTATGTCAATACGAACTTTTATTTTGAATCATTTGGATCTGAACATTCATGCCACAATAAAGAAAATTACATTGAGAATTATGCTAGGTAGCATTCCACATCAAAAATTCTGTTTTTATCATTTACCTACTCGAGGACGACCAGGAATTAAGATTGGGGATGCTTGATACGTCTCCAACGTATCTATAATTTTTGATTGTTCCATGCTATTATATTTCCCGTTTTGGGTGTTTATGGGCTTTACTTTACACTTTTATATCATTTTTGGGACTAACCTACTAACCGGAGGCCCAACCCGAATTGCTGTTTTTTTGCCTATTTCAGTGTTTCGAGGAAAATGATATCAAACGGAGTCCAAATGGGATGAAACCTTCGGGAGCGATCTTTTTGGAACAAATTCAAACCTGGAGACTTGGAGTGGACGTCAAGCAATAAACGAGGCGGCCAAGAGGGTGCCCGGTGTGCCCCTTGGGGGTGGGCGCGCCCCCCACCCTCGTGGCCCCCTCGAGTATCCACCAACCTACTTCTTCCTCCTATATATACTCCCGTACCCTAAAACCATCGAGGAGCACCACGAAAACCTAATTCCACCGCCGCAACCTTCTGTATCCGCGAGATCCCATCTTGGAGCCTTCGTCGGCGCTCCGCCGGAGGGGGAATCGACCATGGAGGGCCTCTACATCATATCCAAGGCCTCTCCTATGAGTTGTGAGTAGTTTACCACAGACCTTCGGGTCCATAGTTATTATCTAGATGGCTTCTTCTCTCTCTTTGAATCTCAATACAAAGTTCTCCTCGATCTTCTTGGAGATCTATTCGATGTAACTCTTTTTGCAGTGTGTTTGTCAAGATCCGATGAATTGTGGGTTTATGATCAAGTTTATCTATGAGAAATATTTGAATCTCCTCTGAATTCTTTTATGTGTGATTAAGTTATCTTTGCAAGTCTCTTCGAATTATCAATTTGGTTCGGCCTACTAGATTGATCTTTCTTGCAATGGGAGAAGTGCTTAGCTTTGGGTTCAATCTTGTGGTGTCCTTTCCCAGTGACAGCAGGGGCAGCAAGGCACGTATTGTATTGTTGCCATCGAGGATAAAAAGATGGGATTTATATCATATTGCATGTGTTTATCCCTCTACATCATGTCATCTTTCTTAATGCGTTACTCTGTTCTTATGAACTTAATACTCTAGATGCAAGCAGGAGTCGGTCGATGTGTGGAGTAATAGTAGTAGATGCAGAATCGTTTTGATCTACTTGTCACGAACGTGATGCCTATATACATGATCATGCCTAGATAATCTCATAACTATGCGCTTTTCTATCATTTGCTCGACAGTAATTTGTTCACCCACTTGTAATACTTATGCTGTCTTGAGAGAAGCCACTAGTGAAACCTATGGCCCCGGGGTCTATCTTTTATCATATAAGTTTTCCATCTACTTTTATTTGCATCTTTTACTTTCCAATCTATATCATAAAAATACCAAAAATATTTATCTTATCATATTATCTCTATCAGATCTCACTTTTGCAAGTTGCCATGAAGGGACTGACTACCCCTTTATTGCGTTGGTTGCGAGGTTCTTGTTTGTTTGTGTAGGTGTGTGGGACTTTTGAGGAGCCTCCTACTAGATTGATACCTTGGTTCTCAAACACTGAGGGAAATACTTACACTACTTTGCTGCATCACCCTTTCCTCTTCAAGGAAAACCAACGCAGTGCTCAGGAGGTAGCAAAGACAAAGCACGTCGAGACACTGGTGGACGATCTTCGCCTCACCTTCGACAACCTCCGAACATACGACATACGGCTTAATCCGGAAAAATGTGTCTTCGGAGTTCCGGCAGAAAAGCTGCTTGGGTTCTTTGTTTCCCATAGAGGAATTGAAGCAAACCCAGCCAAGATCCGAGCATTGTTAGAATTGGCCATACCAACAGACCTAAAGCAAGTCCAAAAGCTAGCGGGTTGCGTCGCGGCCTTAAGCCGCTTCATCTCCAAATTGGGAGAAAAAGCGCTACCTCTACAAGCTATTACGATGCACAGACAACTTCAAATGGACGGATGCTGCTACAGCCGGACTGGAAGAGATTAAAACCCTTATTGCAAGCAACCCAATCCTAGCTACACCAGGTGTTGGAGAGCCCATGTTGTTATATATCTGGGCAACTAACCAAGGTTAGTGTTGTGCTCGTCGTCAAACGTGGGGAAGAGGGACATAAATTCCCCACCCAAAAACCAGTTTATTATGTATCGGAGGTCCTCACACCTTGCAAATCCCGATACCCCCACTACCAGAAGATAGCCTACATAGTATTCATGGCATCCCATAAATGGCGACACTACTTTCAAGAGTGTTCAATCATAGTGGCATCTGAAGTACCACTCAATGACATTATCAATAATAGGGACGCCACTGGCTGCATAGCCAAATGGGCCATCGAGCTTTTACCATTCAAAATCGCATACAAGCCATGTCGGGCTATTAAATCCCAGGTATTGGCAGATTTTGTCGCTGAATGGACGAAAGCCGAACTCCCTAAAGAGTAAAAGATGGATACTCCAACTGGATTATGTACTTCGACAGCTCAAAAATGTTGGCCTGATTGGGGGCTGGCATCATCCTAACATCTCCCACTAGGGACACAGTCTGCTATGTACTAGAAATTATGTATACGGATTCCAACAATGCAGCTGAATACGAGGCACTGCTACATGGTCTTCGCATGCCTGTCTCCATGGGTATATAACGCCTGGAGGTGCACGGTGACTCCAACCTCGCAATTTCCCAGGTCAACGGAGAGTTCGATGCAAAGGATCCAAAAATGGTGGCATATCAAAATGCCATATTAAAAATATCAGCCCGGTTTGAAGGACTGGAATTTCACCACGTCGCTCGAGAGAGTAATCAGGGAGCCGATATACTCGCTCGTATGGGCGCTAAGCGCGACCCTGTGCCACCCAAAACTTTTGTGGAAAGGCTCTTCAAGCCATCTGTTGTGTGATAGGGTGAGAGCGGAGAAGGCAATACGGACCTGATCACACCCCCAGACGCCGAACACAATGCAGATACCATCGGCGGTCCGGATATCGAGATAACACCCTCTGCTCATGAGATCATGGTGGTTATCGCCCCCTGGACCAAACCATTCTCGGCCTACCTTAATAGGTAAGAGCTCCCCGATGCTCAAAACGAGGCTCGATGCATAGTTCGGCGCTCCAACGCCTTTAAAGTACATGAGGGTGAACTATATAAAAGATGTACTACCGGAGTACTTAAAAGGTGTATCTCTGAAGAAGAGGGAAGGAAGCTCTTGGCAGAAATACACGCTATCCTCGGTGGTCATCATGCCGCAGCTCGAGCCCTCGTAAGCAAGGCATTCCGGGCAGGGTTTTTCTGGCCCACGGCTCGAGCAGATGCTCAAGCCGTTGTCCAATGTTGCATGGGCTATGATGACCCACAAGTGTAGGGGATCTATCTAGTCCTTTCGATAAGTAAGAGTGTCGAACCCAACGAGGAGCAGAAGGAAATGAGAAGCAGTTTTCAGTAAGGTATTCTCTGCAAGCACTAAAATTGTAGGTAATGGATAGTTTTGTGATAAGATAATTTGTAACGGGTAACAAGCAGTAAATGTAAACAAGGTGGCCCAATCCTTTTTGTAGCAAAGGACAAGCCTGGACAAATTCTTATAATGAGAAAAGCGCTCCCGAGGACACATGGGAATTATCGTCAAGCTAGTTTTCATCAAGCTCATATGATTCCCGTTCGTTACTTTGATAATTTGATATGTGGGTGGACCGGTGCTTGGGTGCTGCCCTTTCTTGGACAAGCATCCCACTTATGATTAACCCCTATTGCAAGCATCCGCAACTACAAAAGAAGTATTAAGGTAAACCTAACCACAACATGAAACATATGGATCCAAATTAGCCCCTTACGAAGCAACACATAAACTAGGGTTTAAGCTTCTGTCACTCCAGCAACCCATCATCTACTTATTACTTCCCAATGCCTTCCTCTAGGCCCAAATAAGGGTGAAGTGTCATGTAGTCGACGTTCACATAACACCACTAGAGGGAGACAACATACATCTCATCAAAATATCGAACGAATATCAAATTCACATGACTACGTACTAATAGCAAGACTTCACCCATGTCCTCAGGAACAGAAGTAACTACTCACAAAGCATATTCATGTTCATAATCAGAGGGATATTAATATGCATTAAGGATCTGAACCTATGATCTCCCACCAAATAAACGAATTAGCATGAACTACAAGGAGTAATCAACACTACTAGCAACCCACAGGTACCAATCTGAGGTTTTGGTACAAAGATTGGATACAAGAGATGAACTAGGGTTTGAGAGGAGATGGTGTTGGTGAAGATGTTGATGGAGATTGACCCCTTCCCGATGAGAGGATCGTTGGTGATGACGATGGTGATGATTTCCCCCTCCCGAAGGGAAGTTTCCCTGGCAGAACAGCTCCGCCGAAGCCCAAGATTGGTTCCGCCAAGGTTCCGCCTCGTGGCGGCGGAGTTTGGTCCCATAAGCTTGCTTATGATTTTTTCCAGGGTAAAAGACTTCATATAGCAGAAGATGGGCACCGGAGGGCCACCAGGGGCACACGAGGCAGGGGCGCACCCAGTAGGGGTGGGCGTGCCCCCCACCCTCGTGGCCAGGGTGTGCGCCCCCTCTGGTACTTCTTTCGCTCAATAATTCTTATTAATTCCAAAAATGACTTTCGTGGAGTCTCAGGACTTTTGGAGCTGTCCAGAATAGGTTTCCAATATTTGCTCCTTTTCCAGCCCAGAATCCCAGCTGTCGGCATTCTCCCCCTTCATGTTAAACCTTGTAAAATAAGAGAGAATAGCCATAAGTATTGTGACATAACGTCTAATAGCAGCCCATAATGCAATAAATATTGATATAAAAGCATGATGCAAAATGGACGTATCAACTCCCCCAAGCTTAGACCTCGCTTGTCCTCAAGCGGAAGCGGATATCGAAAAATATGTCCACATTTCTAGAGATAGAGGTGTCGATAAAAATAAATACGGACATGAGGGCATCATGATCATTCTTGTAACGGCAACATATATATATATATATTGTCATATGATTTCTTATGCTTAAGTAACAATCTATTCACAATGTCAAGTATGATTCAGAAACTTCATTGAGAACTAACAAACTATAATCTCAGTCATTGAAGCAATTGCAATTTATCATAACATCGGAAAAAGTCAAGAATAGAGCTTTTCAGCAAGTCCACATACTCAACTATCATATAGTCTTTCACAATTGCTGATACTCACCCAATACTTTATGGTTCTGGAGTTTTAATCGGACACAGAGAAAGATAGGGGCTAATAGTGTTGCCTCCCAATGTTTTACCTCAAGGGTAATGTCAACAATAATAGTTCATGCTAACTTGCATCAAATTGGATATATATATATATATATATATATATATCAAGATCTTTCCAACATGAGGTGCTTGCCAAAGGATAAAATGAAAAAGGGAAAGGTGAGGATCACCTTGACTCTTGCGTAATGTAAAAGACATAAAGTAAAAGATAGGCCCTTAACAGAGGGAAGCATAGGTTGTCATGTGCTTTTATGGTTGGATGCATAAAATCTTAATGCAAGAGAACGTCACTTTATATTGCCACTTGTGATATGAACCTTTATTATGTAGTCTGTCGCTTTTATTACTTCCATATCACATGACTGTATAAAGCATATTTTCTCCGCACTAATAAGTCATACATATTTAGAGAGAAACTTTTATTGCTTGCAACATGACAACTTACTTGAAGGATCTTACTCAATCCATAGGTAGGTATGGTGGACTCTCATGGCAAAAACTGGGTTTAAGGATATTTGGAAGCACAAGTAGTATCTCAACTTGGTGCAAGGAATTTGGCTAGCATGAAGGGGAAAGGCAAGCTCAACATGTTGGACGATCCATGACAATATACTTTAACTGAGATGAGAAAACATAACCCATTACGTTGTCTTCCTTGTCCAACATAAACTCTTTAGCATGTCATACTTTAATGAGTGCTCACAATCATAAAAGATGTCCAAGATAGTATATTTATATGTGAAAACCTCTCTTTCTTTATTACTTCCTATTAATTGCAACGATGACCAAAACTATGTTTGCCAACTCTCAACAACTTTTATGCCTCATACTCTTTATGTGTGAAGTCATTACTATCCATAAAATCAATATGAACTCTTTAATTTCTTTTTGTTCTTTCTATTTTCTCAAGATCATAGCAAGATAGCAAAGCCCTTGACTCAACACTAATCTTTATTATATAGCTCACGGACTCGATTACATAGAGAGATCACAAAGCAAAACTCAAAAACTAAATCATACCAAAACTTTATTCTACTAGATCAAGATATTACTAAAAGGATCGAACTAAGAAAAACGGTAAAGATAGGAGTGTGGTGGTGATACGATACTGGGGCACCTCCCCAAAGCTTGGCGGTTGCCAAGGGGAGTGCCCATACCCATGTTATTATGTCCTCGGAGGTGATGAAGGTGGTGATGATGATGGTGGATAATCACACATCGAGCATAAAAGCTCCTCCAACTTGCGGATAATGCCCTTGAGTGCGACGATATGATCCTTCAACAAAATATTTTCCTGTGTGAGATACTTGTTTTGTATGTGAGCTAACTCAACCATCTTTAAACCATCAATCTTAGTTGGGGTAAAGAGGTTATGTAGAGGTTGAGGGATGTATTCTTCTCCCGCCGCCGGAGCTTGATCCTCCATGGCCTTCTTGATCCCTTCATCCTTGTTGATCTCCTCTGGTTCTTCTCTTTTCAGCTCTATCTTCAATAGCCAAGCATCCTTGTCTTCACTGTTGGACGAGGGTTACGACATGATGCTCTAGATCTATCAGAAAAACAGCTCAAAACAAATACAGAAGATTTTTGCGTGATACGGTGGTCAAAACCTTCAGGAGATTATATAATGAATTTTTACCGACCAAAAGAATCATGCACGAAAACGGAGTTCGGAGAGCACACGAGGTGCCCACGAGGCAGGGGGCGCGCCCAGTATGGGTGGGCGCGCCCTCTGAGGGAGTCCTGGATTTAGGGGGTATCCGGACAGCCGGACTATATACTTTGGCCGGACTGTTGGATCATGAAGATACAAGACTCAAGACTTCATTCCGTGTCCGGATGGGACTCTCCTTTGCGTGGAAGACAATCTTGGCAATCCAGATATTAGATTTCCTTCTTTGTAACCGACTCTGTGTAAACCCTAGCCCCCTCCGGTGTCTATATAAACCAGAGGGTTTGATCCGTATAGGGACAATCATAATCATCATAGGCCAGCTTCTAGGGTTTAGCCTCCACGATCTCGTGGTAGATCAACTCTTGTAATACTCATATCATCAAGATCAATCAAGCAGGAAGTAGGGTTTTACCTCCATCGAGAGGGCCCGAACCTGGGTAAAACATCGTGTCCCTTGCCTCCTATTACCATTAGCCTTAGACGCACAGATCGGGACCCCCTACCCGAGATCCGCCGGTTTTGACACCGACATTGGTGCTTTCATTGAGAGTTCCTCTGTGTCGTCGTTGCAAGGCTCGATGGCTCCTTTAATCATCAACAACAACGCAGCCCAGGGTGAGAATTTCTTCCCGGATAAATCTTCGTGTTCGGCAGGTTCGCACTGCGGGCCAATTCGCTCGGCCATCTGGAGCAGATCGACAGCTACGCCCCTGGCCATCAGGTGAGGTTCGGAAACTTGAACTACACGGCCGGTATCCGCGGGGACTTGATCTTCGACGGATTCGGGCCAACGCCGGGAGCACCGAACAGTCACGACGAGCACGGCTTAGACCAGCTGTCGGACAATACTCGGGGTATCGCACCTGCAGGAGCTCCGGACCTAAATCCGGGGCAGATTGCATCGTCCGGGGACGGGTGGATAGACCCCGACTCTAAGGCCGCGCACTCATCGACGGTAGAGCCGAACACAGACTCCGGCAGTAGGTTCTAGACCGCGCGCCCCCGAGCCCGCCGAATCTGGTTGGGCTCCGGTAATGGAGTTCACCGCTGCAGATATCTTCCAGCACTCGCCCTTTGGCGACATGTTGAACTCGTTAAAATCTCTCTCTTTGTCAGGAGACTCTTGGCCAAACTATGTCCGGCTCGAGTGGGAAGCCGGCGACGAGGGAATTCGTTGCCCACCCACCACCCACTTCATTGCCACGGTCGATGATTTGACCGACGTGCTTGACTTCAACTCTGAAGACATCGACTATGTGGACAATGATGTAGGAGAAGAACAGGAACCACCGCCCACGGGACGCTGGACAGCCACCTCCTCATATGATATATATATATATGGTGGACACTCCAAAAGAAACCAATGGCTATGAGGCAACGGAGGATAACCCCTCAAGGAAGAAAGCAAAGCATGGGCGTCATCGGCGCCGCTCCAAGCCCCGCCACAGCAATACCGGCACAGGAGACGAAAACAATCTGGATGGTTCCTAAGATGAATATAACCCCGATCAGCCTGCCCTCGAGCAGGCCGAACAGGAACACGGGCAGGTCAGCCCAGATGAACAGGTGACGGACGAATACCCGGAGGAGGACAACTACATGCCCCCCTCCGAAGACGAGATTAGCCTCGGCGACGACGAATTCGGCATGCCTGAGGACCCCGTAGAGCAGGAGCGCTTCAAGCGCCGGCTTATGGTCACTGCGAGGAGCCTGAAAAAGAAGCAGCAGCAGCTCCAAGCTGATCAAGATCTGCTCATAGATAGATGGACCGAAGTCCTGGCGGCCGAGGAATATGGACTCGAGCACCACACCAAAGGTTATACAAAGCACAAGTGGCTACCCCAACTCGAGGAGGAGCCCATACTACCAGCATAGGACGAGGCTGACCAGCCACCTCGTGGCCGGGATAAAACAACGTATCAGCCCGAATACCAGCCGACACCCCCACGCCAGCACACTACGGCCCGGGGCAATAGGCAGGACCTGCGAGACATACTGGAAAACAAGGCAGTACAATCAAGATCGATCTACGGATTGCGGGGGTGCGCCCCAACACGTGACGATGATCGTCACGCCGGATACACTATCAATAAGTCCGGCTGGGCCAGACATAGCCAACCAGACTCATTCGAACTGCGTAGCCACATAGCCCGGCATAGAGGTGCCGCACACCCCCTCTGCTTCACTAACAAAGTGATGGATCACGAATTCCCAAAAGGGTTTAAACCCGTAAACATCGAATCATACGATGGCACAACAGACCCCGCGGTATGGATCGAGGATTTCCTTCTCCACATTCACATGGCCCGCGGTGACGATCTGCATGCCATCAAGTATCTTCCCCTTAAACTAAAAGGACCGGCCCGACACTAGCTAAATAGCCTACCGGCAAATTCCATCGGCAGTTGGGAAAACCTGGAGGATGCGTTCCTAGACAACTTCTAGGGCACGTACGTGCGACCACCGGATGCTGATGACTTGAGTCACATTACGCAACAGCCCGGAGAGTCAGCTAGGAAATTCTGGACTCGGTTCCTAACTAAAAAGAACCAAATTGTCGACTGTCCAGACACCGATGCCCTAGAGGCCTTCAAGCATAATATCCGCGACGAGTGGCTCGCCCGACACCTCGGCCAGGAAAAACCAAACTCCATGGCGGCCCTCACGACTCTGATGACCCGCTTTTGCGCGGGTGAGGACAGCTGGTTGGCTCGCAGTAGCACCACGCCAATAAACTCCGGCACTTCAGATATCTGCGACAATAACGGCAAGCCATGGCGCAACAGACATAAGCGTCAGAACAATGGCGACAACACTGAAGACACGGCAGTCAACGCCGGATTCAGTGGCTCAAAATCCGGTCAGCGGAAAAATCCGTTCAAAAGAAACAATCAGGGACCGTCCAGTCTAGACCGTATAATTGATCGCTCGTGCCAAATTCACGCCCCCCCGGATAAGCCAGCAAACCACACTAACAAAGATTGCTGGGTGTTCAAACAAGCCGGCAAAATAAACACCGAAAACAAGGACAAGGGGCTGAACAACAACGATGATGAGGAGCCCCGATGTCCTAACATGGGGGGACAGAAGAAATTTCCTCCCCATGTGAAAACTGTCAATATGATCTATGCCACCCACATTCCCAAACAGGAACGAAAACGAGCACTACGGGACGTCTATGCGATGGAGCCAGTCGCCCCAAAGTTCAACCCATGGTCAGCCTGTCCGATCACTTTTGATCGTAGGGATCACCCTACCAGCATCCGTCACGGTGGTTCAGCCGCATTGGTCCTCGACCCAATCATTGACGGATTCCACCTTACGCGAGTCCTTATGGACGGTGGCAGTAGCCTAAACCTGCTTTATCAGGACACAGTGCGCCAAATGGGCATCGATCCCTCAAGGATCAAACCCACCAAAACCACCTTTAAAGGTGTAATACCAGGAGTAGAGGCCCGTTGTACGGGCTCAATAACACTGGAAGTGGTCTTCGGATCCCCGGATAACTTCCGAAGCGAGGAGTTAATCTTTGACATCGTCCCTTTCTGTAGTGGCGATCATTCACTGCTCGGACGAACTGCATTTGCTCGATTCAATGCGGTACCACACTATGCATACCTCAAGCTCAAGATGCCAGGACCTCACGGGGTTATAACAGTCAATGGAAACACGGACCGCTCTCTCCGTACAGAAGAGCATACTGCAGCCCTCGCGGCAGAAGTACAAAGCAGCCTTCTCTGGCAAATCACCAATCCGGCGACAACAACCCTAAACACCGTTAAGCGAGTCCGGAGCACCCTGCAACAGGATTGCCAGGAACGCTAAGAGCGCGACTAGCAGTCCGGCCTCCGCCCCAACCCAATTCAGGCAGCATTTGTGCCGCGCGTACACAATTACGCACTCAAAATACCATGGGCCTAGGTGGATGCGCAATGGTGATGCGGTCAACAGTGCGGTTCAGCCGCAACATACTTTAATAACCCCTTTTTTCTTTCAGGACCCTACTTTCGGGCAGCCTCTTCAGAGAGCCGGATCATCGGACTCTTCACAGGAGGGAAAACCAAGGAGGCAAAAGGCTTTGTGCACAAAGGGAATACCCAGGTGGTATCTATTAATGATCACTATACCTGTTTTATATACCAACATGCGGCCCGCCCTTGGATAGGACATGTCAAATAGTCCTCTTTACTTCTGCTCAAATGCATTAATTGTAATGATACGCTTGGATGTATTATTTATAAATGGGAGATAATATATAGTGTCAGCTTATTATTCCTATCTTCACATTTTTCCTAAAAATGTTTATTTAATATTGAATTCGTACACTTTGTACGATCAGTTTGCCAGGGGCTTCTCATGACGCCCCCCTAATACGGCAAGATAAGTCCGAACACTTTACACAATGCGGCACCCCGAACTTATAGCATTATATGCATCAGCTCCGAATCATGTCTTGGGTCAATAGTTGGGTTTGCCCAGCTCCCTTGTTTTGGTACCTTACGTTCCGTCATATCGGCTAAGGTAGGGCAGGGAGAACTACTGCGATTGTGTCCCGGTTCTTCCGGATGAGCACCTTAGTAGAGAAAGCCGAAAACTAACTGGCATGATGCGGCGAGAGCTGGTCGCTGTTCGAGAGGTCTTAAAATCCTTAAAGATTTTTTCCGCTTTAGGCGAGGAGTCAGCCTCGTCCGATTTAGGCGTATATAGCGCCCCAATTCGGCTTTCCGAATTCTAGAACTTCGCCGCAATTTAAAATTGTAGACTTCTATGGCTAAGTGAGAGTTATAACGCAGCATAGTCTGATTGCCTTGTTCGCTGCGCCAAGCACCTCCTTCAAGGACCAAAAATTTGGATAAAAGAGTGTTTTGGGTTTTCCACGAACACCCCAGTACTAGTTACGTGGGGGACGACTGGCCTACTTTCAGAATTTTATAAACAGCCGCACATAAGGTAATATTTTAAATCAACAAAATGCTATATAGCGCAAACAAGTTTGTTTTCATATTACAAAGACGACATGAGTACATTCACTCAAAGATTGTGTCCTTGGTACATTCATCGGCCATGAGACGAGCACCTTTCATCACGCCATCATAATATTTCTCAGGGTAGCAATGCGCCTTGCCCTCCGGTGGTGCTTCCTTCACCAGCTTCTCTGCATCCAGCTTGGCCCAATGCATCTTTGCACGGGCAAAGGCCCGGCGGGCACCCTCAATGCAAACGGATCACTTGATAACTTCAAGCCGCGGGCAGGCATTTACCATCCTCTTGATAAGGCCGTAGTAGCTGGCAGGCAGGGGCTCACCAAGCCACATCCGGACTATGAAATCCTTCATGGCCACTTCGGCCGCCCTATGGAGTTCAACCAATTGCTTCAGTTGGTCACTCAGAGGCACTAGGTGTTTGCTACCTCTTGAGCACTGCATTGGATTTCCCCGAAGAGGAGAGGATGATGCAGCAAAGTAGCATAAGTATTTCCCTCAGTTTTTGAGAACCAAGGTATCAATCCAGTAGGAGGCCACGCACAAGTCCCACGTACCTGCACAAAACGATAGCTCCTCGCAACCAACGCGATTAGGAGTTATCAATCCCTTCACGACCACTTACGAGAGTGAGATCTGATAGAGATGATAAATAATATTTTTGGTATTTTTGATATAGAGATGCAAAGCAAAAAGTAAAAGGCAAAGTAAAAACAAAGCAAGTATAAAAGTGATGGAGATTGATATGATGAGAATAGACCTGGGGGCCATAGGTTTCACTAGTGGCTTCTCTCAAGAGTATAAGTATTCTACGGTGGGTGAACAAATTACTGTTGAGCAATTGACAAAATTGAGCATAGTTATGAGTATATCTAGGTATGATCATGTATATAGGCATCACGTCCGAGACAAGTAGACCGAAACGATTCTGCATCTACTACTATTACTCCACTCATCGACCGCTCTCCAACATGCATCTAGAGTATTAAGTTAAAAACAGAGTAACGCCTTAAGCAAGATGACATGTTGTAGAGGAATAAATTCATGCAATATGATAAATACCCCATCTTGTTATCCTCGATGGCAACAATACAATACGTGCCTTGCAACCCTTTCTGTCACTGGGTAAGGACACCACAAGATTGAACCCAAAGCTAAACACTTCTCCCATTGCAAGAACTACCAATCTAGTTGGCCAACCCAAACGGATAATTCGAAGAGACTTGCAAAGATAACCAATCATACATAAAAGAATTTAGAGAAGATTCAAATATTATTCATAGATAAGCTGGATCATAAACCCATAATTCATGGGTCTCAACAAACACACCGCAAAAAGAAGATTACATCGAATAGATCTCCACGAGAGAGGGGGAGAACATTGTATTGAGATCCAAAAAGAGAGAAGAAGCCATCTAGCTACTAGCTATGGACCCGAAGGTCTGAAGTAAACTACTCACACTTCATCGGAGGGGCTATGGTGATAATGTAGAAGCCCTCCATGGTGGATGCCCCCTCCGGCGGAGCTCCGGAACAGGCCCCAAGATGGGATCTCGTGGATACAGGAAGTTGCGGCTGTGGAATTAGGTTTTTGGCTCCCCTTATGATTGTTTGGGGGTACGTAGGTATATAAAGGAGGAAGGAGTACGATGGTGGAGCAATAGGGGGCCCACGAGGCAGGGGGCGCGCCCTGGGGGGGCGCCCCCCACCCTCATGACCGCCTCTTTTGTTCCTTGGAGTAGGGTCCAAGTACCCTGGATCACGTTCGATGAGAAAATCACGTTTCCGAAGGTTTCATTCCGTTTGGACTCCGTTTGATATTTGTTTCTTCGAAACACTGAAATAGGCAAAAAACAGCTATTCTGGGATGGACCTCCGGTTAATAGGTTAGTCCCAAAAATAATATAAAAGTGGAAAATAAAGCCCAATATAGTCCAAAATAGTAGATAAAGTAGCATGGAGCAATCAAAAGTTATAGATACATTGGAGACGTATCAGGCATCCCCAAGCTTAATTCCTGCTCGTCCTCGAGTAGGTAAATGATAGAAAGAGAATTTTTGATGCGGAGTGATACTTTGGCATAATTTCAATGTTAATCTTCTTAAATGTAGTATGAATATTTAGATCCGAAAGATTCAAGACAAAAGTTCATATTGACATAAAAATAATAATACTTCAAGCATACTAATCAAATAATCATGTCTTCTCAAAATAGCATGGCAAAAGAAAGTTCATCCCTACAAAATCATATAGTTAGGCTATGCTTCATTTTCGTCACACAAAGATGTCCCCAACTTCTATACCCCCGATGACAAGCCAAGCAATTGTTTCACACTTAAATAATCTCAAACTTTTTCAACCTTCATGCAATACATGAGCGTGAGCCATGGATATAGCACTATGGGTGGAATAGAATATGATGATGGGGACTGTGTGGAGAAGACAATCTCACATTGACGAGGATAATCAACGGGCTATGGAGTAGGGATTGCATGCAACGGATGCACTAGAGCTATGAATGCTCAACAAAAGAAAACTAGTGGGTGTGCATCCATCTTGCTTGCTCATGAAGACCTAGGGCATTTGAGGAAGCCCATCGTAGGAATATACAAGCCAAGTTCTATAATGAAAATTCCCACTAGTATGAAAAAGACAACTTATGAGACTTATTATATGAAAAACATGGTGCTACTTTGAAGCACAATATATGAGACTCACTACATGAAGAACAAGGTGCTACCTTAAAGCACAAGTGTGGAAAAAGAGATAGTAACATTGCCCTTTTTTTCGGCCTTTCCCTTTTTTTTGGGCAATGCTCTAATAATGATGATCATCACAATTCTATTGATTACAACATAAGGATTACAACTCGAAACTTAGAACAAGATATGACTCTATATGAATGCCTCCGGCGGTGTATCGGGATGGTGCAATGAATCAAGAGTGACATGTATGAAAAATAATGCATGGTGGCTTTGCCACAAATACGATGTCAACTGCATGATCATGCAATGGCAATATGACAAAAGTAAAGTATGTCATGATGATGATGAACGGAACGGTGGAAAGTTGCATGGCAATATATCTCGGAATGGCTATGGAAATGCCAAAATAGGTAGGTATGGTGGCTGTTTTGAGGAAGATATAAGGAGGTTTATGTGTGACAGAGCATATCATATCACGAGGTTTGGATGCACCTGCGAAGTTTGCACAAACTCTCAAGGTGAGAAAAGGCAATGCACGGTACCGAAGTGGCTAGCAAAGGCAGAAAGGTGAAAGTGCGTATAATCCATGGACTCAACAGTAGTCAAAAGAACCCATATACTTATTGCGAAAATTTAGAAGTCATCAAAAATCAAGTACTATGCGCATGCTCCTAGGGGGATAGATTGGTAGGAAAAGACCATCGCTCGTCCCCGACCGCCACTCATAAGGATGCACAAGCCAGGTACACTTCATGTTTCAAATTTGTTACACAACTTTAACCATACGTGCAAGCTACGGGACTTGCAAACTTCAACACAAGCATTTCTTAAATTCACAACTACTCAACTAGCACGACCTTGATATTATCACCTCCATATCTCAAAACAATTATCAAGCATCAAAGTTTTCTTAGTATTCAATGCACTCAAAAGAAAGTTTCACATATCTTGAATACCAAGTATATTAATATTAAGCAAATTACCATGTTATTAATGACTCTAAAAATAATCTAAGTGAAGCATGAGAGATCAATAGTTTCTTTAAAACAAATCCACCACCGTGCTCTAAAATATCTAAGTGAAGCACTAGAGCAAACAATTATCACGCTCAAAAGATATAAGTGAAGCACTATGAGCAAAACTATCAAGCTCAAAAGATATAAGTGAAGCACATAGAGTATTCTAGCAAATTCCAATTTATGTATGGCTCTCTCAAAAGGTGTGTACATCAAGGATGATTGTGGTAGACTAACAAGCAAAGAAGCAAATAATACAAGACGCTCCAAGCAAAACACATATCACGTGGTGAGTAAAAATATAGCTCCAAGTAAATTACCGATGGAAGTAGACGAAAGAGGGGATGCCTTCCGGGGCATCCCCAAGCTTTGACTTTTTGGTGTACTTGGATTATCTTGGGGGTGCCATGGGCATCCCCAAGCTTAGGCTCTTGCCACTCCTTGTTCCATAATCCATCAAAATAATTTACCCAAAACTTGAAAACTTCACAACACAAAACTCAACAGAAATCTCGTGAGCTCCGTTAGAGAAAGAAAACAAAAGACTACTTTAAGGTACTGTAATGAACTCAATCTTTATTTATTTTGGTGTTAAACCTACTGTATTCCAACTTCTTTATGGTTCATAGACTGAATTACTAGCCATAGATGCATTGAAATAAGCAAACAACACATGAAAAACAGAATCTGTCAAAAACAGAACAGCCTGTAGCAATCTGTGACTAACGCAAACTTCTGCAACTATAAAAATCCTACAAAAATTGGAAGTCCTGGAAAATTTGTCTATTGAACAGCAGCAAAAATAATCAATGCAAAATCACGTTCCTGTGATTTAACAAAATTATATTCGTGCGTGCAAAGTTTCAGTTTTTCAGCAGAATCAAATCAATTATCATCGTAGGTTATCCTATAGGTTCTACTTGGCACAAACACTAATTAAAACATAAAACCACATCTAAACAGAGTCTAGATGGATTATTTATTCCTAAACAGAAGCAAAAAGCAAAAATTAAAAATAAAATTGGGTTGCCTCCCAACAAGCGCTATCGTTTAACGCCCCTAGCTAGGCATAAAAGCAAGGATAGATCTAGGTATTGCCATCTTTGGTAGGCAATCCATAAGTGGCTCTCATGATAGATTCATATGGTAATTTTATTTTCTTTCTAGGAAAGTGTTCCATGCCTTTCTTTAATGGAAATTGGAATCTAATATTCCCTTCCTTCATATCAATAATTGCACCAATCGTTCTAATGAAAGGTCTACCAAGAATAATAGGATATGAAGGATTGCAATCTATATCAAGTACGATAAAATCTACGGGCACATAATTCCTATTTGCAACAATAAGAACATCATTAATTCTTCCCATAGGCTTTTTAATAGTGGAATCCGAAAGATACAAGTTTAGAGAGCAATCATCAAAGTCACGGAAATCTAGCAAATCACACAAAGTTTTGGGAATAGTGGAGACACTAGCACCCAAATCACACAAGGCATGAAACTCATAATTTTTAATTTTAATTTTAATAGTTGGTTCCCACTCAACATAGAGTTTTCTAGGGATAGAGACTTTCAACTCAAGTTTTTCTTCATAAGATTGCATCAAGGCATCAACAATGTGTTCGGTAAGGCCTTATTTTGACTATAAGCATGAGGAGAATTTAGCACGGATTGCAACAAGGAAATACAATCAATTAAAGAGCAATTTTCATAATTAAATTCCTTGAGATCCAATATAGTGGGTTTAGCAACATCTAGGTTTTTATTTCTTTCAATCCCACTTTTATCAATTTCATCATCAAGATCTAAAAACTCCGAATTCTTAGCACACCTTCTAGGTAAAGGAAGATCATATTCAGTTTCATCAAGATTCATATTGCAAAACAAAGATTTAATGGGGGACACATCAATAACTTTTAGATCTTCATCTTGATTTTCATAGGAATTGGAAGAACACGCTTTAATAAAGGCATCTTTGGAAGCACGCATCCTAGCGGTTCTTTCTTTGCACTCATCAATGCACATTCTCATAGCTTTGAGAGACTCATTGATATCATGTTTAGGAGGAATAGATCTAAGCTTTAAAGAATCAATTTCAAGAGAAATTCTATCAACGTTCCTAGCCAAATCATCAACTTTAAGCAATTTCTCCTCAAGCAAAGCATTAAAATTCTTTTGTGAATTCATAAACTCTTTAACACTACTCTCAAATTCAGAGGGCATCTTATTAAAATTTCCATAAGAGTTGTTGTAGGAATTTCCATAATTATTAGAAGGATTACTAGGATAAGGCCTAAGATTAAAATTCCCTCTATACGCGTTGTTACCAAAATTATTCCTACCAACAAAATTCACATCCATAGATTCATTATTATTCTCAATCAAAGTAGACAAAGGCATATCATTGGGATAAATAGGAGTATTTTTAGTAGCAAACATCTTCATAAGTTCATCCATCTTTTCACTCAAAACATTGATTTCTTCTATAGCATGCACTTTTCTACTAGAAGATCTTTCGGTGTGCCATTGAGAATACTTAGCCATAATATTATCAAGCAATTTTGTAGCATCTCCTAACGTAATTTCCATAACCGTGCCTCTCGCGGCCGAATCTAAGAGATTTCTAGAAGCAAAGTTCAAACCGGCATAAAATTTTTGTATGATCATCCATAAATTCAAACCATGAGTAGGGCAATTGCGAAGCATCAATTTCATTCTTTCCCAAGATTGGGCAACATGCTCATGATCAAGTTGTTTAAAATCCATAATATCGTTCCTAAGAGTGATGATATTAGCGGGAGGAAAATACTTAGAGATAAAAGCATCTTTGCACTTGTTCCAAGAATCAATACTATTTTTAGGCAAAGACGAAAACCAAACTTTAGCACGATCTCTAAGTGAAAATGGAAATAACTTCAATTTGACAATAGTGTTATCCTTATCTTTCTTCTTTTGCATATCACACAAATCAACAAAATAGTTTAGATGAGTAGCGGCATCTTCACTAGGAAGGCCGGCGAATTGATCTTTCATAACAAGATTCAGCAAAGCGGTATTGATTTCACAAGACTCATCATTATTAAGAGGAACAATCGGAGTACTAAGGAAATCATTATTATTGGTATTCGAGAAGTCACACAATTTGGTATTATCTTGCGCCATGGCAACAAGTAATCCAACACACAAGCAAATAGAAAGGCAATGGGAAAAGGCAAACGGGAAAAAGAGGAGGAGATTGGGAAAGAGAGGGCGAATAAAACGACAAGGGTGAAGTGGGGGAGAGGAAAACGAGAGGCAAATGGCAAATAATGTAATGCGAGAGATAGGGATTGTGATGGGTACTTGCTATGGTTGACTTGCTCTTGCGTGAGCCTCTCGGGCAACGGCGCCAGAAATTCTTCTTGCTACCTCTTGAGCACTTCCTTGGATTTCCCCGAAGAGGAGAGGATGATGCAGCAAAGTAGCATAAGTATTTCCCTCAGTTTTTGAGAACCAAGGTATCAATCCAGTAGGAGGCCATGCACAAGTCCCTCGTACCTGCACAAAACGATAGCTCCTCGCAACCAATGCGATTAGGGGTTGTCAATCCCTTCACGGTCACTTACGAGAGTGAGATCTGATAGAGATGATAAATAATATTTTTGGTATTTTTGATATAGAGATGCAAAGCAAAAAGTAAAAGGCAAATAAAAACAAAGCAAGTATAGAAGTGATGGAGATTGATATGATGAGAATAGACCCGGGGGCCATATGTTTAACTAGTGGCTTCTCTCAAGAACATAAGTATTTTACGGTGGGTGAACAAATTACTGTTGAGCAATTGATAGAATTGAGCATAATTATGAGGTTATCTAGGTATGATCATGTATATAGGCATCACGTCCGAGACAAGTAGATCGAAACGATTACGCATCTACTACTATTACTCCACTCATCGACCGCTATCCAAAGATGCATCTAGAGTATTAAGTTAAAAAGCAGAGTAACGCCTAAGCAAGATGACATGATGTAGAGGAATAAATTCATGCAATATGATAAATACCCCATCTTGTTATCCTCGATGGCAACAATACAATACGTGCCTTGCAACTCTTTACATCCTTGAGTAAGGACACCGCAAGATTGAACCCAAAGCCATGCACTTCTCCCGTTGCAAGAACTACCAATCTAGTTGGCCAAACCAAACAGATAATTCGAAGAGACTTGCAAAGATAACCAATCATACATAAAAGAATTCAGAGAAGATTCAAATATTATTCATAGATAAGCTGGATCATAAACCCACAATTCATCGGTCTCAACAAACACACTGCAAAAAGAAGATTACATCGAATAGATCTCCACAAGGGAGGGGGAGAACATTGTATTGAGATCCAAAAAGAGAGAAGAAGCCATCTAGCTACTAGCTATGGACCCGAAGGTCTGAAGTAAACAACTCACACTTCATTGGAGGGGCTATGGTGATGATGTAGAAGCCCTCCGTGGTGGATGCCCCCTCCGGCGGAGATCCGGAACAGGCCCCAAGATGGGATCTCGTGATACATAAGGTTGCGGCGGTGGAATTAGGTTTTTGGCTCTGTCTCTGGTCTATTGGGGATACGTAGGTATATATAGGAGGAAGGAGTACGTCGGTGGAGCTTCGAGGGGCCCACGAGGCAGGGGGCGCGCCCAGGGGGGAGGGCGCGCCCTCCACCCTCGTGACCGCCTCGTGGCTTTCTTGACGGAGGGTCCAAGTCTCTTGGATCTTATCTGATGAGAAAATCACGCTCCCGAAGGTTTCATTCCGTTTGGACTCCGTTTGATATTCCGTTTCTTCGAAATACTGAAATAGGCAAAACAACAATTTTGGGCTGGGCCTCCGGTTAATAGGTTAGTCCCAAAAATAATATAAAAGTGGAAAATAAAGCCCAATATAGTCCAAAACAATAGATAAAGTAGCATGGAGCAATCAAAAATTATAGATACGTTGGAGACGTATCACCTGCTTATTCACATAGACACATACTGTTAGACTCCTGCGGTTTAGAGTTGACCCTCCGTTTGGCTTTTTCTTTCCGAACACCAGACAGAGTATGAGGGGCTACTGTCTATTGGGTGATAATTTCCCACACTTTTGATTACTTACCTCAAAGCGTGTCAGGAGGCTGGTACAGGCTTCGGTCAATCCGCTTTGGCGGACTGAACCTTCTGAATCACCGCACTCATAAGAGTACGGTGCTCTTCATCCATGGAAGCGCCGCGAAGCACTTCCAGCAGACTATCCGGCACCTCTGGCACAACGGAAGTAATCAGCTCACCCTCCTTAGCGAGGGGTTGCCTTCCCGAATCCGGAACCTTTGGAGGTTCCGGTACAGTGTCCGGCTGGGAGCCCAACTTGCTGCGGCTCTCGTCGGCACAATCTGCAAGGATCTTGCGCCCCGTGTGTCCGGCATCTAGAATTTAACCTTGGGGCGTCTCTAGAGTCGCCTCCCCCTGCTCTGGGACCCTTTGGGACGACACCTCTGTGTCATCCGCAGGCCGAGGGGAAGTGGCCGTCGGGAGCGAATTCATCGCTGAATCGCTCAAAGACCCATCCAAAGAGGATACATCGGGATGGGCCGTGGCCGGACTTCATATACGTGTTCGGCGTTATAACAAACTATGAAGCTGAGTCGCACTAAAGTACAACAGAGTGCGGATACTTACGATCTTACTAGGGGCTTGCCCCTAGGCAGCCACTCCTCCTCGCTGTAGGCGGCGGTGGTGGAGTGATCCGGAAGGGATGCATTTCCCTTCTTCGGTGTCCTAGCCTCCCCCTGCTGAGCAACTTTCCTTTTCTTCTCCTCCCCAGTGCAGGGAGGCGGAATTTCCTCGTGTTTTCCCCTGCCCCCGCGGGAGGAATCTGCCTCTTCGTCCTTGGACGACGAGCCTATAACGGCCTTGCGCCGAGGACCCTTCCTGGTCCCCTGGGCCGCCCTCTTAGGCCCTTTGGCCTCCCCCGATGGGGAAGCCCTTTCCTTTTCCTCCTCCCCTTCGTGGGAGGAGTGTGCCTCATCGTCTTCAGACGAGGCGTCCGGTACGACCTTACGCCGGAGACCCTTCCTGATCCCCGGGGCCTTCTTCTCGGCCTTCTTCTCCGGCACCTTGTAAGGCGCCGGGACTAGCATCTCCGTCAGGAGAGCGGTTGCTGGACCTTCTGGCAGTGGAGCCGGATAGTCTATCCGCTCCGTCGTCACCATGTACTCCTGATTAAAATACACACGATGACTTAAAATCCTCCCATGAGTATGCTGAGAAAGCTACATCTAATGATGGTCAGAAAACTCACCGGATGGGGGAGCCGCGTGGCGTGAAGTCCGTGGTCCTCGGATGTGGGAGGAGGTATTTCGGAGGCCTTGAACAGCACCTTCCATGCGTCCTTGTGTGTCGTGCCGTAAAGCTCTTGAAGTGTCTGGTGTTCGGCCGGAACGAACTCCCACAGATTAAATGCCCGTATTTGGCACGGGAGAATTCGGCGGACGAGCATGACCTGGATCATGTTACAAGCTTGATCTTCTTGTCCATCATACTTTTGATGCAGTTCTAAAGTCCTGTCAGCTCCGCAGGTTCACCCCAGGCCAGGCCCTTCCTTTCCCAGGAGGTGAGCCACATGGGAATTCCGGATCGGAATTCGGGGGCCACCGCCCAGTTGGCGTCGCGCGGCTCGATGATGTAGAACCACCCCGATTGCCACCCTTTCACGGTCTCCGCGAAGGAGCCGTCAGGCCAGGTAACATTGGGCACCCTGCCCACCATGGCGCCTCCGCACTCCGCTTGCTGGATGCTCATGATCTTCGGCTTCACGCAGAAGATTCGCAGCCACAAGCCGAAGTGGGGCTTGATGTAGAGGAAGGCCCCGCACACGACGATGAACGCCGAGATGTTAAGGACGAAATTTGGGGCTAGATCATGGAAGTCCAGCCCATAGTAAAACATGAGCCCGCGGACAAAAGGATGAAGTGGAAATCCCAGTCCACGGACGAAGTGGGCAAGGAACATGACCCTCTCGTGGGTCCCGGAGTCGGAATAATCTGCCCTGCGTCCGGCAGCCGGTGCGCGGTATCTGCGGCCAAGTATCCGACCACTCGGAGCTTCGTAATATGCTCCTCCTTGACGGTGGTGGCCACCCACTTGCCTCCTGCTCCGGACATGTTTGGCTGTGCGGAGAAGGCGTGAACTAGGGCGTTGGAGCTCAAGGGTGCGAGAATGGATAGGCGAAGAAGGAAGAAGGCATGGGTAAAAATGGGGAATCCTTATCCCTTTATAGAGGTGATGCAAACGGTGCGCCTCCCCACTTGCCCGTTGAAAACCGCTTATTTCCCAAGCGCCACGATTGATGGCGCGGTTGGGTTACCCGTACCCGTATTAATGAGAATCCTGTGATAAGGGGACATGATCTCTGCTTCGACAAGACGTGCCGAGGAAACCGCCTCACAATATGTGTTGTGGCTGGTTGTGGGAAAATGGTTCGAATAATGACTCGACCATAGTGTCATATCACGTTATCTGAAGTTGTCAGCAGATTACATTTGTGGAATATCATTCTCTCTACGATGGTATGTGAGAATCATCTTGCAAGGCCGGACACGGCTTAAGTGTTCGAGGTTTACTTTGGAGTATTCGGAGATGGAACCCGCCTCGCAATGCTGAAGACAGTCTACGCGCCGGACTTATCGTCATTGAAGCCTGGTTCAGGGGCTACTGAGGGAGTCCTGGATTTAGGGGGTATCCGGATAGCCGGGCTATATACTTTGGCCGGATTGTTCGACCATGAAGATACAAGACTCAAGACTTCGTTCCGTGTCCGGATGGGATTCTCCTTTGCATGGAAGACAAGCTTGGCGATCCGGATATTAGATTTCCTTCTTTGTAACCAACTCTGTGTAAACCCTAGCCCCCTCCGGTGTCTATATAAACCGAAGGGTTTGATCCGTATAGGGACAATCATAATCATCGTAGGCTAGCTTCTAGGGTTTAGCCTCTACGATCTCGTGGTAGATCAACTCTCGTAATACTCATATCATCAAGATCAATCAAGCAGGAAGTTGGGTTTTACCTCCATCGAGAGGGCCCAAACCTGGGTAAAACATCGTGTCCCTTGCCTCCTGTTACCATTAGCCTTAGACAAACGGGACCCCCTACCCGAGATCCGCCGGTTTTGACACCGACACCCTCCACCCTCATGGAGGCCTCGTGTCCTTCCCGGACTACTTCTTATTTTCCTATTTTCTTAAATATTCCAAAATGGAGAAAAATTGCTATTAGAGCTGTTTTGGAGTCGGTTTACTTCACATACCTATTTCTTTTTGGAGTGTGAAACATTTTGGAAAGTGTCTCTTATGTATTCCTCCATGGTTACGGTTTCAACAATATTAGTTTCAACATTTATAGGGTTACCTGCGATATAATGTTTAATTCTTTGACCGTTCACCACCCTCGGACTTGTGCCTTCGAAGTTGTTGATTTTTATGGCACCAGAACGATAAACCTTCCCATTTAGAGAGAAGTTTTCCTGCAAAAAGTCTTAAACGAGATTGAACAGCAATACATAATCACCTACGTTAAATTCACGCTTTTGTATCCTTTTGTCATGCCATCTTTTAACTTTTTCTTTAAACAACTTGGCATTCTCATAAGCCTGGGTTCTCCATTCGTCAAGTGAGCTAATATCAAATAACCTCTTCTCACCGGCAAGTTTGTGTTGGAAATATGCCCTAGAGGCAATAATAAATTGGTTATTATTATATTTCCTTGTTCATGATAATCATTTATTATCCATGCTATAATTGTATTGATAGGAAACTCAGATACATGTGTGGATACATAGACAACACCATGTCCCTAGTAAGCCTCTAGTTGACTAGCTCGTTGATCAATAGATGGTTACGGTTTCCTGACCATGGACATTAGATGTCGTTGATAACGGGATCACATCATTAGGAGAATGATGTGATGGACAAGACCCAATCCTAAAGCTTTTCTAATGTCAAGTATCTTTTCCTTAGACCATGAGATTGTGCAACTCCCGGATACCGTAGGAATGCTTTGGGTGTACCAAACGTCACAACGTATGGCGGGTGGCTATAAAGGTGCACTACGGTATCTCCAAAAGTGTCATTGGGTTGGCACGAATCGAGATCGGGATTTGTCACTCCGTGTAAACGGAGAGGTATCTCTGGGCCCACTCGGTAGGACATCATCATAATGTGCACAATGTGACCAAGGGGTTGATCACGGGATGATGTGTTACGGAACGAGTAAAGAGACTTGCCGGTAACGAGATTGAACAAGGTATCGGTATACCGACGATCGAATCCCGGGCAAGTACAATACCATTAGACAAAGGGAATTGTATACGGGATTGATTGAGTCCTTGACATCGTGGTTCATCCGATGAGATCATCGTGGAACATGTGGGAGCCAACATGGGTATCCAGATCCCGCTGTTGGTTATTGACCGGAGAACGTCTCGGTCATGTCTACATGTCTCCCGAACCCGTAGGGTCTACACACTTAAGGTTCGATGACGCTAGGGTTATAAAGGAAGTTTGTATGTGGTTACGGATGTTGCTCGAGTCCGGATGAGATCCCGGACGTCACGAGGAGTTCCGGAATGGTCCGGAGGTAAAGATTTATATATGGAAAGTTGTTGTTCGGGTTCCGAAAAAGTTCGGGTTTTTCAAGATTGTACAGGAAGCTTCGGAAGGTTCCGGAGGATTCGAAGGGGTCCGGAGGTCCGGAAATTGTTCCACCACGTCCAATACAGTAGCATGGGCTGTAAGGGGGCGCCCTAGCCTTAATGGGCCAGGGGCACCAGCCCCCCGAAGGCCCATGCGCATGGGGAGGAAAAACCCTAAGGGGGGAGGGCCTCCACTTGACTTGGGAGGCACTCCTCCCCCCCTTGGTCGCCGCCCCCTCCTCAGATTGGATCTGAGGGGGCCGGCCCCCCTCTCCCTTGCCCCTATATATATGTGGGGGGTGGGAGGGCAGCTGAACCACAAGTTCTGGCACAGCCCTCCCCTCTCCCAAGTAGTCCTCCTCTCTCGCGGTGCTTGGCGAAACCCTGCAGGATTGCCACGCTCCTCCACCACCACCACGCCGTCGTGCTGCTGCTGGATGGAGTCTTCCTCAACATCTCCCTCTCTCCTTGCTAGATCAAGGCATGGGAGACGTCACCGGGCTGTACATGTGTTGAACGCGGAGGTGCCGTCCGTTCGGCACTAGGATCTCCGGTGATTTGGATCACGACGAGTACGACTCCTTCAACCCCGTTCGCTTGAATGCTTCCGCTTAGCGATCTCCAAGGGTATGTAGATGCACTCTCCTTCCCCTCGTTGCTGGTTTCTCCATAGATAGATCTTGGTGACACGTAGGAAAATTTTGAATTTCTGCTACGTTCCCCTACAGTGGCATCATGAGCTAGGTCTATTGCGTAGATTCTTTGCACGAGTAGAACACAAAGTAGTTGTGGGCGTTGATTTTGTTCAATATGCTTGCCGTTACTAGTCCAATCTTGTTTCGACGGTATTGTGGGATGAAGCGGCCCGGACCGACCTTACACGCATTTTCGTGAGACAGGTTCCACCGATTGACATGCACTTGGTGCATAAGGTGGCTAGCGGTGCCGCCTCTCCCACTTTAGTCGGAACGGATTCGATGAAACGGGTCCTTATGAAGGGTAAATAGCAATTGGCATATCACGTTGTGGTTTTGCGTAGGTAAGAAACATTCTTGCTAGAAACCCATAGCAGCCACGTAAAACATGCAACAACAATTAGAGGACGTCTAACTTGTTTTTGCAGGGTATGCTATGTGATGTGATATGGCCAAGAAGAATGTGATGAATGATATGTGATGTATGAGATTTATCATGTTCTTGTAATAGGAATCACGACTTGCATGTCGATGAGTATGACAACCGGCAGGAGCCATAGGAGTTGTCTTTATTTATTGTATGACCTGCGTGTCATTGAACAACGCCATGTGATTACTTTACTTTATTGCTAACCGGTAGCCATAGTAGTAGAAGTAATGAGTTGGCGAGACAACTTCATGGAGACACGATGATGGAGATCATGATGATGGAGATCATGGTGTCATGCCGGTGATGATGATGATCATGGAGCCCCGAAGATGGAGATTAAAAGGAGCAAAATGATATTGGCCATATCATGTCACTATTTGATTGCATGTGATGTTTATCATGTTTATGAATCTTGTTTACTTAGAACGACGATAGTAAATAAGATGATCCCTTACAACAATTTCAAGAAGTTTTCTCCCCTAACTGTGCACCATTGCTAAAGTTCGTCGTTTTGAAGCACCACGTGATGATCGGGTGTGATAGATCCTTACGTTCACATACAACGGGTGTAAGACAGTTTTACACATGCAAAACACTTAGGGTTAACTTGACGAGCCTAGCATGTACAGACATGGCCTCGGAACACAGAGACCGAAAGGTCGAGCATGAGTCGTATAGTAGATACGATCAACATGAAGATGTTCACCGATGATGACTAGTCCATCTCACATGATGATCGGACACGACCTAGTTGACTCGGATCATGTAATCACTTAGATGACTAGAGGGATGTCTTGTCTGAGTGGGAGTTCATAAGATGAATTTAATTATCCTGAACATAGTCAAAAGATCTTTGCAAATTTTGTCATAAGCTCGCGCTTTAGTTCCACTGTTTAGATATGTTCCTAGAGAAAATATAGTTGAAAGTTGACAGTAGCAATTATGCGGACAGTAGAAAGCTTATGTCCTTAATGCACCGCTCAGTGTGCTGAACCCCAGACGTCGTTTGTGGATGTTGCGAACATCAGACATACACATTTTTGATAACTACGTGATAGTTCAGTTAAACGGCTTAGAGTTGAGGCACCAAAGACGTTTTTGAAACATCGCGGAACATATGAGATGTTTTGAGGGCTGAAATTGAGATTTCAGGCTCGTGCCCACGTCAAGAGGTATGAGACCTCCGACGATTTTCTTAGCCTGCAAACAAAGGGAGAAAAGCTCAATCATTGAGCTTGTGCTCAGATTGTCTGAGTGCAACAATCACTTGAATCAAGTGGGAGTTGCTCTTTCAGATGAGATAGTGATGTTTCTCCAAAGTCGTTGCCACCAAGCTGCTAGAGCTTCGTGATGAACTATAACATATCAGGGATAGATATGATGATCCTTGAGGTATTCACGATGTTTGACACCGCGAAAGTAGAAATCAAGAAGGAGCATCAATTGTTGATGGTTAGTGAAACCACTAGTTTCAGGAAGGGCAAGGGCAAGAAGGGATACTTCATGAAACAGCAAATCAGCTGCTGCTCTAGTGAAGAAACCCAAGGTTGAACCCAAACCCGAGACTAAGTGCTTCTGTAAATAAGGGGAACAACCACTAGAGCGGAATTACCCTAGATACTTGGTAGATGAGAAGGCTGGCAAGGTCGATAGAAGTATATTGGATATACATTATGTTAATGTGTACTTTACTAGTACTCCTAGTAGCACCAGGATATTAGATACCAGTTCGGTTGCTAAGTGTTAGTAACTCGAAATAAAAGCTACGGAATAAACGGAGACTAGCTAAAGGTGAGCTGACGATATGTGTTGGAAGTGTTTCCAAGGTTGATGTGATCAAGCATCGCACGCTCCCTCTACCATCGAGATTTGGTGTTTGCGTTGAGCATAGACATGATTGGATTATGTCTATCGCAATACGGTTATTCATTTAAGGAGAATAATGGTTACTCTATTTATTTGAATAATACCTTCAATGGTCTTGCACCTAAAGGAATGGTTTATTGAATCTCGATCGTAGTGATACACATTTTCAAGCCAAAAAGATATAAGATAGTAATGATAGTACCACTTAGTTGTGGCACTGCCATGTAAGTCATATTGGTATAAAACGCATGAAGAAGCTCCATGTTGATGGATCTTTGGACTCACTCGTTTTGCAAAGCTTGAGACATGTGAACCATGTCTATTGGTGTATACGCATGAAGAAACTCCATGCAGAAGGATCGTTTGGACTCACTTGATTTTGAATCACTTGAGATATGCAAATCATACCACATGGGCAAGATGACTAAAAAGCCTCGTTTTTCAGTAAAATGGAACAAGATAGCAGCTTGTTGGAAGTAGCACATTTTGATGTGTGCAGTCCAATGAGTGATGAGGCATGCAGTGAATATCATTATGTTCTTACTTCACAGATGATTCGAGTAGATGTAGAGTATATTTACTTGATGAAACACAACTCTGAATTATTGAATGGTTCAAGTAATTTCAGAGTGAAGTTGAAGATCATCGTGACAAGAGGATGAAATGTCTATGATATGATCATAGAGATGAGTATCTGAGTTACGAGCTTTGGCACGCAATTAAGACATTGTGGAAATTGTTTCACAATTAATACCACCTGGAACACCATAGTTTGATGGTGTGTCCGAACATCATAGTTGCACCATATTGGATATGGTGCGTACCATGATGTCTCTTATCGAATTACCACTATCGTTTATGGGTTAGGCATTAGAGACAACCACATTCACTTTAGATAGGGCACCACGTAATTCCGTTGAGATGACACCGTATGAACTATGGTTTAGAGAAACCTAAGCTGTCATTTCTTAAAGGTTTGGGGCTGCGGCGCTTATGTGAAAAAGTTTCAGTTGATAAGCTCGAACCCAAAGCGGATAAAATGCATCTTCACAGACACCCAAAATAGTTGGGTATACCTCCTAATTCAGATCCGAAAGCAATAGGGATTGTTTCTTGAATCGGGTCCTTTCTCGAGGAAAAGTTTGTCTCGAAAAGTTGAGTGGGAGGATGGTGGAGACTTGATATGGTTATTGAACCGTCACTACAACTAGTGTGTGGAAGGGCACAGAAGTTGTTCTGTGGCACCTACACCAATTGAAGTAGAAGCTTATGATAGTGATCATGAAACTTCAGATCAAGTCACTACCATACCTCGTAGGGTGACAAGGATGCATACTACTTTAGAGTGGTACAGTAATCCTGTCTTGAAGGTCATGTTGCTAGACAACAATGAACCTGCGAGCTATGGAGAAGCAATGGTGGGCCCAAATTCCGACAAATGGTTAGAAGCCATGAAATCCGAGATAGGATCCATGTATCAGAACAAAGCATGGACTTTGGTGGACTTGCTCGATGATCGGCAAGCCATTGAGATAAATGGATCTTTAAGAAGAAGACGGATGTGGACAGTGATGTCACCGTTTATGAAGCTCGACTTGTGGCGAAGAGTTTTTCACACGTTCAAGGAGTTGACTACGATGAGATTTTCTCATCCGTAGCGATGCTTAAGTCTGTCGGAATCATGTTAGCATTAGCTGCATTTATGAAATCTGGCAGATGGATGTCAAAACGAGTTTCCTTACCAGTCTTCGTAAGGAAAGGTTGTATGTGATACAATCCGAAAGTTTTTGTCGATCCTAAGGATGCTAAAAGGTATGCTGGCTCCAGCGATCCTTCTAAGGACTGGAGTAAGCATCTCGGAGTTGGAATGTACGTTTTGATGAGATGATCAAAGATTTTGGGTTTATACAAAAGTTTATCAGAAACTTGTATTTCCAAAGAAGTGAGTGGGAGCACTATAGAATTTCTGATGAATATATGTTGATCAGAAATGATGTAGAATTTTCTGTAAAGCATATAGGGTTATTTGAAAAGTGTTTTTCAAGGGAAAACCTGGATTAAGCTACTTGAACATTGAGCATCAAGATCTATAATGATAGATCAAAAACGCTTAATGGTACTTTAAAAATGAGCACATACCTTGACATGATCTTGAAGGTGTTCAAGATGGATCAGTCAAAGAAGGAGTTCTTGCCTGAGTTGTAAGGTATGAAGTTAAGACTTAAAGCTCGACCACGGCAGAAAAGAGAGAAAGGACGAAGGACGTCCCTATGCTTTAGACGTAGGCTCTACAAGATGCTATCTTGTGTACCGCACCGAAGTGTGCCTTGCCATGAGTCACTAGGGTACAAGAATGATCCAGGAATGGATCATTGGACAGCGGTCAAAATTGTCCTTGGAGTAAATAAGGACATGTTTCTCGATTATGGAGGTGATAAAGAGTTCGGCGTAAAGGGTTACGTATAGTGACTCTGAGTAGCAAACCGGATACGTATAGTGGAGCAACCATTTGGAATAGCTCCAAGTGGAGCGTGGATGCAGCATTTACAGAATGACCTAGAGATTTGCGAAGTACATACGGATCTGAATGTTGCAGACCCGTTGACTAAAACCTCTCTCACAAGCAAAACATGATCAAACCCCAGAACTCATTGAGTCTTAATCACATGATGATGTGAACTAGTTTAATGACACTAGTTAACTCTTTGGATGTTGGTCACATGGCGATGTGACCTGTGAGTGTTAATCACATGGCGATGTGAACTAGATTATTGACTCTAGTGCAAGTGGGAGACTGTTGGAAATATGCCCTAGAGGCAATAATAAATTGGTTATTATTATATTTCCTTGTTCATGATAATCGTTTATTATCCATGCTATAATTGTATTGATAGGAAACTCAGATACATGTGTGGATACATAGACAACACCATGTCCCTAGTGAGCCTCTAGTTGACTAGCTCGTTGATCAATAGATGGTTACAGCTTCGACCATGGACACCGGATGTCGTTGATAACGGATCACATCATTAGGAGAATGATGTGAGGACAAGACCCAATCCTAAGCCTAGCACAAAGATCGTAGTTCGTATGCTAAAGCTTTTCTAATGTCAAGTATCTTTTCCTTAGACCATGAGATTGTGCAACTCCGGATACCGTAGGAATGCTTTGGGTGTACCAAACGTCACAACGAATCGGGTGGCTATAAAGGTGCACTACAGGTATCTCCAAAAGTGTCTGTTGGGTTGGCACGAATCGAGATCGATTTGTCACTCCGTAAACGGAGAGGTATCTCTGGCCCACTCGGTAGGACATCATCATAATGTGCACAATGTGACCAAGGGGTTGATCACGGGATGATGTGTTACGGAACGAGTAAAGAGACTTGCCGGTAACGAGATTGAACAAGGTATCGGTATACCGACGATCGAATCTCGGGCAAGTACAATACCGTTAGACAAAGGGAATTGTATACGAGATCGATTGAGTCCTTGACATCGTGGTTCATCCGATGAAATCATCGTGGAACATGTGGGAGCCAACATGAGTATCCAGATCCCGCTATTGGTTATTGACCAGAGAACGTCTCGGTCATGTCTACATGTCTCCCGAACCCGTAGGGTCTACACACTTAAGGTTCGATGACCCTAGGGTTATAAAGGAAGTTTGTTTGTCGTTACCGAATGTTGTTCGGAGTCCCGGATGAGATCCCGGACGTCACGAGGAGTTCCGGAATGGTTCGGAGGTAAAGATTTATATATGGAAAGTTGTTGTTCGGGTTCCGGAAAAAGTTCGGGTTTTTCGGTATTGTACCGGGAAGCTTCCAGAAGGTTCCGGAGGATTCTGGAGGGGTCCGGAGGTCCGGAAATTGTTCCGCCACGTCCAATACAGTAGCATGGGCTGTAAGGGGGCGTCCTAGCCTTAATGGCCAGGGGCACCAGCCCCCCCAAGGCCCATGCGCATGGGGAGGGAAAACCCTAAGGGGGGAAGGCCTCCACTTGACTTGGGAGGCACTCCTCCCCCCCTTGGCCGCCGCCCCCTCCTCAGATTGGATTTGAGGGGGCCGACCCCCCTCTCCCTTGCCCCTATGTATATGTGGGGGGTGGGAGGGCAGTCGAACCACAAGTTCTGGCGCAGCCCTCCCCTCTCCCAAGTAGTCCTCCTCTCTCGCGGTGCTTGGCGAAGCCCTGCAGGATTGCCACGCTCCTCCACCACCACCACGCCGTCGTGCTGCTGCTGGATGGAGTCTTCCTCAACCTCTCCCTCTCTCCTTGCTGGATGAATGCATGGGAGACGTCACCGGGCTGTACGTGTGTTGAACGCGGAGGTGCCGTCCGTTCAGCACTAGGATCTCCGGTGATTTGGATCACGACGACTACGACTCCTTCAACCCCGTTCGCTTGAACGCTTCCGCTTAGCGATCTACAAGGGTATGTAGATGCACTCTCCTTCCCCTCGTTGCTGGTTTCTCCATAGATAGATCTTGGTGACATGTAGGAAAATTTTGAATTTCTGCTACGTTCCCCTACAATTTGAAATCATAGTTGAGCTCTTTAATAGCCCAATATGCCTTATGTTCAAGTTCGAGAGGTAAGTGACATGTTTTTCCATAAACCATTTTATACGGAGACATACCCGTAGGATTCTTGTACGCAGTTCTATATGCCCATAATGCATCATCAAGTTTCTTGGACCAATTCTTTCTAGATCTATTAATAGTCTTTTGCAAAATTAATTTGAGCTCTCTATTACTCAACTCTACTTGACCACTAGACTGTGTGATATGGAGATGCAATTCTATGATTAACATCATACTTAGCAAGCATTTTACGAAAAGCACCATGAATAAAATGTGAACCACCATCAGTCATAAAATATCTAGGGACTCCAAACCTCGGAAAAATAACTTTTTTAAGCATCTTAATAGAAGTGGTATGATCAACACTACTAGTTGGAATAGCTTCTTCCCACTTAGTAACGTAATCAACAGCAACTAAAATATGTGTATATCCATTAGAGGCAGGAAAAGGTCCCATATAATCAAAGCCCCAAACATCAAATGGTTCAATAACAATAGAATAATTCATCGACGTTTCTTGACGTCTACTAATATTACCAATTCTTTGACATTCATCACAAGACAAAACAAACTTACGTGCATCTTTGAAGAGAGTAAGCCAATAAAACCGGATTGCAATACCTTATGTGCAGTTCTATCTCCAGCGTGGTGTCCTCCATATGCCTCGGAGTGACACTTGTGTAGGATATGTTCCTGTTCATGCTCAGGTACACAACGTCTAATAACACCATCTACTCCTTCTTTATAAAGGTGTGGGTCATCCCAGAAGTAATGTCTTAAATCATAAAAGAACTTTTTCTTTTGCTTGTATGTGAAACTAGGTGGTAGAAATTTAGCAACAATGTAATTAGCATAATTAGCATACCATGGAGCAGTACGAGAAGCATTTATGACAGCTAGTTCTTCATCAGGAAAGCTATCATCAATAGGTAGTGGGTCATCAAGAACATTCTCTAACTTAGACAAGTTGTCTGCAACGGGGTTCTCAGCTCCCTTTCTATCAATAATATGCAAATCAAATTCTTGGAGCAAGAGGACCCATCTAATAATTCTAGGTTTAACATCTTTCTTTTCCATAAGATATTTAATAGCAGCATGATCAGTGTGAATAGTTACTTTAGAATCAACAATGTAAGGTCTAAACTTATCACAAGCAAATACAATTGCTAAGAATTCTTTTTCAGTGGTAGCATAATTTCTCTGGGCAGTATCTAGAGTTTTACAAGCATATTGGATAACATTTAGTTTCTTATCAACTCTTTGCCCTATAATAGCACCTACAGCATAATCGCTAGCATCACACATAATTTCAAAGGGTAAATTCCAATCAGGAGGCTAAACAAATGGGTGCAGTGATCAAAGCTTTCTTAAGTATTTCAAATGCTTCTACACAATCATCATCGAAAACAAAAGTAATATCTTTTTGCAATAAATTAGTTAGAGGCCTAGAGATTTTAGAAAAGTCCTTAATGAACCTCCTATAAAAACCGGCATGACCAAGGAAACTTCTTATACCTTTAATGTCCTTGGGACACGACATCTTTTCAATAGCATCAACTTTAGCTTTATCAACTTCAATACCTCTTTCAGAAATTTTATGCCCCAAGACAATACCTTCATTAACCATAAAGTGGCACTTCTCCCAATTCAAGACGAGACTAGTGTCTTCGCATCTCTGCAAAACTCGATCAAGGTTGCTCAAGCAATCATCAAAAGAGGATCCATAAGCGGAGAAATCATCCATGAATACCTCACAAATCTTTTCACAAAAGTCAGAGAATATAGCCATCATGCATCTTTGAAAGGTAGCAGGTGCATTACATAAACCAAAAGGCATACGTCTATAAGCAAAAGTACCGAAAGGGCAAGTAAAAGTGGTATTTTCTTGATCCTCTACTGACACATGTATTTGAGAGAAACCAGAGTAACCATCTAGAAAGTAGAAATGTGTATGTTTGGATTGTCTTTCTAGCATTTGATCAATAAAAGGTAAATGGTAATGATCCTTCTTAGTAGCTTTATTGAATTTACGGAAATCAATTACCATCCCATAACCTGTAATAATCCTTTGCGGGATCAATTCATCTTTATGACAACAGTTTTACCACCCTTCTTAGGGACGCAATGGACAGGACTTACCCATTCACTATCAGCAACCGGATAAATTATACCTGCCTCAAGGAGCTTTAGTATCTCCTTTCTTACCAATTCTTTCATCTTAGGATTTAATCGGCGTCGATGATCTCTAACTGGTTTGGTGTCTTCATCCAATTTAGTTTTGTGTTAGCATAAAGTGGGACTAATGCCTTTAAGATCATCGAGAGTATATCCAATAGCAGAACGGTGCTTCTTCAGAGTTTTCAATAATCTCTCCTCTTCTTGCTCTGAAAAGTTAGCACTAATAATAACAGGATATATCTTCTTTTCATCAAGATAATCATATTTAAGAGTATCAGGTAATGGTTTAAGCTCAAACACGGGATCACCCTTTGGTGGAGGAGGATCCCCTAGGATTTCAACAGGAAAGTTGTGTTTCAGAATAGGACCCTGTTTAAGGAATACTTAATCTATCTCCCTTCTTTCATTCATAAGCATATCGTTTTCATGGTCTAGCAAATATTATTCTAAAGGATAAGTAGGAGGCACGACAATAGAAGCAAGACCAATAATTTCATCTTTACTAGGTAATTCTTTATCATGGGGTTGTCTATGGAATTTAGCAAAATTAAACTCGTGTGTCGTATCCCACAGACAAATAGTAACGACATCCTTTTCGCAATCAATCCTAGCATTAACAGTATTCAAGAAGGGTCTACCAAATATAATGGAACAAAAGCTATCTTGTGGGGAACCAAGAATAAGAAAATAAGCAGGATATTTAACTTTCCCACACAAGACTTCAACATCTCTAACAATCCCAATTGGTGAAATAGTATCTCTATTTGCAAGCTTAATAGTAACATCAATATCTTCTATTTCAGCGGGTGCAATATCGTGCATAATTTCTTCATATAAGGAAATAGGTATTGCACTAGCACTAGCACCCATATCACATAAGCCAAGATAACAATGATCTCCTATTTTAACAGAAATAACAGGCATGCCTACAACAGGTCTATGTATCTTAGTATCAGGTCTAGCAATATTAGCAGCTTCCTCACAGAAGTAAATAACATGCCCATCTATATTATCGGCCAAGAGATCTTTAACCATAGCAATACTAGGTTCAACTTTAATTTGCTCAGGAGGTGTATATGTTCTAGTATTACTTTTACGAACCACAGTTGAAGCTTTAGCGTGCTCCTTCATCCTAACAGGGAAAGGTGGTTTCTCAACATAAGTAGTAGGAACAATAGGATCATTATAAGTGATAATCTTTTCTTCAACTGTAACAAGTGCAACTACTTTTACTTGAATGGAAGGATTATATTTAAACCACTTCTCCTTAGGGAGATCAATGTGAGTAGCAAAAGATTCACAGAAAGAAGCTACTACCTCAGAGTCAAGTCCATATTTAGTGCTAAATCCACGAAAAGCATCGGTATCCATAAGACTTAACACAATCAAACTTAGGTGTCATACCTGGCTCCTTACCATCGGCAGAACCCCAATCTTCAGAGTTGCATTTAATTCTTTCCAATAAGTCCCACTTGAATTCAATAGTCTTCAGCATATAAGAACTAGCACATGAAGTATCGAGCATGGTGTGATCACTAAGAGAAAGCCGAGCATAATTTTTTTCAATAATCATTTCTCTTGAGAGCTCATGATTGGGGCATGAATATAACATTGACTTAAGCCTCCCCCAAGCTTGAGCGATGCTTTCTCCCTCATGAGGCCAAAAATTATATATATAATTACGATCACGATGAACAAGATGCATAGGATAGAACTTCTGGTGAAATTCCAATTTCAATCGTTTATAGTCCCAAGATCCCGTATCATCACATAGCCTATACCATGTCAATGTATCTCCCTTCAAAGATAAAGGTAAGACCTTCCTCTTAACAACATCATAGGTCATACCTGCAAGCTTAAATAATCCACAAACTTCATCCACATAGATAAGGTGTAAATCGGGATGCAATGTTCCATCTCCTTCAAAGGGATTAGCTAGCAGTTTCTCTATCATACCCGAAGGAATCTCAAAGTAACCATTTTCAGTAGGTTCAGTAGGTTGAGGAGCAACTCCTTGCTCTACTGGTCGGCGTGAAGATACCCCGAACAAGCCCCTCAAAGGATTAGTTTCCATAGTAACAAGTGACAGTAAATTTCAGCACACTATATAAATGTTTCCTTACCAAGTTCCACTCACCAAAGGCACTTCACTCCCCGGCAACGGCGCCAGAAAAGAGTCTTGATGACCCAAAAGTGTAGGGGATCTATCGCAGTCCTTTCCATAAGTAAGAGTGTCGAACCCAACGAGGAGCAGAAGGAAATGACAAGCGGTTTTCAGTAAGGTATTCTCTGCGAGCACTGAAATTGTAGGTAATAGATAGTTTTGTGATAAGATAATTTGTAATGGGTAACAAGCAATAAAAGTAAATAAGGTGCAGCAAGGTGGACCAATCCTTTTTGTAGCAAAGGACAAGCCCGGACAAATTCTTACAATGAGAAAAGCGCTCCCGATGACACATGGGAATTATCGTCAAGCTAGTTTTCATCAAGCTCATATGATTCGCGTTCGTTACTTTGATAATTTGATATGTGGGTGGACTAGTGCTTGGGTGCTGCCCTTTCTTGGACAAGCATCCCACTTATGATTAACCCCTATTGCAAGCATCCGCAACTACAAAAGAAGTATTAAGGTAAACCTAACCACAACATGAAACATATGGATCCAAATCAGCCCCTTACGAAGCAACGCATAAACTAGGGTTTAAGCTTCTGTCACTCTAGCAACCTATCATCTACTTATTACTTCCCAATACCTTCCTCTAGGCCCAAATAATGGTGAAGTGTCATGTAGTCGGCGTTCACATAACACCACTAGAGGAGAGACGGCATACATCTCATCAAAATATCGAACGAATACCAAATTCACATGACTACTAATAGCAAGACTTCACCCATGTCCTCAGGAACAAATGTAACTACTCACAAAGCATATTCATGTTCATAATCAGAGGGGTATTAATATGCATTAAGGATCTGAACATATGATCTTCCACCAAATAAACCAATTAGCATGAACTACAAGGAGTAATCAACACTACTAGCAACCCACAGGTACCAATCTGAGGTTTTGGTACAAAGATTGGATACAAGAGATGAACTAGGGTTTGAGAGGAGATGATGCTAGTGAAGATGTTGATGGAGATTGACCCCCTCCAGATGAGAGGATCGTTGGTGATGACGATGGTTATGATTTCCCTCTCCCAGAGGGAAGTTTCCCCGGTAGAATAGCTCCACCGGAGTCCTAGATTGGTTCCGCCAAGGTTCCGCCTCGTGTCGATGGAGTTTCGTCCTGTAAGCTTGCTTATGATTTTTTCCTGGGTAAAAGACTTCATATAGCAGAAGATGGGCACCGGAGGGCCACCAAGGGGCCCACGAGGCAGGAGGCGCGCCCAGTAGGGATGGGCGCGCCCCCACCCTCGTGGCCAGGGTGTGGGCCCCCTCTTGTACTTCTTTCGCTCAATAATTCTTATTAATTCCAAAAATGACCTTCGTGGAGTTTCAGGACTTTTGGAGCTGTGTAGAATAGGTTTCCAATATTTGTTCCTTTTCCAGCCCAGAATCCCATCTGCCGGCATTCTCCCCCTTCATGTTAAACCTTGTAAAATAAGAGAGAATAGCCATAAGTATTGTGACATAACGTGTAATAGCAGCCCATAATGCAATAAATATCGATATAAAAGCATGAAGCAAAAGGGACGTATCATGTTGTCAGCTTTTCGCCAATCAAAGCCACATGCCCCCCACCTCATTAAGAACAATCCCCATTACTTGGCCCTTTGCGGTCTGGGGGCTTGACATGGTTGGACCCCTTAAAGGGGAAGCCACAAAAAGAAATACTTGCTGGTCATGGTTGATAAGTTCACTAAATGGATAGAAGCCAAACCAGTAAAAACAGCTGAGGCCGGACCAGTGATTGACTTTATATCCGGCATAGTCTACCGTTATGGTGTCCCGCACAGTATCATCACTGATAATGACTAACTTCATAGATGATGAGGTGAAAACTTGGTGCGCCAAGTTGGCAATTAAACTCGACTATGCATCCGTATACCACTCTCAAACAAACGGCCATGTCGAACGGGCCAATGGTCTGATCATGACTGGTATTAAGCCCAGACTAGTGCGCTCTTTACGAGAATTAGACAAGCACTGGGTTGAGGAACTCGATTCCGTACTTTGGGGACTCCAGACCACGCCCAATCGAGCGACCGGATACACACCCTTCTTTATGGTGTACGGCGCAGAGGGCGTATTGCCCTGCGATATTATTCATGACTCACCTAGAGTGCGCATGTACGAAGAGAAAGAAGCCGAACTAGATCGGCAAGACGACCTAGATGGACTCGAAGAGGAGCACGACGTTGCTAAGGACCATTCCGGATTCTATCAACAACAGGCCAGGCGTTTCCAAAGCAGACAAGTGCGGGCTAAAACATAAAATGTCAGTGAACTTGTTCTACGCCTCTCGAAGAAGAAAAAGGATAAGGTCAAACCCAAATGGGAGGGCCCCTTCGTCATCGATGAAGTCCTTACTGGAGGAGCCTATCGCCTTCGCAGTGCCGAGGATAATCGCCTTGAGCCGAACCCATGGAACGCTGCCCGGCTCCGACGATTTTATGCATAGTTCAGCCACCTTTGGTTTGATTTTCAACTAGGTTTTTTTATTTTTTCTCTCCCTTTTTTAATTTTTTCTCCCTTTTCTTATGTTCGGATCGACCGCATTGTTTGGGGTACACATCTTCAAATGTATACACCCCACCATACATGGGGGCTTATTTTAAAGAAGCATTTTGTTGAAAAGCCTATAAGCTTCTTTCATCCATAATGGTTGTTGTTTCTGCCATTTTATGCACATCTATGACTTAAGTTTTTGCCAAGCTGGGTTGCCTGGCTCCTGTGCTTATACCCTACGTTCCCAATTGTTCGGCTAGGGTGTAAAGGGAGTACCTCTGCGATTGCTACAACTGGGTTATCCAGACCTGTACCTCAGACGGATGAAGCTGAAAGCTAGCATTCTTCAGGGAATGATTGGTCGACATGTATACAACTGACTATTTTTGGAGAATACTATGAAATTGACTGCCTGTACTTCAGATACGAGCCTAGCCCAAGGAAAGGAACCCCTAACGGAACTATTTTTCTTGGAAGATGTTTCTTATGTTTAAAAGTAATATAACATAACTCCCTGAACACTTTTTGTCTGTTTGAGCAATATGACCGGATTTCCTGGTTTCCGAAGATACTAAACGTTTCTTAGTTAGACGTGGTATATGGGAACACTCCAACTTCTTGGTTCGAAGGTGGAAGCCGAAGGTCTGCGATGACAAAAAATTTATAAGTTCGGCAGGAGATAAGTTCGGTCATAAAGTACATTGTTACAGAGAAACAAACGCCTACTCTCTTTCTACGCCATCTAGTAGACTATCTAATTTACAATCTTGTTGCTAAAATTTTGCCGCTGTCATTACTTGGTTGTATACCAAGCTTATGGGAATTTCCTTCCCATCAGGTCCTTGCGGTCCAACTCGGGCCATATGGTTTGGATCAAGTCCAGTGTTGCGTGTCGTCACCATGACCCACGCCTCTCGTGCACCTTCACGGCATGCGGACCTCTTCCACAACTCGAAGCGACGCCGAGCACCCTTGAACAGATCTGCCAACCCCTCCATACTTTCTGGAGGGACGTCGGAGGGCCATAAGGCTTTAGCCATATTCTGCATGGCCTTCCGGGCACGCTCGTGCAACTTTGCTAGCTCCTTCAGAACGTCGCTTTGCAGCCCGGGCCTTTCCTCCTCAGGGCAGCCGGTCAACATTCCTGTATCAACTGAACAATAATATTCCGCATTATATGATTATATCAATAATCCGGAGGGTTCACAAGTCATACCGAATGTCCCGCCCTTCAGCTTCTGGTTTTCCTGTTATGCCTCCAAGAGTTGGGCCTTTAAGCTCTTTATCTCTTCGGCTTGCTTCTTAACTTCTTCTTCTAGTTTTTTATCTTTGCCAAAATACATTGGGGCACTCTTCATTTCTTCAAGCTCGGAGACAGCGGCATTTAGCTGTGTCCGGCTTGTCTCGAGCTCCTGGGACAGTGTATTGTTCTTCTCCTTGAGAACCCGCGGTCATAAACGATCCTCAAATCGGCTTTCTCCACCCTCTTTAAGTCTCAGGGGCTACTGCTATCCATCTACCCAGTGTATATAAATATATACCTGTATATCTTTGGAGAACATGCGAGCAACTCTTGTAAGTCTGTCTCGGGCAGCTCGGATGTATGCACCCACAGTGCTAAGAGCGGTAAACTCCGACTCTGTCAGAGCAGGGATGCGCAAAGCTTCCTTCAAGTGCCGATGATTCATTGCATTTTCTACTTCGGAGTTGGTGACGGACACCTCATCCGGTTCTTGATGGGGTAGATGGGTCCACGCCACGTCAGCATGCGCCCCCGTCCTGGTTGACGTCTCCGACACTGGATTGGTTGTGGCCCGGCTGGCTGGGATTTTGTTTACGGTCCGCAGGGTACCCTTTCTAAGATAATAGGAGGATAAAAAAATGACAATTCGGCTTCGCGCCTAAATATGAAATAAAGAACATACCTTTTGGGTGATGGAGCAAGCTCAGTGGCGCTCCTGGCTTCCTTTCGCTTTGTACGACCACCCCTTGAAGGTGTCGTTCTTCTTCTTGTTGCCCGTCCTTGGGTACGGTTTGCCAAGCGCCGATCCTGTGAAGTACGACCTAGTGCGGAGAATAAGTTATATGCGGAAATGACACTCCTTTTTGATTTCCGGACACTGACCTTAACGAAGGGGCAGAGTTCGGGGTAATCAGCCCTAATGGTTACCTCCGAGCCCTCAAGGCTCGCATGGTAGTACTCCATCTTCAAACTCCACAAATATATTCGGATCTTCATGGAATCCGGGGTCTTCGTGACGTGGGTGGTCTTCGGGTTACAGAGGAGGGCAATAAATGTTCTCGACTACCTTCCTCCACGACTGTTTTTTGAACAACCATACTATTGAGCTGAGGCACCTCAATGACAAAAAAGGTGTTGAATGACTAAACTTACCCAGTCAACGGGGTTGTACATGGAAAAATCGTCCCGACGTTGTAGACGGACGAAGTCTTCTTCCTCTCCCTTATAAAGATCCACAAGCATGGCGGCAAGTGCGGTTTGGTTATCCGGACCCTTTCGCATATAGCAAGACGCGTCGTCCTCCCTGTTGTAGTTCCATAAAGGACCTACTCTTGACTGAAGAGGCTGGATGCATCGCTTTATCGCGATAGCCATGACTTCAGCGATGGAGAGTCCGGAATGGGTTAATAATCTGACCTTGCTGACCAATATTGTTACTTCTGGACTATCCTCTTGTCTGGGGGACTTGGGGCGCCAGCTGAACAGCTTCTTTAGAGGAGTGTTGGAGAATTCGGGAAGCCTGCGCCGAACAGGGTCCGGAAGAAGAACATCATCTATGTAGAACCATTCCGAAGACCATTCGTCAGACCCCCTCTTCGGAGTCCCAACTGGGTAGCCGGATTCGGCTCTGCGCCATACTTCGGCGCCGCCCACTTCAAATATGGACCCTCTGCCCTGGTGGCGGGGGACGAGGCAGAAGAACTTCCTCCGCAGTTCAAAATGAGCCTCACAGCCTAGAAATAGCTCGCAAAGGGCGACAAAATCAAAAATGTGCAAAATAGAACCTGGTGTGAGGTTGTGCAGTTGGATCCCGTAGTATTCCAGTAGACCCCTGAGGAAGGGGTGGATTGGGAATCCCATGCCCCTCAGAAGGAATGAGATAAAGCACACCCTTTCTCCTTGGCTGGGATTGGGGAAATTTTCTGCCAATGCGTCATCGCCCATAGAAGTCAACCCTGCCCGTACGGGGACTAGATCCGCGGGGGGAGATATCCTTGCGTCTGGAGCCGATTGAGCTGGAGATGAGATACGGAGTAACTCTGCCAATCCCCCTCCTGAGGGCCACGAGGACGCGAGGAGCCAGGGACACTAGCCATGGTTTGGATTTTTTTTTCCGTGGTTTGCTCTGTTGCTCTTGGGACGGTGCGAGATAGCGTTTTGAAGATCTAGCCTCGTTATATAGGCGTAGCCTGTGCCTATTAAAAATATTAAAATACAAGGGTAATGGACCGTTCGCATTTATTCAGACGCGTGGAAATCAAGGTGACGGCAGGAAGGAATCATAAAGACTGGACGCGGACCGATGCCAGACTATCATCAATCCAGAATATGATGGAGAACCTGCCTTGCAAAGCCGAAGACTTGCGTCCACACACTACATTGTCGTTGAAGGCAAGTTCGGGGGCTACTGTGGGAGTCCAGGATTCGGGGGTCCTCAGGTGTCCGGCCCAGGAGTATGGGCTGGGTTGGATGGGCCGTACAAGATCAAGCTGAAGATTATCTACCATATCCGGATGGGACTTCTCAATACGTAGACGGCAAGAATAGAGTCCAGAAGCTTCCTTCCCTGATAAACCGACCTTGTACGAACCCTAGGCCCCTCCAGTGTGTATATAAACTGGAGGGGTTAGTCCGTAGAGGCTATCTTCTTAACCATCATCGGAATTCTCATAGGCTAGATATCTAGGGTTAGCCATTACGATCTCAAGGTAGATCAACTCTTGTAATCTTCATACTCGTCGAATATAATCAAGTAGTAGTAGGGTTTTACCTCCCTTAAGAGGGCCCGAACCTGGGTAAACACTGTGTCCCCTCGCCTCCTGTTACTATCGATCCTTAGACGCACAGCTTGGGCCCCCTACCTGAGATCTGCCGGTTTTGACACCGACAACGTCGCCGAAGGAGGCTCACCGGAAGCGCGATACGCGAGACAATCCGGGCTCTTTTGAAGACCTGAAACCCCACGTGGCCAGGAGAGACCCCGTCTGAACGCACAGAGGTGATGGGCTGCCCTAGGTCGGTTCGCCCGCCCCTAGGACCTCATAGATCGAAGCTCTCTGAAGTGAAGAACACCGATGAACGAGAAGCAGAAAACTAGGGTAGGAGATGAAAGTTTGTACATGGGTTTTGTGATTGTGTGTTGTGTTTCAATCGGCCGTCACCCCTCATGTATATAAGAGACGGCTGGACTTCTCGTGCAAGGGAAAGTTATAATTCACGTCCAAAACCCTTATTTGGATCCAATTTGAACTGCTTGATCTAAAGTTTTCAAAACTGTTTGGTCTAAAAATTAGCTGCACTTTGCGGGTCGTTTTTAGGGTAGTAAACGACCTCAGAGCAAAATCTTGTAAGAAGAAAATTTAACCGTTTCGACGAGACGAGTAACTTTCATGTTGAACGTTTTTTTGATTCAAGGCCATTCTCTGGGCCGATTCGCTCGGGCAAAACGGACTATCACTCGCGCTACCCATCAGACACCATGTCTGATGGGGCGAGCCAGTTTTGCCTTGTGACATGACCGTATTCAAATAGCTCTTATTTTTACATAAATCTTGGATTGAGACGATATTTATATCAAAATCGATCGTTTTGATGAGACGAAGACAATTCGTGTACAAAGTTTTCTCATTTGAGGACGCCTTTGAGGCGTAATCGGCCGAACAATGCTCTGGATACAAAATGTCAGTATTTCGAGTATAGTTTCGGCCTTCGTGATGAGATCGGATGGCGATGGGCCAAACTTCAAAGATGTTCGTGTCGACAATATGGAACTTTTTCATGTAGATCGCTTCTTCATTTGAGACCATCTTAATTGCATATCGTACCATGCCAAAATCTAGTGTTAACAGTTGCTTATAATCTTACATATTTACTACTAACCACTCACTCCATGTCCACATGGACCACTCCTTTTACCGAGCCGCGTTCTCTACGCGCGGGGTCATCTTACCTGTAGCACCTACAACACTTTCTTCGCATCTTTTATGTTCCGTCAAGCGATGACCTTCTTTGTGCAGTGTTGTTTTCAGTCACTCAACTGTCTTAGCCAATACGTAAAGACAGCGAGGGAGCTAGTGAACCAAGAGAAATACTAACACTCCATCTAGTAGTACAATGAAAGTAGACAAGGTACGTAAAGAGTAACGAGGCGTCACCAGCGTTTGTTACCCATCACTCGACCGTGTCAATCGCGACGACTCGTACCTCGGCCGGGCATGGCGCACGCATTCAATCCAGTAGAAAGCAACGACCGTTTTGGCGGCAACGCACCTCACCGCACACCACGTGATCGGCTGCACCGGCACCGGGCCCCGTCCTTCTCACCGGCACCGGCGCCGGCGCCTACCTCCGCCCGTCTCGTGGCACCATACAGTTAGCATTGCATAGCGAAATGACACTCCATGTTTCCAATTATGCGCTGCCCTGTACACGTGATCAAACAAGGGGCAGACCGAAATTAACTGTAGCGGCAGATGGGCTGGATCTCGATCCATATGCTGCACGCCAGGTGGCGGATACTCTTTTTTCTTCTTCTTTGGAATAAAAATGGCGATACTGCTTCACCAATGAAAAAGTGGAAGAAATCTACGGGTGCATGCACCTCTCTTCGATTCTTTGAGTCGAACGTTGGAGGGCTACGTTTGATCTGCATCTACCTGTATTACTGCTTCATTATTAAAAAAATCCGTGTTCACGCGCGGTCGGCACCACGTAGGCATTTGATTTTGGGCTTGAGCATAATCGGACGGTTTTATTTTTTAAAGTTATATACAAGCACTGTTTCAGTGTGGTTTTTATGTCAATTCGTTGTTCTGGACTGCTGAGCGACAGCGGCTGTTTTTGGGCCATAATCAGACTCATCTCTAATTTAGGCCTTCTTTTTTTTTGAAAAGATCGGATCTATAATAAAGAATCACCAGAAGTACAAAACACATTAAACATAATAAAAATTACATCGAGGTCTATGGATCATCGAACGACCGTTGCCGCCGCTAGAACGAGCCGCCGACGCGTCATTGTCGCCGTTCCGATATAGGAGCCGGCTTGACCTTGTCGGTGATAGTCGGGAAGTCTTCGTGCATACGCCCCTAAGGACCAGCATCCCGGACCACAACCGTCGTCGTTGAATCCTTGAATCGATCTAAATAATTTGACACCGAATATTGCCGTTGCGTACGCACGGCGAGAAACCCTAACCTCGCCGCCCCGAGGAGCTGGCGGGAATATACGTCGGAGCTGCGTCTAATCCGTCTCAACGGACGAACTTGAGGAGGATCGAAGTCCGGAAGACTGACTCAAAGAAGAAACACTACCATCCGTCCAAACGCGGCCCTTGCGAGGACTAAAACCCTGCCAATCAACTAGCACGAACCGAGGCACCAGAAAACCCCTCCCTGCCACCGGGCCGCCGGAGCGGCAAGTGGAGGGGAGGCGACTACACAGACTCGCTGGTGGAGATCGAGGGGAGAAAGGCTTTCCCTAGTCGCCTTGCGATAGGGGAAAGAAAAGCAATCTCTTTCTCGAAACACCACTCTAACAAACTGAATTGACCTCTTCTTGTGGACTAACTCTTTGTATGTAGATTACACAAGGGATGAAGTTAAGAGGGCACGGTTCCAAATCGGGGATGTGAAGGCCCCTGGCCCCGGACAGTCTCCACGCTTTATTCTTCAAGAGATTCTGGCATATACTTGGCGACGAGCTCACCCAAGAGGTTCTTGATGCTATAAATAAGAAGAAAATACCAACGGGGTGGAATGCAACTAACATTGTGCTTATCCCCAAGGTAGACAATTGAGAGGTAATCACCCAAGATAGACCGGTTAGTCTGTGTAATGTGGTCTGCAAAATTATCTCGAAGATGATAGCTAATAGATTGAAAAGATACTTCCTGAAAATATATCCCCAACTCAGAGTGCTTTTGTCCCGGGTAGACTTATTACCGACAATGTTTTGGTTGCTTATGAGAGCTTTCATGCGATAAAGAAAAAGACCAATGGCTCCAATGGTTATTGCGTTGTAAAATTGGACATGCACAAAGCATATGATAGAGTTAAGTGGGGTTTCTTGCGTAACATGATGATGAGAATGGGATTTCAAGAAGAATGGGTGGAGATGATCATTGAATGTGTATCATCGGTAAGTTACAAGATTCGTTTTAATGGCACTGAAACTGATGAATTTGTGCCAACAAGGGGACTGAGACAGGGAGACTCGCTATCCCGGTACCTATTTCTAATTTTCTCAGAGGGTCTCTCGAGCCTCCAAGCTCATGAGGAGGAAATTGGGGGAATTGAAGGAGTTAAAGTCTGCCGGAATGCGCCGTCTATATCACATCTTCTTTTTTGCAGATGACTCCTTAATTTTAATGAAGGCTAATATCAGCAATGCAAGAACATTCAAGAAGGTGCTGGAAACTTACTGTCAGAGCTCTGAAAAATGGTTAGTAATGCCAAATACAGTATTTATTTTAGCCCAAACACTGGTGTCTCCGTGAGAGAGGATATTTGCAGGGAATTAAATATCTTGACTCAATCGCTCTCTAATACGTATTTGGGTCTCCCAACTATGGTTGGGGTGGACAAAAGTGACTGCTTTGAACACCTAATTGACCGAGTATGCCAACGTCTGAAAGGCTGGAAGGAGAAAGTTTTGTCTATGCAGGGAAAGGAAATCTTGCTGAAATCTATGGCGCAAGCAATACCTTCGTATGTTATGTCAGTTTTCAAATTACCCAAAGGTATTTGCGAGGCCATAACCGATGAGATATCGGTATTCTGGTTGGGAGATGAGGAGGACAGAAAGAAAATGCACTAGTTCGCGTGGTGGAAGATGTGTACTCCGAAGAAGGAAGGGGGCATGGGATTTAGAGACCTTCATAGTTTCAACCTTGCTATGTTAGCAAAACCATGTTGGCGAGTAATCCAGAACCCATATTCTTTGTGTGCGCGTGTGTTAACGGCTAAGTACTATCCTGATGGAAATACCCTAAAGGCTGGAGCAAAGAAGGGTTCGTCCTATACCTGGCAGAGTATTGACTCGGGAATTCAAACCTTTAACAGGGGATGCATTTGGAGAGTTGGATCTGAAGCTGAAATTAATATTTCGAGTGATCCATGGATTCCATCTAAATCGAGAAGAAAAGTTATAACTCCTAAAGGGAACACCATCTTATCTAAGGTTGATGAGCTCATTGACCCCAACTCTGGTTCTTGGGATGAAATCCTAAGCCGAGACGTTTTTTCACGTGTCGATGCTCAATGTATACTACAAATCCTTTTGAATGTGCATAGCATGGATGATTTTATAGGATGGAATTACACAAGATCAGGAACCTTTCCTGTACATTCTGCATACCACCGAGAGTGGAAACATCAACATGGGCAATGAGGGTACAAAATAGAAGGTCAAGGCAGGGTTAACCTGAATTCAATCTAGAAAGAAGCCTGGAAGTTAAGAATTCCAGGGAAGGTTAAAATATTTGCATGGAAAGTGTTGCATGGGGTTTTACCATGTTATGGTGTCCTTCCACGAAGGCACATATGTACCCCTATTGAATGCCCAATCTTCTCCCTAGGACCGAAGGACATACAACACTGCCTCTTCAAGTGCGCTAGAATAAGAGATGTATGGAAGGACTTGGGACTTTATGATGATGTGCAAAAGGCGATTCTGCAAGATAGGTCAGGATCAGTTACACTTGAAATTTTAGCTAAGATCCAGTCAGTCACCGGAGGCTTGCCATCTGCCGAACTGGCGCTAGTTACTGCATGGTTTCTTTGGTTGCAACAGTGATAGTTGGTGAGGGGAGAATCTGTGCAAACTGCAGAGGGATCTGCCATCTCCATCAAAGTTCTGTTGACAAATTTTATGCAAGCTGATAACTCAAAGTCTCCAAAGCATAAATTGGATCAGATGTGGAAGAAGCCATCCAAAGGATTTGTTAAAATAAATGTTGATGCTTCATTCGTCGCTGAGACATTGTCAGGAGCTTCTGGCCCAGTGGCCCGAGATGAGAATGGCAATTTTATTGTGGCTGCCTCATGGCTCATGCCTCACGTTCCTAATGTAGACTCAACAAAAATGACCGCAAACAGAAATGGATTCTATTTGGCGGCAAGCATTGGTTGTGGCAAGCTGATAATTTAATCTGATAGCTCTTTTGCTATTGATGCTATGAAAAGTTAGAACGATTATGCAGGACCTTCCATTCCAGTTATGATGCGGAGTAAACAGCTGATGAAGGAATTTGGCCAAGTTGATTTCTTACATTGTTTTAGAGAGGCCAATGAGGTGGCGAATACTATAGCAAAATATGCTTTTAACTCTAGTACTTCTTGTGTTTGGAATGCTATCCCTGACTTTATTTCATCTTCCCTTGTAAACGATCTTTCCATTATTTGATGAATAAAGTCTTTTGATATAAAAAAATCTTTGTATGCAGATATCCTCTTATTTAGTAACAAATTTATATGTCCGAACAATGAAAAACATCTTAGCTCATTCTAATGTAAAAAATGTATTCCCTTCGTATTAAAATATAAGACATTTTTTGACAGTGCCATAGTGTTCGTACCGAGGTGGTACCAGATAATGATGTTTATGTTACTAGAAAACATGCCCGTGCATTGCAACGGAAGAAAAATAATTATACATCTCTAACTCAATAGGCATGATCGACAATGTCTAGTAGTGAAAGTGCAACTAATCCCTGGGTGGTTTTGGTAATTCTTAACAACATATAGCTCATTGAACTAATGCTCTTTCAAGATGATCACTTCACAAAGTTCAATGATTGGCATGGCGTGGACTAGAGATGTGGACCCCTCAAAATGCTAAGGACACATATTGGCAACAAGCTCAAGACTCTACATTTTTTATTTAAGTGGTCCAAGATCACATTGAGTCTATAGGAAAGCCAATGCTATTAAAAGGAGATGAGGTGTTGGTTAATGACTTACTTGCTCGAAATGCTTAGAGATATGCTCCAAAAACCCTCAACCACTTTCTCACATCCACATATGTCCTAAACCTAAAAGTCAAACTCGGCCCCACCGGTTTGATCTATCCGGTGCCATCGAGTTCATTTGACATAGCCACTGCCACAAACCCTAGCCACTTCGGTTTCACCGATAGGGATCTCGGTCTCACCGAGATGGGATCGCTAACACATTGTTTCCTTTTTGTAACATTTTGGTCCCACTAAAATGAGCGAATCGGTCCCATCGAGTCTGCAATGCAAATTCATTGTTTCCTTTTTGTAACACTTCGGTCTCAGCAAAGTGAGTGAATCGGTTCCACCGAGTTTGCCTGACCAACTCTCTATGTGCCTATTACTGAAATCGGTCCCACAGAGTTCATGTGATCGGTCAACCGAGATTACGTTATGCCCTCACCCTAGCGTATCGGTCTCACCGTGTTGATTGCATCGGTCCCACCGAAAAGCCTAACATTCATATTTTGACCTGAATCCGTCTGACGGGGTTTTAACATTCGGTCCCACCGAGTTTGGGAATCTGTGTGTAACGGTTAGATTTTGTGTGGAGGCTATATATACCCCTCCACCCATTCTTCATTCATGGAGAGAGCCATCAGAACGTGCCTACACTTCCACTACTCATTTTCTGAGAGAGAACCACCTACTCATGTGTTGAGACCAAGATATTCCAATCCAACCACAAGAATCTTGATCTCTAGCCTTACCCAAGTTGCTTTCCACTCAAATCATCTTTCCACCATAGCCAAAATTGTGAGAGAGAGTTGAGTGTTGGGGAGACTATCATTTGAAGCACAAGAGCAAGGAGTTCATCATCAACACACCATCTATTACCTTTTGGAGAGTGGTGTCTCCTAGATTGGTTAGGTGTCACTTGGGAGCCTCCGTCAAGATTGTCGAGTTGGACCAAGGAGTTTGTAAGGGCAAGGAGATCGCCTACTTCGTGAAGATCTACCCGAGTGAGGCAAGTCCTTCGTGGGTGATGGCCATGGCGGGATAGGCAAGGTTGCTTCTTCGTGGACCCTTCGTGGGTGGAGCCCTCCGTGGACTCACGCAATCGTTGCCCTTCGTGGGTTGAAGTCTCCATCAACGTGGATGTACGATAGCACCACCTATCGGAACCATGCCAAAAATCTCCGTGTCAACATTGCATTTGCTCCCTCCAAACTCCTCCCATTTACTTTCTTGCAAGTTGCATGCTTTACTTTCTGCTGCTCATATACTCTTTGCATGCTTGCTTGAATTGTGTTGTGATTGCTTGACTTGTGCTAAGTACCTAAAATCTGCCAAGAACTAAAATTGGGAAAAGGTTAAGTTTTTATTTGGTCAAGTAGTCTAATCACCCCCCTATAGACATACTTTTGATCCTACAAGTGGCATCAGAGCGTTGGTCTCCATTTGCCTTGATTTCCGTACCTTTGGTGATCATAGCCTTGATTTCACAACCTATGAGAGTATGGCGTCCAACGAGGGAAATTACCACCATAGAGGTCCTTACTTTGATAGTACTAATTTTGCTAGTTGGAAACATAAGATGAAAATGCATATTCTTGGACATAACCCCGCCGTTTGGGCTATTGTGTGTATTGGTTTGCAAGGTGAATTCTTTGATGGGAGAGAACCGAATCGTGATGCTACCGTGGAAGAATTGAAGATGTTGCAATACAACGCTCAAGCTTGCGATATCCTCTTCAACGGATTGTGCCCCAAAGAATTCAACAAAATCAGCCGTCTTGAGAATGCAAAGCAATTTGGGATACTTTGATTGATATGCATGAAGGTACCGACTCCGTCAAGGAATCCAAGTTGGATGTGCTTCAAAGTCAACTTGAGAAGTTCAAAATGAAGGATGGTGAAGGTGTCACTGAAATGTACTCTAGGCTTGCTCTCATCACAAATGAGATTGCCGACTTAGGAAGTGAAGAGATGACCGACAAATTCATCATCAAGAAGATTTTGAGAGCTTTGGATGAAAAATATGATACCGTGTGCACTTTGATCCAAATGATGCCCAACTACAAAGATCTCAAGCCAACAGAAGTCATTGGAAGAATTGTTGCTCATGAGATGTCACTCAAGGATAAAGAAGAGCTTCACAACAAGTCTAGTGGTGCTTACAAAGCCTCATGTGATGCTCCTACATCATCAAATGAGAAACAAGCCTTCAATGAAGAATTGAGCTTAATGGTGAAGAACTTCAACACATTCTACAAGAGTAGAAGCAAGGAAAGAAGTTCCAAGTCAAGGTCCTACAATGACAAAAGATCTTCTAGTCATGAGCGAAATTGCTACAATTGTGGAAGACCCGGACACTACTCCAATGAGTTTACGGTTCCCTACAAAAGAAGAGAAGACTCACCCAAAAGGAGAAGCAAAAGGGAAGAGTCACCTCCAAGAGAGAGGAGTAAAGATGATCGCTATGAACGAAGAACCTCTTGAAGAAGCAAGGATTAGGAAAGGAAGCACAAGTCATCAAGGAGCTACACAAAACGAAGACATCAAGCTCATGTTGGTGAATGGTATCCGGCTCCGAATCTGACCACCACTCCGAGAGAAGTTACCACTCCGGCTCCGACTCCGACCACCACTACGAGAGAAGTTATCACTTCGACTCCGAATATACTCAAGATGAAGGTGTTGCCGGCTAGCACTTGTGTCAACCAACTCCTATGACATATTTGATTCACCAAATGAAGTAATTGGAAGATGCTTCATGGCTAAAGGCCCCAAGGTAACACACCCCGAGTTTGTTGATTTCAATAGTGATGAAGATGACTTGCTAGGTGATGATGATTTACTTGTTCACAACTCTAGTGATGAATACTATGATGAAAATGTTATTAATCATGCAAAACAAGATGAAAACAAATGACAATGATAAGAAGTAGATTGAGCATCTAACTAAAGAAGTAAACACTCTTAAGTTAGCTCATGAAACTACTTTAGAAGATCATCGATAACTTTTAAAAACTTATGAGAAGTTACGCTTCGAAAAGCTCAATCTAGAGCAAGAACATGGGTTCTTAAAAGGAATCAATGATGATCTTCGGAAGAAAAGTTCTTCTTACATTGCCAAGCGTTTACTCTTGTCTACTTACATGCCACAAGTAAAATCTAGCAACAAGAACAAGAAAGATTCTTCTTCTAGTAGTAACAATAATCATGCTAAATCCAATATTGTTGCTTCTAGTATTTCTCTTGGTTCCACTAATGATTCTCTTAGCCAAGTTACACTTGAGCAAGAAAATAGCTTATTGAAGGGAATTATAGAGAAAGGTGTTTACAAGAGCCTTGCCGGAATTAAGCAATTTGAGGAAATTGTACGCAAGCAAGGAAGGCACCGGAAGAATCAGGGTGTTGATTTTGAACGAAAGTTCAATGCCAATGGAGTTGAGTGGGAAGAAGATGAATACCCCAAGATGAAGTTTGTTCCTCAACAAGAGAAGTATGATCCTACTTCCTTCAAGGGGACACAAGCTCAAGATGATCTTCCACCACAAGACCACAAGCTAAAAGCAAGGACAAACTTCAAGAGGAGATTGATGCATTTGAAGATGCTCCAATGGCCTTGGTCAAGTGGGTTCCCAAAACTACATCAAGTTCTACTTCATCAAGTACATCTACAACCCCAAGGATTTCCATCAAGATGATGTGGATCCCAAAGAAGAAGAACTAGAGAGTTCTTGAGGCTCACTCCACCAACATTCGTCACTCATATTCATTTTGGCAAGAACAAGTGCAACCAACTTCCACATCTTGCACTAGTTCAAGGAGTCATAAACCCAATTGTTGGTAAGACAAGGGACAAGGGAACCTAATGCTTTCATGGACATCATCATGTGTGTGCTTCACTCTATGTCTATGGATATCCTTGTTCGTTCCTTGTGGGACTAACCCATGTAGGTATTGAAAGTGCAAATCACTCCAATGGATTGCTTCAAATGATCTACATCAACAATGAGCATCCACATCTTCAACATCTACATGAAGTTATCATCGACAAAACCCAAGGTTAGTTCATCCCTCTTATTGGGGATATCACATCTAGGGGGAGCTTTACTCTAAGAATTGAGCTAAAGAAATTCAAATGGTGTGAACACAACAATGCTTTATCTAAAAGTGGTAACCCCACTTGTGCTTAAACGATGAGTATGACCTATGATCAAATCTTCTCATTTGACTCTTAAGTCAATATACTCATATATAGATGACCTAGTCATCGCCAATTGCTTGATAGATGCTAGAGTGATTGTGCATGCTTTGCCACATATTCCATTTGCCATTTTATTGTGTGAGCATGTTGAATGCATACTTTTCTCATTCGAGGACATCCATTTGTTGCTTTGATTGTTTGGCTTTTCTTATTTTGCCAAATGGATGGACAAGAATGCCTAAGAACTTCCTCTAGCTATCTATGCTTTTCTCGTCTCAAACTCTTTTCATGCTACCTCACAAAGTTTGATCTAAGTCAAATTCAAACCCTCTGGGTGAGGAGCACTCAGAGTCCCGATTTGTCATAGACTTGAACTTCCAAACCTCTTTTCGCATTTCGGTCTGACCGATTCATCCATTTCAGTCACACCAAGTTCACTGGGTTGATCTAGTTTTCAATCTCGGTGCAACCGATTAGAACTCTTCGGTCTCACCGAGTTGTAGCAACCGCTTGCAATTCTGCATCTCGTGGCCACCGAGTTGTTCCACTCGGTCACACCGACAGTGCCAGGATATATATACCGACTAGTCAAAATTTGGAAATTCTTCCAAAACCTCTTCGCCTGCGTGTATCCTACTCTGCCGCGTCGGGTCTCCGGATCGTCCTCTCGTCGCCAGCGACCTCCCGCCGCTGGTCTCCGCCGCCATCAACAGAATTCTTCACCTCCATTGCCACCGTAGCAAGCTCATCGCCAAGTTAGGGTATGAGTTCGACACTTTGTGCATTCTTTTAACTCCGATTCTTAGCACAAAGGCAATGCCATGTTTCTTTCCAAGTATGAGATCGATCTATCCATAGAAAACATCCTTTAGAATAGTTTTGATTTGAAAATTTAGGGTTAGGTTTCCGCCGGACTCATCTCGGACCGACCGAATTGTAGAAATCGGTCTCACCTATTTGTCTTAGGCCATTGCACATGTGATTTTTGGTCTGACCAAAAATTGCAAATCAGTGTGACCGAGATCAGGACTTTGTGAAACCCTAGCAAACCCGGAGTCACCGAACTGTGTCTCGATCTGACCGATTCTACTAGTTTAGACTCCAAAGTTGCTTCGGTGTCACCGAGTTTTACAAATTGGTAGCTCCGAAATGCTTCATGTAGAAAAATAAAACTAAGTTTTTGACTCATTCCTTTTGCAAAAACTCTGCACTTTGTGATGCTCATCTACTCTATATCATCTACAACTATTCACAGGGTCAGCTCTTAGTTTGCAGTGCAATATGTCTGATCAAAGTGATAGCCAGAACAAGTCAAAGGAGCAAATGGACTTGAGTGAGGGCACTAGTCCCTCTGGCAGCTATTATGAAGGTAGAAGGAGCACGCCAAGCAACCTGCCTAAGGCTCAGACTAGGCAGAGGAAGAAGCAAACCTCAGACTCTAAGGATGAGGACTTTGAGGTTGAAGAAGTCAGCTCAAAGAAGAAGGTGCTAAAGAAAGAGTATGCTGCTGCTTCTTCTACCAAGCCAGCTCAACACAAGAAAGCACCTGCCAGGAGAGTGCCAATGTCTAATGTCAGGGCATCAACTCAAGAGACTATGATATTTACACTTGAGCCAAGAAAAGGTGATGAGGGCAAGAAAAGGGTCAGGAAAACTACTTCTAGAGTGCTTGGAAATCCATCTATGAGGAGAGATTCTGCTAGTGAGGAGGAAGAAGAGGATGTTGCACCTCCTCCCAAGACACAAAAGATGATGGGGGATGCCATCAAGTCTGGGGCTGCTCCTTCAAAGCCCAAGACAGCCCCCAAAGCTCCAGCTCAAGCCTCCAATACTGCACCTAAGAGAAGCACCAGGAACATTCCTGCTGTAGAAAAGAACAAGGACCCAGTGCCTGAGGTTGAAGAACATGATGATGAAGCCCAAGTGCTCTAGAAACTCAAGCCAAAAATTCCAGACCATGATGACAATCATCCAGTAGCTGAGAATATGAAAGAAAGGAAAGATGCAGATCTCAAATTGTGGAGACAAACTGATCCATATGCAGTGTGGAGAAGGACAGCTGTGGACTATAGATTCCACACCAAAGAACAACAAGATTTCTATGAGACAGTGTTGCTTGACAAGAAGCCCATTGTCAGTGATATGAAGTGGGTTGATTGGGAGTATATTGATGAGAATGAAGACCATTTTCCAGGAGTCCATGAGAGCTTCAAGCTCAATGGTGTTGACAAGTTTGTGGGTCAATAGTTGACCAAATGGAATGATGAGCTCATTATGCAGTTTTACACTACAACTCATTTCTATCCTGGTGGGAAGATTGGGTGGATGACTGAAGGTACAAGGTACCAGTATACTGTTGATGAGTGGGCCAAGCTCATAAAATCTCCCAAGGAGCATGAGAAAGACATTGATGTCTATGCTGAGAAGAAGAAAGACCACAACTCCATGGCCAATATGTACAAGGAGATACCTGACAAGGCCTTGGAGACTCACAAACTAGGCTCAGTATATTTCTTGATGTCTGGATTGGCCACAATGAACACTATATTGAGGCACACCTTGTTGCCCAAATCAGGAGATCATAGAATGATCAGAGGCCATTCCATTAATTTTCTTCAGATGTTTGATTTGCCCCAGAAGTTCAAAGTCATGAGTTTGATTCTCCAGACAATCAAGAGAATAGTTGCTGACCATAAGAAGTCATGTGGGTATGCTCCACACATATAGATGTTGATTAACTCCAAGATGCCCAAAGGAGTGTATTTTCTAGACAAGGAGCACCTTCCCTTGAAGCCTGATTTTGAGGACAACACTATTGTCATGACTGCTGAAGATCCAACATCTCTAGAGGCTCAAGTGAAGAGACAGAAATCTAAAGCTGAGAAGGAAACAAAGATGCCAAGTGATGAAGAAGCTTCACAAGTGCTCCTCAAGTCAAAGCAAGACCAACTTGGATATCTTATTCAAGCAACCTTGAGAACCGAGAAAGGACTGGCCAGCCTGACTCAGAACCAGGAGAGCTTGGAGAGGATAATTGAAACCAAATTCTATGATCTTGACTTCAAGGTGACTAAAATTCAGACGGCAGTTGAAGAGCTCCAGGATGAAGCAGAAGAGAGGAAGGGAAAAGCAACTACACAAGTGTTTCATAGAGTGCCCAGGGCACAGAGGTCTGCAGCAGTGCCAGTGCAAGATACTACAGCTACAGCTCCAGTTGCCCCTCCAGTGGCAACTCCGCCAGCTCCATCAACTTCAACAGATGCTTTCATCCTTGGAGTCCTCTCAACACCTCCTCCTGAAGATCAAGCCTAGAGAGTCACATAGCACTATGCATTTTCAAGCTTTTTGGTAACTTGTTGCCAAAGGGGGAGAAAGTGTATTGATCATAGGCTTCAAGAGAGAGAGAGAGAGAGAGAGAGAGAGAGAGAGCTTTGCTTGTTTTGCTACTTATTTGCTTTGCTTGCTTGGTTGAGATACTTTATGTCTATGTGTGTGAGATACTTTGTATGGTCATGTGTTTGACCATATCATGCTTAATGCTTGTGCTTGGATGACGACATTATCTATCTTTTATGTATGATCATTCACTTTGCCTTGGTGATGAGTGCTTGTTTCTAATTTGTATCATTTTGAGCACTCCATCAAGATGTATGTGACATGGAAGACTAACCCATGATCCTAATTGATTGTGCATTTGCATTCAAAGGCAAATTTGAAATAATGCACAAATTTAGGGGGAGCTCTCACTTATCACATACTTCTCAAAGCAATGATGTTTTTCATTCTTATTATATTTTATCGAAGCTTTGATCTATATGTTGTCATCAATTACCAAAAAGGGGGAGATTGAAAGTGCAACTAATCCTTGGGTGGTTTTGGTAATTCTTAACAGCATATAGCTCATTGAACTAATGCTCTTTCAAGATGATCATTTCAGAAAGTTCAATGATTGGCATGGCATGGACTAGAGATGTGGACCCCTCAAAATGCTAAGGACACATATTGGAAACAAGCTCAAGACTCTACATTTTTTATTTAAGTGATCCAAGATCACATTGAGTCCATAGGAAAGCAATACTATTAAAAGGGGATGATGTGTTGCTTAATGACTCACTTGCTCAAAATGCTTAGTGATATGCTCCAAAAACCCTCAACCACTTTCTCACATCCACATATGTCCTAAACCTAAAAGTCAAACTCGGCCTGTCGGAGTAAATGACCACGGGTAGCCTAGCCGGCTCCCCTGGCTCTCCAAAAAAGACAGGCCGATCGAGCCTTCAAGCACCCAAGACATGGGGCCGCCTTCCCCCGGCCGGCTATCCCACAAGCCGACTACCGGAAGGCGGCCCGGCCCTAAGACCCTCATGAAGAAAGCCGCGAGAGGGCCGACTCCAAGAAGCCGGCCACGAGATGACCGACTCCAAGAAGCCGGCCCCCGATAGGCGGCCAAGATCATGCCCTCAAAGTCTGCACCCACATAACGGAGATGGGACGGGGCGTGGCAACAGTGAAGCCTGCCACCCCCGAATCCCGGAGCACGCATGGCCACAGTACGCCATACGGGCCAGCCACAACCCGTCCGGCAGGGCACTATTGCCACGCTAACCATGACGCCACCCAATGACAGTTGTCAAGACGGCTCAGCGGCGGCGGGCCCTTCGTCGAGAGACATCCGGCGCGCCACGCTTCTAGTCGGCCTGGGATGTAGCTGGCTCTCACCAGCCGGCTCGCTCCCTCCCTGGAAGTATGCGCACCATTAAGGAGACAAGACAAGGTAAGGATACAGTGAGAACCCGCCAGGTGGCGGCACTGTAGCCATGCTTACCTTGACAAAGCCCTCATCATCAAGAGTGAGGCAACAATAACCAGCCCCCGACAAGACCCCCAAGCGGTGGGACCTACCTGTCGACCAGGAGGCCGGCAGCCAGCGGGACCCACCAGTCAGCGGGCCCCAGCGGTCGGCGGAGAAGCCATGAACGAGACACCGATGGTCAGGGGCCCGCGCCACCAGATACCATTGTACCCACGGGGTAGGCCCATATAAACCCCCTAGGGCACCCATGCAAAGGGTTGGACTCTGATAGTTTTAGACACAACATTGAGGGGAGAAGAGAGCTAGCCTTTCCCTTCTTCTTCCTCTCGCCAAACAACTCAAGGAGCCTCTTGTAGCCACTTGTTGATCTAGTGATCATGCGGAGACCCCGCAGAGCAGGACTAGGGGTGTTATCTCCATGGAAAGCCCCAAACCTGGGTAAGATCCGTCGGCGTGCATGTCTTCGCCTCATCCCGTTTCCAGGCACCGGCGATGTCTTATTGGCTCCCACAATGATAAGCCACCCGTTGGCATATGTTGCACCTACCACCCGACATTTGGCGCCCACCATGGGGCCAGGTGCACTGTCGTCCGGAGACCTGCTCTGGACGGGAACCCTTTTCCTTCCCAGCGAGCGTAGCCAGCCTGGCACGCCCGATGGCGCTTGCCCCAACACGCTGCAAGGTGTCGACGACGCCTGCGTAGCGAGCTGCCTCGCCGATCTTCTTGGCGAGGCTCGCATCTCTGACGAGCCCGCGTCCGACGCGGGCACAGGCTGCCCCGAGAGCCGCCTCATCAGCCTCCTCGACCAACTCTACGTCTGCAGCGAGCCTGCTGCGGGTTTGGAGTCGGTTGGCTCCACCGACCCGATGCTTGTCGACTCCGACACGGCATCGCTTCACGCTTTCCCCACCAACGTGGTGGTCTTCGAAGACCCTCTCCCTCGAGCCGACAGCGGCGGCAGCACCGTCACCGAGGTGCTGGACATCAGCCACGGCGTCGCCTCTGGCAAGAACGCCCACGACGCCCTGCAAGCGGCACTACACGACTTGTCCACCCCCATCCCGGCCGACGCCGACGCCGAGACGCTGGAGGCACACCGCCTCGCCCTCATTGCAGAGGGCCAGAAGATAGCCACCATGAGACGCCTCACTGAGGCTCACCAGCGCAAAGTCGACCGCGCCGCCTTTGGTACGCCGCCTCCCGACGGGCCAAGCCGGGCCGGCGTCGTCAAGAAGCACGGCGCGGCAATCGCCAACATGCTGGGAGCAGACCGCCCAGTCTATGCCACGCCTCTCGAGAACCTACATGCTGCCCAGTCGGTCGTAGATGAGCTGAATGGACTGGGGGCTCACGAGCTCCCCTACATGACTAGACGCATCCAGCAGTTGATCGACGCGACTGTAGAGCGGCACGAAGCCGGCGTCCACGCTGAAGCCCCCCCCCCCACGTCGAGAGCACGGCACGACGTCACGGACGCCGACTGCGGGCGGCGCCCGCACAAGGCAAAAAAAGGAGCCGGCAACTAGTCGCAGTCGGACTCGAATCACCATCGAGCGCGACGAAGAAGGCCGCCCTCGAGCTGTGGAGCAACGAGGTGACCCGCCTCCTCCTCCGCCTCGCGGGGAGAGATACCCCACCCCACCGCCTGTCACGCATCCGACTCTCAGCGGCCGACTAGGCCGCCGCGAAGGAGTCGGCGAGAACGACCCCTGCCATCGAATTGACCGCCTAGCACGATCCCTGGCGCTAGAAGAAGAAGACGATGTCGGCCCACCTTGCTTTGGCCCCCGCATCCGCGATGAGCCCTTCCCCAAAGGGTTCTCACTCCCAAGAGACAGGCCCAAGTACAACGGCTCCGTGAAGCCGGAAGATTGGTTGATTGATTACTCCACAGCGGTTCGCATAGCAAACAGCAACAGGCGTGTTGCCGTGAAATATGTCCCCCTCATGCTCCAAGGCACGGCGCGCACCTGGCTCAACAGCCTCAAGCCTTACAGCGTCAACAGCTGGCTAGACTTCATAGAAGCCTTCATTCGCAACTTCACCAGCACCTACAAACGGGCTCCCAAGCCCCGACAGCTCTCCTTGTGCGTCCAAGGGCCCAATGAATCAACTCGCGACTACCTCACGCGTTGGGCCGAGCTCCGCAACTCCTGCGAGAGGGTGCACGAGGTTCAAGCCATAGAGTACTTCACCGTCGGGTGCCGAGAGGGCACCCTCCTCAAGCACCGGCTTCTCTGCGACGAGCCGACTACCCTCGATGAGCTGTTAGTCATAGCAAACAAGTATGCTACGGCCGACTCTTCAATGAAAACCGACCTCCGAGTGGACGCCTCCGGGAAGGTGCTCGCTCCGGCTCCCAAGACGCCGGCTGGAGACTCCAGCCGACGCTCGTACCAGAACGACAACAAGCGCAAGGCCCCTATGCCGCCTTCCACCAGTCAGCAGGTGGCCATAGTCGAAGATGAACAACCCGAAGGGCGGCCCGCGCCCAAGAAGCAGAAGGGCGGCAGGCCGGCTTGGCAGCCGGCTTTGTCCTACAAGCAAGCCCTTGATGCCCCCTGCAAGTTCCACAGCGGCGCGAAGGCGTCCAACCACACGACTCGGAAGTGCCATTGGCTCACGCGAATCTCCAAAGGCGAAGGGCTGGTGCGGCCTCCGCCTGCTGGCCAGCCGCCTCCAGCCCCTCAGCAGCCGGCCGCTCGGCCAGCGGTCGGGGCTGTTCAAGATGAGTTCCCTGACGAGCATGCTGCCTACATCGTCTTTACAAGCCAGCCTGAAGACCGGAGCAGCCGTTGCCGACAACACCAAGAAGTCAACGCGGTCGCCTCCAACAACCCCGAGTTCATGCACTGGTCGGAGAAGCCCATCAGCTGGAGCCGGGCCGATCATCCAGAGGTGATGCCATCTCCCGGCTCTTATGCATTGGTCTTGGACGCTACCCTCGCAACAGAAAGGCGAGCAACCCGTTTCTCCCGCGTGCTGATAGATGGCGGGCGCAGCATCAACATACTGTACCGTGACACCATGGAGAACCTGAACATCAAGACGAAGCAGCTCATGCCTAGTCGGACCGTGTTCCATGGAATCGTACCCGGCCTGTCCTGCTCACCAATCAGCAAGATCATGATAGATGTTCTCTTTGGCGATAAGGATCATTTCTGCCGAGAAGCAATATGGTTTGAAGTAGTGGATCTGGAGAGCCCTTACCACGCATTGCTTGGCCGGCCTGCTCTGGCCAAGTTCATGGCTGTGCCCCACTACGCCTACCTCAAGATGAAGATGCCGAGTTCCAAGGGCATCATCACCATAGCCGGAGACTACAAGAAATCCTCTGAGTGTGCGGCAACCAGCAGCCGGCTGGCCGAGTCCGTCGTGATTGCCGAAGAGAAGAAGATGCTGGACCGAGTCGTGGCCATGGCCGGCAAGCAGCCGGCCCTGTCTCCCGACTCCAAGGAATATGATGCTCAAGGTTCTTTCTAGCCGGCCAAAGAAACAAAGAAGATACCTCTCGACCCAGAGCACCTGGAGAGGCATGCTGTCGTGGGCACTAGCCTCGACAGCAAATAGGAAAGCGAGCTTGTCGATTTCCTCCATGAGAATCGGGACATCTTCGCATGGTCTCCCAAAGACATGCCGGGTGTTCCGACGGATTTCGCCGAGCACAAGCTACATGTCCGATCTGACGCCAAGCCAGTCAAGCAGCCCTTGTGCCGCCTGTCAGAAGAGAAGAGAAGAGTAGTCGGAGAAGAAATAGCCCGGCTTCTGGCAGCCGGCTTCATTATGGAGGTGTTCTTCCCGTAACGGCTTGCCAACCCGTCCCGTGTTGAAGAAAACAAGCAAGGGCGCATGTGCATTGACTACACCAGCCTCAACAAAGCCTGCCCTAAAGATCCTTTTGCTCGCCAAGGATTGATCAAGGATAGACTCCACACCGGATGCGAGCTGTTGAGCTTCTTGGATGCTTACTCAGCTACCACCATATAAAATTGGACCCACCGACCGCTCACCAAGACCGCCTTCATCACACCATTCGAGCTTCACATTCGACTATGACATTCGGCTTGAGAAATGCCGGTGCCACTTTTCAGCGTTGCATGCAGAAATGCCTCCTCAAGCAACTCGACAGAAATGCCCACGTCTATGTAGACGATATTGTGGTGAAGAGGGAGAAGCGCGGCACCTTGCTGGAAGACCTCAAAGAGACATTTGAAAACTTGCGCTGGTTTCAGATCAAGCTCAATCCCGAGAAATGCGTGTTCGGAGTACCAGCCGGCCAGCTTCTAGGCTTCCTGGTCTTCGAACGCGGCATCAATTGCAACCCGGTGAAGATCAAGGCCATAGAGAGAATGGAGATTCCTACCAAGCTGCGAGATGTCCAAAAGTTTACCGAATGCCTGGCCTCCCTCAACCGCTTCATCAGCCGCCTCGGAGAGAAGGCTCTCCCCCTCTACCGACTCGTAAAGAAATCCACTCACTTCGAGTGGAATGACCAAGCAGACCAAGCTTTTCGCGAGCTAAAAAAGATGATGTCCATGTCGCCTGTCTTGGCGGCACTGACTGAGAAAGATCACATGCTCCTTTACATTGCCGCCACTAGCCGGGTGGTCAGCACCGTCATCGTGGTTCAGCGCCCACAAGAAGTCCGAGCTCAGTTAGTCCAGAGGCCGGTATATTATCTGAGTGAAGTGTTGTCCACCTCGAAGCAGAATTACCCACACTATCAGAAGATGTGCTATGGTGTGTACTTCGCCGCCAAGAAGCTCAAGCCCTACTTTCAAGAGCACCCCATCACGGTCGTATGTACTGCCCTGCTCACCGAGATCATAGGTAGCCGGGATGCATCCGGCCGGGTGGCAAAATGGGCCATTGCACTGGCTCCTTACACGATCTTCTACCAACCCCGCACCACCATCAAATCCCAGGCGTTGGCCGACTTCCTTGTCGACTGGGCCGAGATCCAGTACCTGCCGCTGGGCCCCGACTCCACTCATTGGTGGATGCACTTCGACGGATCCAAGATGCACACCGGCTTGGGAGCCGGCATCGTCCTCACCTCTCCCAAGGGCGATAAGCTCAGATACACATTGCAAATTCATTTTGCCGCCTCCAACAATGTGGCCGAGTACGAGGCGCTCATACACGGGCTCCGGCTAGCCAAAGAACTCGGCATCCGTCGGATCCTGTGTTATGGCGACTCGGATTTGGTAGTCCAGCAATCATCTGGCGACTGGGACACCAAAGACGCAAACATGGCAAGCTACCGCTTCCTCGTTCAGCAACTCAGCGGATATTTTGAAGGATGTGTGTTCCTCCACGTGCCACAGGCCGACAACGAGCAAGCAGATGCCCTGGCACGAATAGGCTCCACCCGACAAGCTATACCAACCGGCGTCTCTCTCCAACGCCTCCTCGCCGTCTGTCAAGCCATCTCCAGAATCTGATTCCATCTTCGTGCCGCCTGACCCCGACGCAGTCAGATCCGGCTTGGGGAACCAAGCAGGCGGCTCGGGGACTTTGACAGGCGGCTCAGGGACTGTTATAGTCCCACCCGGCCTGGGGACTTCAGAACCCGGTCCGAGGACTACTGCAGTCGGCCCGGGGACTGCATCGACACAACAGGCGGTGGCCGACTCCAACTCTTCACCACCCAGCCCACCCGCCCGGTCGCAGAGTCAGACAAGGCAATAGAAGAAGTCACAACTCCATCATGGGCCCAGCCCATCCTCAACTTCCTAGTAAACAGAGAGCTACCGACTGATGAGATCTCGGCAAGGCAAGTCCAACACCGAGCCGGAGCTTACACAATAATGAACCGAGAGCTTGTTAGGCGCACCATCACTGGAGTCTTCCAGCGCTGCGTCGAGCCAGAGAAGGGCATAACAATCCTCAAGGACATCCACCAAGGCGAATGCGGCCACCACGCAGCCTCAAGATCACTCGTCGCCAAAGCTTTCCGCCATGGGTTCTTCTGGCCGACTGCTTTGGAAGACGCCAAGGAGTTAGTCAAACACTGCAAAGGGTGCCAAGTCTTCAGCTCCAAGCAACACCTGCTGGCTTCCGCACTCAAGACCATCCCCCTCACCTGGCCCTTTGCCATCTGGGGACTGGACATGGTGGGCCCATTCAAGACGGCGCGCGGCGACATGACACATCTGCTCGTCGCTATGGACAAATTTATCAAGTGGATTGAAGCAAAGCCGATCAAGAAGCTGAATGGGCCGACTGCCGTGACATTTATTGTAGATATTACAACCCGGTATGGCATACCACACAGCATCATCACCGACAATGGCACGAATTTTGCCAAGGGAGCACTGGCACGTTTCTGCGCGACACAGGGCATCCGACTGGACTTAGCATCCGTTGCCCACCCGCAGTCAAACGGCCAAGTCGAGCGAGCAAACGGCCTCATCCTATCCGACATCAAGCCCCGATTGGTCGTGCTACTGGAGCGTTCGGCCAGCTGTTGGCTCGATGAGCTGCCGGCCGTCCTCTGGAGCTTGGGCACTACCCCGAACAAGTCAATGGGCTTCACCCATTTGTTACTTGTATATGGTGCCGAGGCTGTCATCCCAACTGACATTGAGTTCGACTCACCTCAGGTCACCATGTACACGGAGGCAGAGGCCAGGGAAGCGTGAGAAGACGGCGTCGACCTGCTGGAAGAGGGCCGGCTGTTAGCCCTCAGCCGGTCCGCCATCTACCAGCAGGGTCTATGCCATTACCACAGCTGGAAGGTCAAGCCAAGATCCTTCCAAGAGGGTGATCTTGTGCTCCGGCTGATCCAGCAAACAACTGGCCAGCACAAGCTCTCGGCCCCTTGGGAAGGCCCATTCGTCATCAGCCGGGCTTTAGGCAACAACTCCTACTACCTGATCGACACGCAGAAGCCGAAGGCACGCAAGAGCGATGATTCCGGCAAGGAGTCGGAACGACCATGGGACGCAAACCTCCTCCGAAGATTTTATAGTTAAAATGCAGTATGTACCACACTACCTTTTGTATTAAGTACGAGAAAACGCCCCCCCTAGGAGCACTCGGGGACTACCCTCTTTTATCTATGAATGGTGAGTATCATGCCTATTGAGGGAGTCCTGGACTAGGGGTGTCCGGATAGCCAGACTATCATCATCGGCCGGACTCCAAGACTATGAAGATACAAGATTGAAGACTTCGTCCCGTGTCCGGATGGGACTTTCCTTGGCGTGGAAGGCAAGCTTGGCGATACGGATATGTAGATCTCCTACCATTGTAACCGACTCTGTGTAACCCTAGCCCTCCCCGGTGTCTATATAAACCGGAGGGTCTTAGTCCGTAGGACACACAATCATTACAACAATCATACCATAGGCTAGCTTCTAGGGTTTAGCCTCCTTGATCTCGTGGTAGATCCACTCTTGTACTACCCATATCATCAATATCAATCAAGCAGGAGTAGGGTTTTACCTCCATCGAGAGGGCCCAACCCGGTAAAACATCGTGTCCCTTGTCTCCTGTTACCATCCGCTTAGACGCACAGTTCGGGACCCCTACCCGAGATCCGCCGGTTTTGACACCGACATTGGTGCTTTCATTGAGAGTTCCTCCGTCGCCACCGATAGGCTTGATGGATTCTTCAAACAACAACGCAGAGACAGGTGAGACTTTTCTCCCGGACAGATCTTCAGATTCGGGCGGCTTCGCATCATGGCCAATTCGCTTGGCCATCCGAGCAGATCGAAGCTACCCCCGCCATCAGTCGATTTGAAGCCTAAACTTCACGGCCGACATCCGCGGAGACTTGATCTTCGGCGGAGCGTGCCGCACTATCACGATGGGCATGATCTAACTCGCTGCCGGACAAGACCTTTGAGGTCAAGACATTTAATCCGCCCCGACCCATAGTTCGGAGCCGATCACGCAGATCGAGGACAGGTGGCTAGACACCGCCTCGGGAGCTACAACTGCTACGGCGATGGAGCCGAATACTGACCTTGTCCCTTATAAAGCCCGTGACTCCAAGGTGCCGGACTCCGGACCTCCTGCGCCCCTGCCAATCTAATCCGATTGGGCGCCGATCATGGAGTTCACCGCTGTGGACATCTTTCAGCACTGACCCTTTGGCGACATCCTAAATTCGCTAAAGCATCTCTCGCTATCGAGAGCCTGGCGCCGGATCGGGTCGATGGTTGGGATGCGGACGACGAAGAAATTCAAAGCCCACCCACCACCCACTTTGTAGCCACTATCAACGATCTAACCGACATGCTAGACTACGACTCCGAAGACATCGACGGTATGGACGACGATGCCGGAGACGATCAAGAACTAGCGCCTACAGGGCACTGGAAGACCACCTCGTCATACAACATATACATGGTGTACACCCCAAAGGACGGGGACGACGAAGAAGCAGCGGAGGCAGATTCCTTAAAGAAACAGCCCAAGCGCCGACGTCAGCAGCGCCGCTCTAAATCCCGCCACAGCAAGAATGGAGATTCCGGCACAGGATATAATAACACCACAGAAAGTGCCGAAGACAACCCCTCCAAAGAAGATTCAAAGGCAGGAGGATGGAGAAGCCAGCCTCACGAGAGCGCGCATTTAAGAGGTCGAGGATGATAATTACATACCTCCTCCGGAGACGAGGCAAGCCTCGACGACGCATTTAATTGTCTGTGCTCGAGGATCCCGTTAACAAGAGCGCTTTTAAACGCAGGCTAATGGCCACGGCAAATAGCCTAAAGAAAAAGCAGCAACAACTTCAAGCTGGTCAAGATCTGCTAGCCGACAGATGGACCGAGGTCCTCGCGGCCGAAGAGTATGAACTCGAACGCCCCTCCAAAAGCTAACCAAAATGCAAGTTGCTCCCCCGATTAGAGGAGGAGACATATAAACCTTCATCACCAGCGCAAAATATGGCAGACCGACCACCTCGTGGCCGCGATAGAGAGGCATCTAGGCCCTCCACCAAGACCGTACCCCGGCACCGCTCGAAAAGTATGAAGCCACGGGGGAATGCGCCGGACTTGCGGGATATATTGGAGGACAAGGCAAGACAATCCATATCTATCTATGGATCACGTGGGCGCCCCACGACCCACGACGACTACCGTCGCGCCGGATACAGCAACTCCGGCCGGGCCGAACACAGCAGACAACGCTGTCTTGAGCTACGTCGTGATATTGCTCAATATAGAGGCGCCGCACACCCACTATGCTTCACAGATGAAGTAATGGATCATGAAATCCCTGAATCCTACGATGGAACAACAGACCCCGCGGTTTGGATCGAAGATTATCTCCTTCATATCCATATGGCCCGTGGCGACGATCTCCACGCCATCAAGTACCTCCCACTCAAGCTTAAAGGACCAGCTCGGCATTGGCTTAACAGCTTGCCCGCAGAGTCAATTGGATGTTGGGAGGACCTGGAAGCCGCATTCCTCGACAACTTCCAGGGCACATATGTGCGACCACCAGACGCCGATGACCTAAGCCACATAATTTAGCAGCCAGATGAATCCGCCAGACAGTTCTGGACATGGTTCTTAACGAAGAAAAATCAAATCGTCGACTGTCTGGATGCAGAGGCCCTCGCAGCCTTCAAACACAACATCCGCGACGAGTGGCTGGCCCGGCACCTAGGACAGGAAAAGCCAAAATCCATGCCAGCCCTCACATCACTCATGACCCGCTTCTATGCGGGGGAGGACAGCTGGCTAGCCCGCAGCAACAACCTCAGCAAAAATGCTGGTAGTTCGGATACTAAGGACCACAATGGCAGGTCGTGTCGAAATAAAAACAAACGTCGTGTTAACGGCGATAACAATGAGGATACGACAGTCAACGCCGGATTCAGAGGCTCTAAACCCGGTCAGCGGAAGAAGCCATTCAAAAGAACCACCCCGGGTCCGTCCAATTTGGACCGAATACTCGACCGCTTCTTGCGGATACATGGCACTTCAAAAGCCAGCCAACCACACCAACAGGGATTGTTGGGTATTCAAGCAGGCAGGCAAGTTAATTGCCGAAAGCAATGACAAGGGGCTGCATAGCGATGACGAGGAGGAGACCCGGCCGCCGAGCAGTAGAGGACGGAAGGGTTTCCCCCCACAAGTGCGGACACTAAACATGATATACGGAACCCACATACCCAAGAGGGAGCGAAAGCGTGCGCTTGGGGACGTATATGCGATGGAGCCAGTCGCCCCGAAGTTCAATCCATGGTCCTCTTGCCCGATCACTTTTGATTGAAGGGACCACCCCACCAGTATCCGCCATGGCGGATTCGCCGCATTGGTTTTATACCCAATCGTCGATGGATTTCACCTCACTAGAGTCCTGATGGACGGCGGCAAGCAATTGAACCTGCTTTATCGTAATACAAAGGCGCAAGATGGGCATAGACCCTCAAGGATTAAACCTACAAATACGACCTTCAAAGGCGCCATACCAGAGTGGAGGCCAATTGTACAGTGCTCACCACACCGAAGTGGTCTTCGATCCCTGATAATTTCCGCAAGGAGTTAATCTTCGACATAGTCCCGCTCCGATGGCTATCACGCTCGCTTCGGACGAACCGCTGCTCGCAAAGTTCAACGTGGTGCCGCATTATGCATACCTTAAGCTCAAGATGCCAGCCCCGTGGAGTCATCACGGTCAACGGAAATATCAACGCCCTCCCTCGAGAGGAACACTCAACGGCTCTCGCGGCAGAAGTACAGAGCAGCCTTTTAAGGCAATTTTCGAGTCCGGCCGTTAAATGACCGGACATGGCCAAACGCACCTAGAGTAACATCAATCAAGACCACCTGGCACGTTCCGAGCACGCGTAGCAATGCGGCCCCAACCCCAGCCCTTGCATGATTGCAAGACCAGCTCTCCGCGTACATCATTACGCCCGAGATACCATGGGCATAGGGGAGGGCACGACCACGACAGCCCAGAGTGCGGCTTAACCACACCAGGGCTCCTGCGCGCCGCTTTTTATTTTCATTTTTCTTCTTCTTATACACAGACTCCGCTCACTGAGGCCCCGTCCGGGGCGAACCCGCCAACTCACGATGCAACAGCCAGTGGAGGGATAAAGGCTGCATTTAACACTCGTGTGGTCTCTATTATGAGCATTAAATTTGTTACATACACCAGTCCGCAGCCTACCCCTCGAGGGGAACATGTTTAAATAGTCCAATCCTCGCTATCAAGACTATTTGTATCGCTCGCACTCATGGCGTAATCCCTTGAATAAACAATGCATCACTTTTAGCTTATAATTGCATTCCTTTTCTTATATATGTTCATTTATGACATCTTGCATCCGTACACTCTGCACGACCGAATACACCAGGGCTTATGTTCCCGCATTATGGTGTGATAAGTCCAACACTTTCACAAGTGCGGCACCTCAACTTATAGCACTATATGCATCAGCTCCTAATCATGTCTTGGGTCAATAGTTGGGTTTGCCTGCCCCATGTTTTGGTACCTTACGCTCGCTCACATTGGCTAAGGTAGCACTGGGAGAACCACTACAATTGCGCCCCGGTTGAGCTGGGCGAGCGCCTCAGTGGAGAAAGCTAAAACTGACTGTCATGATAAGGCGAGAGCTGGTCGCTGTTCGAGAGGTCCTTTCGAGCCCCTAAAGACTTATGTCGCTTAGAGCGAGGAACCAGATAGTGTCCGGCCCAGGCGTGGATAGCGCCCCGAACTCGGTCTTCCGAATACTAGGGGCTTCGCCGAAATTTAAAATAATAGAATTCTATGGCTAAGTGAGAGTGTTCAAGAATTATAAGTCCGGTTACCTTGTTCGTTGTGTTGAGCGCCTCCCTAAATGGACCCAAAAATGGGAACAAGAGTGCTCAAGTTTATCCCGAACACCCCAGCACTAGTGGCATGGGGGTTAAAGCCGACGACTTGCCATCTCTCGATTTAATAAACAGCCGCATGTAAGGTAATATTTTAAATTAATAAGCGTTGCTTAGCGATATGAACAAAGTTTTCAAATAAGCATGTGATAACACATTGCGAAGTTTACTCAATAATTACATCTTTGGGGCACTCATCCGCAATCTTGCGGGCACCCTTCAGACACTCTTATAGTACATCTCAGCGACGATACTCCTTGCCCACCGGGCGGCGCGACCGTTATAAGCTTTCAAAGATCCAGCCTGCCCCAGTGCACCTTTGCGCGGGCAAGGGCCCGATAGGCACCTTCAATGCAGGCGGAGCGCTTGATGACTTCCACCCATGGACACGCATCCACCAGCCGCCACACCATGCCGAATTAGCTCCCAGGCATGGCCTCTTCAGGCCAAAGCCGGACTATGAGGCCCTTCATGGCCTGCTGTGACGCCTGGATAGTTACGCTACAGTAATCCTCCACTAATGATGCCACGTCACCTCGATTACTGTGGTTAATCTCGAGTTAGTTCGAAACCGATTTGAATTCAATTTAAAATCAGGCAAACAACAAAAGTTTTCAAAAATTAAAACTAAAATGTTTGGGTTGTTTCAAATAAATCGTAAGTAATTATGGTGGAGAAACCAAACTTTGATAAAATGTTTAAAGGCTCTAAAACAATTAAAACAGTAGTGAAAACAATTAAACTAATGCCTATTGAATTTATAAAATGCTAAAACTATTTTATTATGGGTTAATAATTAATCTCACAGTAGTTTGTTGATAAATACAAATTTAGGCACTAGTGGTAATTTTAATAAAATTAAAGATAAATGAAACTACAAATAAAAATAAAAGAAAAGAAAATATAAAAACAGAAAACAAAACTAACAAAGAACAAAAAAAAAAGAAATAGAAGAGACACCCCCCTGCTGGACCATGGCCCAGCTGGCCATCGGGCCAACTAGGCCGGCCCAGCCGCGCCCCACCCCACTCCCCATAACCCCCTATGGGAGAACCCTAACCCACCGGTCGCCCCACTCCACCCCCCACTCCCTCGATCCACCTCTCCTCCTCTGTTCTCGATTGATCTGGGATCGACTCACGCCCACCGCCCAAGAACTCACATACTGATGTTGCCGCCGACGCCGCCGCCAGCCTCCTCCCCGCCGCCTGCCTCCGGCTGGCCTCCCCTCGCCTCCTCTTCCTCGACCCGATCCGATTGGGAAGGCAACGAGCCCGACGCCCTTCATCAACGCCACCATCGCCGCCCGCTTGCCGACGCTGCCGCCGCCACTCGCCCTCGCCGTCGATCTACCTCGACGGACCACCCCGAGCCCGCTGCTGTCCCTTACAAGATCGCTGTGAGCTCCGCCACCCTCAGGCCTTCTTGAGCTCGGATCTGAGCCTCGTGATGTCCTCCCCACCACCCGTAGCTCCGCCTCCTCCCACTATTCCTTGTTCTTGGTCACCGGCGTTGCCCATCACACAGCGCGACCGCGCTTGGCCTCAAGCGCCTGTCAGGATCTCTTCATGCGCCGCCGCCACACTGCGATCCCCGCCTCGCTTCCAGTTCGGCCGCGCGCAAGACTCCGCTTCGCCTGGGCCGTGGCCTCCTCCTCGTCGCGACCACCGTGGCCTCCTCCCCGCTCTGCTGCTGGCGTCGTTGGCCGCGCCCCACAAACCCCCGCCGGCTCTGCGCGCCATGGTCGCCCTTTTTTTCTCGGCGGCTGCATTGCCGTTCGCAAGGCGGCGACGCCTGCCTTCCCACGCTAGCTCTGGCGGGCGCTTATTCGGGCCGGCGCCCGTCGCCAGACGCTCAATCTGATAGGCCCCTATGGGTTTATGACAAATGGGGCCTGTGTTCTTAACTTTTTTATTAAAAAGAAATAAAAATATAATAAATAAATAATTAATAATAAAAATAAATAAATAAACAATTCATGAACTAAATAATTAACTTGATTAATCCTATTTAGTTTAACTAATTAAGATTAATTAACCTAATAACTAGTTACCCTAATTAACTACTGGTAATTAGCTAAATAGCCCCTAACAGTGGGACCCACTGTCAGTTGACCAGTCAATCTGCACCGCTGATCACGACATCACACATACGTCATGCCGACGCTATCCCATACTATTCTCGATAATGTTGATTTAAATTAATTAAATAAATTCCGAAAATGGTTAAGACTTTAGAAAACCATAGAAAATAAACCTTAGCTCGATGAAAATACTTTCTACATGAAAGTTGCTCAGAACGACGAGACGAATATGAATATGCAGCCGGTTCGTCCGCCACACATCCCTAACCTATTAAACTCGCAACTTTCCCCCTCCGGTTCATCTGTCCAAAAATGCGAAACGCCGGGGATACTTTCTCGGATGTTTCTCCTTTGTTTCAGATCACCTACTACCGTGTTGGGGCACACCTTGCACCGCCAGACACATGTTACGCTTTGTGATGCTTTGATTGCTCTGTTATTTATTGTGTTCCCCCTCCGTTACTTCTTTCCGGTAGACCCTGAGGCTGCCGGTGACCCCCAGTTCGACTATGGAGTTGACGAGCCCTCCTTGCCAGAGCAACCAGGCAAGCCCCCCCTAGATCACCAGATATCGCCTATTCTCCTCTATACTGCTTGCATTAGAGTAGTGTAGCATGTTACTGCTTTCCGTTAATCCTATTCTGATGCATAGCCTGCCATTGTTGCTACATCTGTTGACACCTTACCTGCAATCCTAAATACTTAGTATAGGATGCTAGTTTATCATCATTGGCCCTACATTCTTGTCAGTCTGCCTTGCTATACTATCGGGCCGTGATCACTTGGGAGGTGATCACGGGTATATACTATACATACATACATACTATACAGATGTTGACTAAAGTCGGTCACCAAGAGTACCATGAGTGATTCACGGATTGGGGGCTGAAAGGACCTTTGTCCTGACGGCACTCTGTGTGGATCTTTGTGGCGGAGCGACAGGGCAGGTTGAGACCACCTAGGCGAGAGGTGGGCCTGGTCCTGGTCGGTGTCCGCGATTGCTTCATAATAACACGCTTAACGAGATCTTGGTATTTGATCTGAGTCTAGCCATTTGGTCTATACGCACTAACCATCTACGTGGGAGTAGTTATGGGTATCCCGTGTCGTGGTATCAGCCGAAGCCTTCGTGACGCCAAGAATCGAAGCGGCGCACGCCGGATTGTACCGAACGCCACTAGGCTAGGTTCTGCTTCCGGCCCCCACGCAACGCAAGTGTGTGTGCTCAGGCGATGGGCCTGCACTGCGCGCGCTTAGGTTTAGACCGCGGTCGACCTCTCACAGCCTAGGTGGGGCTGCGACGTGTTGATCTTCCGAGGCCGGGCATGACCCAGAAAGTGTGTCCACCAAATAGGATCGAGCGGTTGGGTTATGTGGTGCACCCCGCAGGAAGTTAATCTATTCGAATAGCCGTGTCCCTCGGTAAAAGGACGACCGGAGTTGTACCTTGACCTTATGACAACTAGAACTGGATACTTAATAAAACACACCCTTCCAAGTGCGGATACAACCCGTGATCGCTTCTCTAACAGGCGACGAGGAGAGGATCGCCGGTAGGATTATGCTATGCGATGCTACCGGAGATGCTACTTGGAGATGCTACTTGAGATGCTACTTGAGATGCTACTTGGAGGACTTCAATCTACTCTCTTCTACATGTCAGCAAGACGGAGGCTGCCAGAGCGTAGTCTTCGATGTGATTAGCTATCCCCTCTTATTCTCGCATTCCGCAGCTCACCCATCGATATGGCCCTTTACACATATACCCATGCATATGTAGTGTAGATCCTTGCTTAAGCAGTACTTTGGATGAGTACTCACGGTTGCTTTCTCCCCTTTTCCCCTTTCCTTTCTTTTCTCTCGTTGTCGCAACCAGATGCTAGAGTCCAGAGCGACGCCACCGCCGATTTATGACGCCTACTACTGTTGGAGGTGCCTACTACTACATGCAGCCCACCGACGACGACCGGAGTAGTTAGGAGGATCCTGCAGGAGGCCTGCGCTTCTTCGATCTGTATCCCAGCTTTGTGCTAGCCTTCTTAAGGCAAACTTGTTTAACTTATGTCTCGTACTCAGATATTGTTGCTTCCACGACTCGCCTATGATCGAGCACTTGTATTCGAGCCCTCGAGGCCCCTGGCTTGTATTATGATGCTTGTATGACTTATTTATGTTTTTAGAGTTGTGTTGTGATATCTTTCCGTGAGTCCCTGATCTTGATCGTACACGTTTGCATGCATGATTAGTGTACGATTGAACCGGGGGCGTCACAAGTTGGTATCAGAGCCGACTGCCTGTAGGAATCCCCCTTCCACTCTCGTTGGCCGAAGTCGAGTCTAGACATTGCAAAACTTTTACTAACATGGCTGTGCAGCCCATGGGCCCACGTTGCCATTGGGTGGTACTAGGATCTTTTACTCCTCGACCTTTACTCTGGGATTCTGAACTCTCTTCTATTCGGGTTAAACGATTTTTAGAAAAATCTAACTTTAGGTTCTCGAAAATACTTTCTCCCGGAGAGGCCCTTCAGTCCAGATGATCACCGATTGCACCAGAAGATTTCGAAGATACTCTCCGATTTTCTCTCGAGACCTTGTGCCCGTTGCCTTTGCAATTCCCTACCACCGAAATATCCCTATGGATAAATACTTACACTGTCAGAAGTATTTTTATTCTCAATCGATCTTGTTATTACAAGATACCCGAGAATATTTTGTGCCTCTTGCCTTGCGCTTCTTGCCACCAACACCCCTAAGAATAATTTCTCGCACCTTTCGAGTATCCGCCATCCCAGCTTGTTCGTGTTTCACAAAAGTCTTTGAAATACTATTCAATCCTCCAAAATCCTTAGCAACTTTATTTCTCTGCAAATACTTGTCTACTAGCATTATGGATGCTTCCCATATATCTGGCAATATTCATTATTATCCTTTGACACAGTCATTTTGATCCTTTTGATTCAACATGAGTGCGAATGCACACAATCATCAGTTGATCCTTTTAAATTATCTTTCCGCTCGACGCATTTTAAACATGAGCTGGTTCTCAACCAATCCAATTGCCGCTGATTGTACCCTAAGGCTATTCTACTTACCCACCCCTAATCGTAACATTGCTTCGATCCCTTGATTTGAAAATCTTAATTCCTTTGCATTTGAGCTCTGGATTAGTCATTGTCTCTATAATCCAACGCCTTTGCATTGTTACTTCCTTCGTTGTGTGCCGATGCTCACATCAGCTCATTATGGACCGCAGCTCCTTTAATGAATTTTATCCGACATCGCCTTCATGTTCAATAACCTTGTGAGCCTTCCCTCGGATACATAATGCCTTTGTTAAATTGTATCATCTACTTTCTCAACCTTGCTCTACATTCGAGCTTGTGATATTTACTCTTGAAACTTGTGGTATATGTTTCTAAGAAGCTCCTATGGGTTGAACATATGCCTTCTCTAAACCGTGTGAACCTGAAAGTTTTCACGAGTCATACTCTTCTGGTGCTTCTCCAGATAAAATTTCAACACTGCAACTTCTTCGAAGACGGGAAGTGAATGAAAGGTTATGCATTGAAGAAGTGGGAGTCCACCTTGAACTTTGTGTTCATGCCCATGGACATGATGTAGATCCTATCATGGAAACTTCTTGTAATAATAAATATTTCCTTGATAATTATCATCCGTAGCTGTGAATTGATCCTTTGCACCCGTGGTTCCACCATGTTTGTTCTCCTTGATTTTATTTCTGACAAGTTAAATTACTTGCCTTCTGCAGATCAGTACGCCTTCCCAACCTCTATTTTGTTCTACCTTCGAGTATTACCCCCTGGTATCTCGAGAATATCCACCCATTGCACTTCATCTATGAAATTCTGACGAAGTAGTACCTTTTCCCATCATAGTCACTCCACGGGTTCTGGGTTGTCGTCAACCGAGAATACCAATTGGTGAATCGAATCAATACTGAGATTCATTACTCTCAGTACTTTGTTGTTGAGAAGTTTAATACTCCATCACGTAACTCCTAGCCTGATCGGCTATATCATTATCATGCTAAACCTTAACTGTGCTACCTGGTCCTTAATCTCGGAGCACAACTTTCGATGATGAGCTAAGCTTATGCCAAGCTTCCTCGTCCTATCAATTCTCCTTGGACAACAAACTTGATTCCAAGTTTGTGTCGTACCCTTGGTTCCAATAACCTTTCGCTTCATCATTCCTTTGACTTGTTGTCATCACCGATCAATTACACCTTCATGAAATCTCTCGACAATTGTGTCGGATCACCTTCAACACTTTGACTTCTTCCGAGATGTTAACTGTGTTCATGATGAGAAATACCCTCCTTGCCCTCGATGATTTTATTATCATCGACAACACCCTTGACTTCCTTTCATCGCGAGCTTGTCCACATTATGAATACAACCTGCTCTCCAGCTAATGTTGTGTTCTGCCTTGAAGTATTATTGTCGTTTCTATCAAGAATGTTGTGAGGATTGCTCCACCTCTTAAGAATTCTTGAAATAGTGATACTTCTCCCCATCACCTTCTTTCTTGGTCCCCGTGTTGTTTCTAACCGGAATACCGACAATTGAACTATGATGTGTGAATTCAAAATTCCTAGCAACCCTATTGCTTTGAAGTGAATGGTCAATAACTCCATTCTAAGTCTTTTGGTTATTGAATCGCCATTCTAACATTGATCATGCTACCTAAGCCCATATTTCGGGTGCACCTTTCAACCAATGTTTAATTATGTATGTTTTCCGCGAGCATACATCATTATACCATTTGATCTGATAAATGTTATCTCCTTGTTCACATAATTATGGAAATCCATCTTTGTTAATCTCGAAAAATTGCCGCTGATTCCATCAGCCACCCCCCTCATCCTCTCCTTGGGTTAATGATGATGAATCCCTAGTATATCCAAAGTACGACCTTTGCTTGAGGACCATGTCAATGCTATCTCGAAGCATGTCTATGGTACTTCAATTTTCAACAAAAACATTTGAAGCACAAAGCTAAATGTTTCTTGCCTAGTTATCCAAACACCGTTGTATGGGTAACATCTTAATTAATCCTTGCCTCTTATCTGAATGGTTGGGGTACTTGCTCTCCTACCCTGTATGCCATGTTCTACTTGTACATGGAAAGGGTATTATCCTAATAATTGTGTGCAATCACAATTTTCCTTTCCATTGTTCTGTTTAATCTGATTATCGCGTTTTTCTTTCCATTCTTTGTTTAATCATTCCTGAATCTGACTTAACGAAGCAGAGATAATTCCCTACTTAGGTAGGCACCTTGTTGTACCACTCTGTCTGTAAGATCCAGTTACTATTGTTGATGGCATTCTGGTAACCACCGATGGGTGGTAACTTTGCCAATTGGTCCGCCTCGTTCAACAAGCAGGAAAATGGTTCTCTTCGTCCCTCGCCCTTGGTACCAACGATGCTGTCAACATAACTGATCAGTTATTCTCTGACATGCCTTGCTTACATGATCCTACAAGATGTCACTGTTCCTTCTACTTTTAACCCACATGGTGGGCCCATAACCCACAGTTCCACAGGATCGAACCCAACTCTCCTGTACACCCCCCTGTTCCCAAGGTTGTTCCTCACGCGTGGCCTCATGCGTAATTCATGAACCACTTTTCGAGAGATCATTAATTTTGGAATCAGACACAATATATATTCACGTTGCTTTGAACCCCTTTCACGCCCTGTTTCAGGCATCGAACGATTGCCTACCCGTTTGAAACTTTGGTACAATCGTATATTGCACTCATCAGATTCATCAAATACAACTCGTGGGGTACCTTGTGTATTTCCCATTGAGTTCACCGCCGATGCCCAGCTTTGTGCAAATGCATTCTTCCGGAGTTTTTCCTTGGTTGCGTTCAGAGGGGCGATGGAGATCCCGAAGAAAGGATGACGACTTGATCATGGTGACTTGAAGCAGAGAAATGAAGACATCAATGAAAGGGATCAACCTCTTCAAAGATCAACCAAAGATGAGAAGATCCGTTAGACTTCAGAACGTAACTTTCCCCTTACACCCTCTTAAATCTCGGGACGAGATTTCTTGTAGTGGAGGAGAATTGTGACGCCCGGATAGTTACGCTACAGTAATCCTCCACTAATGATGCCACGTCACCTCGATTATTGTGGTTAATCTCGAGTTAGTTCGAAACCGATTTGAATTCAATTTAAAATCAGGCAAACAACAAAAGTTTTCAAAAATTAAAACTAAAATGTTTGGGTTGTATCAAATAAATCGTAAGTAATTATGGTGGAGAAACCAAACTTTGATAAAATGTTTAAAGGCTCTAAAACAATTAAAACAGTAGTGAAAACAATTAAACTAATGCCTATTGAATTTATAAAATGCTAAAACTATTTTATTATGGGTTAATAATTAATCTCACAATGAGTTTGTTGATAAATACAAATTTAGGCACTAGTGGTAATTTTAATAAAATTAAAGATAAATGAAACTACAAATAAAAATAAAAGAAAAGAAAATATAAAAACAGAAAACAAAACTAACAAAGAACAAAAAAGAAATAGAAGAGACACTTCACGGACCATGGCCCACCGGCCATCGGCGAACTAGGCCCGCCCACCGCCGCCCCCACCCCACTCCCCATAACCCCCATGGGAGAACCCTAACCCACCGGTCGCCCCACTCCACCCCCACTCCTCGATCCACCTCTCCTCCTCTGTTCCCCGATTGATCTGGGATCGACTCGCCGCCCACCGCCTAAGAACTCGCGCTGGCCGACGCTGCCGGCCGACGTCGCCGCCAGCCTCCTCCCCGCCTGCCTCCGGCTGGCCTCCCCCTCGCTCCTCTTCCCTGACCCGATCTGGATTGGGAAGGGGCAACGAGCCCGACGCCTCCTTCATCAACGCCACCATCGTCGCCCGCTCGTCGACGTCGTCGCTGCCACCTCGCCCTCGCCGTCGATCTACCTCGACGGACCACCCCGAGCCCGCTGCCTGTCCCTAAAGCATCGCTGTGAGCTCCGCCACCCCCTGTGCCTTCTTGAGCTCGGATACGAGCTCCTGCATGTCCTCCCCACCACCCGTAGCTCCGGCCTCCCTCCCACTATTCCCTTGTTCTGGTCACGGCGTGCCCATCACAAGCCGACCGCTGCTTGGCCTCAAGGCGTCGTGATCCTTCGCGCCGTCGCCACACCGCGATCCGCTCCTCTGCTCCAGTTCGGTCGCGCTGCAGACTCGCTTCGCCCGGGGCCGTGGCCTCCTCCCGTCTTGCGACCACCGTGGCTGCCTCCCCGCTCTCTGCGCCTTGCCTGCCCGCGCCCCCCACAAACCCCCGCCCGGCTCTACCGCCATGGTCGCCTTTTCTTCCCCGTGGTCAGCCGCCACCAGCGGGCCGGCGACGCCGCCATTCCCTATTGGCTGGGCGGGCGCCCATTCTGGCTGGCGCCCGTCGCTTGCACGCCCGAACCCGATAGGCCCCTATGGGCCTATGACAAATGGGGCCCGTGCCCCATAATTTTTTTATTAAAAAAGAATTAAAAAATATAATAAATAAATTATTAATAATAAAAATAAATAAATAAACAATTAATTAACTAAATAATTAACTTGATTAATCCTGTTTAGTTTAACTAATTAAGATTAATTAATCTAATAACTAGTTACCCTAATTAACTACTGGTAATTAGCTAAACAGTCCCTAATAGGTGGGACCCACCTGTCAGGTTGACCAGGTCAACCGCACTGTTGACTGCTGACATCACAGATACGTCATGCTGACGTCATCCCATACTATTCTGGATAGTGTTGATTTAAATTAATTAAATAAATTCCAGAAAATGGTTAAGACTTTAGAAAACCATAGAAAATAAACCGTAGCTCGGATGCAAATACTTTCTACATGAAAGTTTCTCAAAACGACAAGACGAATATGAATACGCAGCCGGTTCGTCCGCCACACATCCCTAACCTATTGAACTTGCAACTTTCCCCCTCCGGTTCATCTGTCCAAAAATGCGAAACACCGGGGATACTTTCTCGGATGTTTCTCCCTTTGTCGGTATCACCTACTACCGTGTTGGGGCACACCTTGCACCGCGTATTGCCATGTTACGCTTTGTGATGCTTTGATTGCTCTGTTATTTATTGTGTTCCCCCTCCGTTACTTCTTTTCGGTAGACACTGAGGCTGCCGGTGACCCCCAGTTCGACTATGGAGTTGACGAGCCCTCCTTGCCAGAGCAACCAGGCAAGCCCCCCCTTGATCACCAGATATCGCCTATTCTCCTCTATACTGCTTGCATTAGAGTAGTGTAGCATGTTACTGCTTTCCGTTAATCCTATTCTGATGCATAGCCTGCCATTGTTGCTACATCTGTTGACACCTTACCTGTAATCCTAAATACTTAGTATAGGATGCTAGTTTATCATCATTGGCCCTACATTCTTGTCAGTCTGCCTTGCTATACTATCGGGCCGTGATCACTTGGGAGGTGATCACGGGTATATACTATACATACATACATACTATATAGATGTTGACTAAAGTCGGGTCAGCTCGAAGAGTACCCGCGAGTGATTCACGGATTGGGGGCTGAAAGGACCTTTGTCCCGACGGCCCTCTGTGTGGATCTTTTTGGCGGAGCGACAGGCAGGTTGAGACCACCTAGGCGAGAGGTGGGCTGGCCTGGTCGGCGTCCGTGGTTGCTTCATAATAACACGCTTAACGAGATCTTGGTATTTGATCTCGAGTCGGCCATTTGGTCTATACGCACTAACCATCTACGTGGGAGTAGTTATGGGTATCCCGCGTCGTGGTATCACCAAGCCTTCGTGTCGCCAAGAATCGAAGCGCGGCGGATTGGATTGGACTGAACGCCACTAGGCTAGGTATGCTTCGGCCGCCCACGCAACGTCTTGGTGTGCTCGTAGGCGATGGGCCTGCACCCTGGCGCTTAGGTTTAGACCGTGCTGACCTCTCTGTTGTGCCTAGGTGGGGCTGCGACGTGTTGATCTTCCGAGGCCGGGCATGACCCAGGAAAGTGTGTCCGGCCAAATAGGATCGAGCGTGTTGGGTTATGTGGTGCACCCCTGCAGGGAAGTTAATCTATTCGAATAGCCGTGTCCCTCGGTAAAAGGATGACCCGGAGTTGTACCTTGACCTTATGACAACTAGAACCGGATACTTAATAAAACAAACCCTTCCAAGTGCCAGATACAACCCGGTGATCGCTCTCTAACAGGGCGACGAGGAGAGGATCGCCGGGTAGGATTATGCTATGCGATGCTACTGGAGATGCTACTTGGAGATGCTACTTGGAGGACTTCAATCAACTCTCTTCTACATGCCGCAAGACGGAGGCTGCCGAGCGTAGTCTTCGACAGATTAGCTATCCCCTCTTATTCGCATTCTGCAGTTCAGTCCACCGATATGGCCCTTTACACATATACCCATGCATAAGTAGTGTAGATCCTTGCTTGCAGTACTTTGGATGAGTACTCACGGTTGCTTTCTCCCCTTCCCCCCTCCCTTTCTTTACGGTTGTCGCAACTCGATGCCGGAGTCCAGGAGCGACGCCACCGCTGACGCACGACTCCTACTACGCTGGAGGTGCCTACTACTACGCAGCAGCCCGACGACGACCGTGAGTAGTTAGGAGGATCCTGTGCAGGAGGCCTGCGCCTCTTCGATGTAGATCCCAGTTTGTGCCGGGCCTTCTTAAGGCAAACTTGTTTAACTTATGTCGTACTCAGATATTGTTGCTTCCACGACTCGCCTATGATCGAGCACTTGTATTCGAGCCGTCGAGGCCCCGGCTTGTATTATTATGCTTGTATGACTTATTTATGTTTTTAGAGTTGTGTTGTGATATCTTCCGTGAGTCCTCGATCTTGATCATACACGCTTGCATGCATGATTAGTGTACGATTGAATCGGGGCGTCACACCTGCTCGGCTACCTTGTAGGAGCTCGACCACCGCTTCACCGGTCGCTAAGGGCACTGATGTCCGCCTCAACAGATCGAGACCGAAGACCTTCTCCGCTGAGCTCCCTCCTCGCCCGGTAGAATGTGGCGGCATCGGACACGCTGCGAGGCAGATCTGCAAACGCTCCTGGAGAGCTCCGAATTCGGGTAAGTAACAGGTAATTCACATTCACATGCTTGCTTTGCATGAAAAAAGCCTTACACGCCGCCATTTTCTTCACCGCCTCCATCTCTTGAAGGGCCTTATGGGCCTCGGCCTTAGCGGCTTTGGCACTCTCAAGAGCCGAGGCAAGCTCAGAATCTCGAGTCTTCGAGTCGCGCTCCAAACTCTCATGTTTTTCCATGAGAGCCTGGAGCTCTTGCCGCACCTCCGCCACCCGCGCCTCCTGCTTCTCTTGCTCGCTTGCTCATGTCAAGATTATTGCGCTCGTCATGACACGACCTCCTTCGTGGTTGCCACTCGCTCGTGGCCCTGCAGCGCCCAAGTTATCCTTGTTATTTCTATTGCAACCAAAATCCTTTTTTGTAACGTACAAATTTATTACTGTGTTACTCACCTTCTTTGTCCTCGAGCTGCTTCTTGGCAAGGCCGAGCTCGTTCTCGGACCGCTCGAGGTTCTGCTTCAAAACACCGACCTCCGCAGTCAGTGCGGCAGAGGTCAGCAGCGCAGCCTGCAAACCAATATTGACATAATTTTTAGAACTCCTGAGTATATCTTGTTAGATCCTCAGTCCGGCTTTTCTTTCTGAACACCGAACTGAGCATCAGGGGCTACTGTCTATGCGGTATTACATTACATATTTCAAACTTTTTACCTCAAAGCCTATTAGAAGGCTGCTGCAGGCTTCGGTCAGCCCGCTCTTGGCGAGCTGAACCTTCTGAATCACCGCACTCATGATAGTGCGGTGTTCTTCCTCGATGGAAGCGCCATTGAGCGCCTCCAACAAGTTGTCCGGCGCGTCCGGTTGGACAGAGGCCGCCGGCATCATGGTCTTGCCCTTCTTACGAAGGGGCCGCCTGCCGGACTCCGGAACCACTGTAGGTTCCGGCATGGAGTCCGGCGCAAAGTCTGGGAGGCTGCCTTGTGGCACCTCCGGAGCCTCCTCCTGATGGGTCCCCTCCTGGATCCCACCTCGGCATCCTAAGCGTCGCGAGGGGTGGAGGCAGTCGGAATGGAATCTACATCCAACGGAGCCAATGACCCGCTTGATGAAGCGGGAAGATCATCCTTGGCCGGACTACTGGTAGTGTGCGGCATTAGAAGGACACCATGTGACACAACAGAGAAATTATAGATCACTCAGGAATCCGGATACTTACGATCTCGCCAGGGGCTTGGCCCTTGAGGGCCACTCCTCATCGCCGCCATCGGCGTTAGCAGAGCCGTCCGGAGGAAGGGTCCTCCCCTTGGACCGTTTGGCCCCCATGTTGGGGAAGCCTTCCTCTTCCTCTCTCCCCCCTTGGGGAGAGTCCTCTTTCTCCTCCTCCTCATCTTCGGGGGAGGAGTCCTGTAGGATCGAAAGTATGTCTAGAGGGGGGGGGGTGACTAGACTACTTGACAATATAAAAATGCAGCCTTTTGACAAAGACAAGTTTTTGACAGATTCACAGTTATGATCAAGTCAAGCATCACCCTACACATGCAATTCTAGAGTATAGGCAGCGGAAAGTAAATTGCACATGTAGTAAAGAGAGGTGGAGAAGAGCAAATGCAATTTTGGAGACGCGGAGATTTTTCTCGTGGTTCCGATAGGTGGTGTTATCGTACTTCCACGTTGATGGAGACTTCAACCCACGGAGGGTAATGGCTGCGAGAGTCCACGGAGGGCTCCACCCACGAAGGGTCGACGAAGAAGCAACCTTGTCTATGCCATCATGGCCTACGCCCACGGAGGGCTAGCCTTACTCGGGGTAGATCTTCACGAAGTAGGCGATCTCCTTGCCCTTACAAACTTCTTGGTTCAACTCCACATCTCGACGGAGGCTCCCAAGCGACACCTAACCAATCTAGGAGGCACCACCCTCCAAAAGGTAATAGATGGTGTTGATGATGATGAACTCCTTGCTCTTGTGCTTCAAATGATAATCTCCCCAACACTCAACTCTCCTCACCGATTTGGCTGTGGTGGAAGAAAGGATTGAGTGGAAAGCAACTTGGGAAGGCTAGAGATCAAGCTTCATATGGTGGGAGTGGAGCAACTTGATCTCAACACAAGGGTAGGTAGTTCTCTTCTCGAAATGTAAGGTAGGAGTGGTAGTTATTTCGATGGCTCTCTCCACGAATGAAGAGGGGGTGGAGGGTATTTATAGCCTCCACACAAAATCCAACCGTTACACACATTTGACCAATCTCGGTGGGACCGAAGTTGACAACTCGGTGAGACCGAAGCTCAAATCATGTGAACGTTGGGATTTTCGGTGGGACCGAAAATACAATCTCGGTTAGTCCGATTCAAGCAAAGACAAGAGCTTGCCAATCTCGGTGGGACCGACTTCATCATCTCGGTGACACCGATTTGATGATGTATGATCTGAAGCTTGGCAACTCAAGTTTCGGTGAGACCGAGTTCAGAATCGGAAAATCCGAAATTTCTAGGGTTTGGCTTTGTGGCTGAGGTGGTTCATCTCGGTGTGACTGGGTTTGGAAAATTGGTGGGACCGAGATTACTTATGAGTGTATATGGCAGTGAAAGTTGCTGATAGTTTAGGAGATGTATCACTAAGCACTTTGAGCAACCAGATCATCAACATAACCTCATCCCCTTTTAATAGTATTGGCTTTCCTATGGACTCAATGTGATCTTGGATCACTAAACCAAAAATGGAGTCTTGAGCTTTTGCCAATGCTTGCCTTAGCATTTTGAGGGGTCCACTTCTTCAGTCCTTGCCATACCCATATCACTGAACTTTCTGAAATGATTCTCAAGAAACTATTAGTTCAATGATATATATGTTGTTATTAATTACCAAAACCACCTGGGGATTAGTTGCACTTTCAATCTCCCCCTTTTTGGTAATTGATGACAACATATAGATCAAAGCTTCGACAAAGAATATAATCAATGAATAATATCGTCGCTTTGAGAAGTATGTGATAAGTAAGAGCTCCCCCTAAATTTGTGCATTATTTAAGATTTGCGTTTGAATGCAAATGCACAATCGATTAGGATCATGGGTCACTCTTCCATGTCACATACATCTTGGTGGAGCGCACAAAATGATAAGAATGAACAGCATGCACCCAATCACCAAGACATGAGTAAATGGTCATACAAGATATGAATAGCATATGATAAGCATTAAGCACACATTAAAGCATAGTACGACCAAGCACTCATCAAAGTAGGATCAAAGGTAGTATCAAACATACTGAATGTCTCGAAAACCAAAAGTATCTCAAAGAAACCACAAATGAACGAAAGAGCAAAAGCGCAAAGACAACAGCACTCTCTCTCTTGAAGTCCTATGATCTATACAATTTCTCCCCCTTTGGCAACAAGTTACCAAAAAGTTCGAAAAGGCATAGAGCTAAGCGCCACCGGGACTCTGTTGGCGGCTCTGTGCAGGTTGATGTTGGAGTTGAGATGGCAGCATCGTGAAGACTTCACCGATGTCTCAGGCTTTGGAGGAGTGGTCACTTTGGAGCTGGAGCTGAGCAACCGATGGAGCTGTGGGTGGTCTTGAGGTTGTAGTCCCGTGTCGATCCATTGGAATAGCAGCTGATCGGGTCTTGTGGGAACCAGAGCGATCTGTTGATAATCATCCCGGACTAAGTCATCCTGCATCTCACGCATAAGCTCTTCCTTCTCCCTCTTTGCTTCCTCAATATCTGCCTCAAGCTTGTTGATATTACTTGCACTTCATCGACTTCACATCCAGAGCGTGGATCTTGTCCTCAACAATCCTCTCTAGGCTCTCCCGAGACTGCATAATGCTAGCCAGCGTTGTTCAATCCTTTGGGTAGCTTCAAGGAGCTGCTCTCCGACACTCTTTGGTTTAGTTGCTGCTGCTTCTTCTTTGCCTTGTCGACTTTGGCTTTTTGGCAGCTTCAATCTTGGCTTGACCTTCAACCGATGTTGGATCCTCCTCATCCATCACAACAACATTATCCTCATGCTCGCTGCGTGGGTAAGTGTACTCTATCCAACAAGTATGTGCCCGTGCCAAACTTGGCATTGATAAGCATCTGAATCTGCGGGCAAATCCACACGACCTTTTCGGTCACCGCAATCCTCTTAATGGTCTCAACCATCAAGTCCATCACCTTGAAAGGTGCTTTCTCATCAAGTATATGCAGCATGTTGATAGAGTATCCTCGATCATGTGATGATCTCTGACTTGGGCATCAAGGTATGCCTCGAATAGTGTTAGTGGTAGGTAGACCTGCTGGAGATAGTACATCGAGCCGAGCTTCCAGATTCCCAAATCCTTAGTCGGAACCTCTTTGTACATGTTCTTCATGGATTCATGGTTCTTCTTTGGAATACCATAAACATCAATGTCATCCTCTCTTTGCCTTTGGAGCATTCAGAAGTTCTGCCCATTCTTCAACAGTTGAAGAAAATCTTTGGCCTTCACCATCCACACAATCCTTCCATCCGGGTAGAAGTGAGTCAGGCATAGAATTGCATAATCATCTCATCATTCCAATTTGTCAACTTCGACCTACAAAGTCTGCAACACCACATGCAAAGTGAAGCTTTCATGCACATGTGGAAAGAAGTCTCTGTGCTCTTCATCACAATGTACTTCCAATCAACATATCGTGTATCTGCGCAACTATGGGCTTCTTGTCCATCAAGATCGCCTCATAGAAGTCCTGCTGCTCTCCGTGTGAAATCTGGGATCAACAGCAGTTCTTCTCCTCACGGCATATGGGTCGATTGTCTCCATAGCCCGAGACCTCTATCCTTCCTTGCTTTCATATCCTCGGCTTGAGGATGAGCATCATTGTGTAGTGGCAGTTTCGACGAAGTTTCAAAAAACGGTCCTTCACCATCCGACTCACCGGTGGCACATCATCTTTGTTCTTTTCAGATGCTGGGATGTTCCTGACTGTCTTCTTGGGCTTGGCAGCAGGCTTTGCTGGAGCTGCCTTAGCTGGAGCAGATTGCTTGGGCTTTGAAGTGGCTCCAGCCTTGATGGCATCACCCATGAACTTAGACTTCTGAGGAGGAGGCTGGGGTGCTTCCTCATCCTCATCTTCTGTTGCATCATCATGCACTAATCTCTTCCTCTTGGAAGTTTTCTTCACTTTGCTTGTAGTTTCCTCTTCCAAACTCAGCTTCTTGGCAACAGTGGACTGCTTGACTTTTCTGGTGCCTTTCTTGGTTTGTTGACCTTGTGGCTCTTTGGCAACAACCTTTCTCTTGGGATTTGAGGTGAACTCTTCCTCAATGACAAAATCTGAGTCTTCATCATCTGAGTTCCTCTTCTTTCTGGCTCTGGTGGCTGCAGGAGGCAAACCACTTGGTGTACTCCTCTCACCATCATCGATGAGCTGCTTTGGGATCGGGACTAGTGCCCGCCTCGAATATCTGCAATAGGTGTCTCGACCTGTTCGACTGTCACTAGCATCGACATGGCCGACAACCTGTGAATAGATAAGGTATAGGCGAGTAGAAGAGTCATCACAAACTGCAGAAGTTTTGCAAACAAAATGAGTTCAAATTCTAGTATTAGGTTTTCACAGAAGACATTTCGGTCGACCGAGTTTTAAAATTCGTGAATCCAAGTGTTCAAACGAAGCATTCACACCACTTTCGGTTAGACCAAGTGGGTTTCGTCCCGCCGAAAACACTAGGGTTTCACAGAATCGCCATTTCGTCACACCGATTTGCACAACTTCGGTTGGACCGAAGGTGCAAAGATAATGGCCATAGGCCAAATCGGTCTTACCGAAAATCTAAAATCGGTCTCACCGAGATGTGTTCGCGGAAACCTAACCCTAAAACTTTTATTCAATCTAGTCAAAAGAACTAATCTGTGTACAGGAAGATTGCAATCGTGGCAAGATTCTAGGCAAACCAAACGTGCATTGAATCGGAGATGGGAGCACGAGTGGGATCAAACTCACCCTAACTTGGTGGAGTTTCTCTGGCGGCAACAGCGGAGAAGATGTCCGCTTGGCGACGGAGACTGCGGCGAGGGCGACAAAGGACGACGGAGACGATCCGGAGACCAGGCGGACGGCAAAAAGGTGTGGGGCGAAGCATTTGAAGTAGAAATCAACGCGCGCCCTCGATATATATACCCTTTGTTGTCGGTGGGACCGAGTTGTAAAACTCGATGGCACCGAGATGGATAATCTGCAGGCGTTATGCACTTCATCACGCCGAAAATCACAACTCGGTTTCACCGAGGTGAAAACCTAGATCGATCTAAATGCTTTCGGTTCGACCGAGTTTGAGTGGGTTGGTCCGACCAAATCACTTAGAAGGTTTTGGAAGTTAGCCCTTGACGGATCGGTGGCTCGAGTGCTCCTCACTCGGAGGGTCCAAAAATGACTTGTTCAATGTTTGTGATGTAAGCATGAATAGAATTTGAGACAAGAAAGCATAGATAGCTAGGGAGGTACTTAGGCATTCTTGTCCATCCATTTGGTCAAGAATCAAAACGACCAAAACAACAAATGGATGTCCTTGAATGGATAAAATCATGCATCCAACATGCTCACACAATAAGATAGCAAATGAAATATGTGTCAAACATGCACAATCAAAACTCTAGCTACTATCACACAATTTGTCGATGACTAGGTCATCTTTATATGAGTATATTGACTTAGGAGCCAAATGAGAACATTTGATCATAGGTCATACTCATCATTTAAGCACAAGTGGGGTTACCACTTTTACATAAAGCATTGATGTGTTCACATCATTTGAAGATGCTTTAGCTCAATTCTTTAGAGCAAAGCTCCCCTAGATGTGAGAACCCTTTTAAAGGGTCAAACTAACCTTGGGTTGTCGAGAAGACTTCATGTAGATGTTGAAGATGTGGATGCTCAATGTTGATGAAGATCATCAAGAGTTGGGAGCAATCCTTTGGATTCGGGCACTTTCAATACCTACATGGGTTAGTCCCAGAAGGAACAAACAAGGATATCCATGGACATAGATTGGAGTTCACAATAGATGATGTCCATGAAAGCAATGATTACCTTGTCCCTTGACTTGCCAACAAGAGGGTTTGTGACTCCATGAACTAGTGCAAGATGTGGAAGTTGATTGCACAAGTTTTTGCCAAAATGAATGTGAGTGAAGTATGTTGGCGGAGTCACCCTCAAGAACTCTCTAGTTCTTCTTCTTCGGGATCCACATCATCTTGATGGGAATCCTTGGGGTTGTAGTTGAGCTTGACGAAGTAGAACTTGACGTTTCCTTGGGAACCCACTTGACCATGGCTTGAGGTGCTTCAACAAATGCATCAATCTCCTCTTGAAGCTTGTCCTTGCCTTTTAGCTTGTGGTCTTGTGGGTGGAAGGTCATCTTGAGCTTGTTCCACATTGGAAGAAGTAGGATCATACTTCTCCTTTTGAGAAACAAACTGTGGAGTGGGATATTGACCTTCTTCCCATTCAACACCCTCGGCGTTGAACTTTCGCTCAAAACCAATTCCTTGATTCTTCGGTGCCTTCCTTGCTTGCGAACAATTTCTCAAACTTCTTGCTTCCGCAAGGCTTTTGTAGACACCTTTCTCTATAATCCCTTTCAATAAACTATTTTCTTGCTCAAGTGTAACTTGGCTTGAAACATTGTTAGTGGAATCAAGAGAACTACTAGAAGCAACAACATTGGATTTAGCATGGTTATTGTTACTACTAGATGAAGAATTTTTCTTATGCTTGTCATGCTTAGTTTTAATGGGTGGCAAGAAATTAGACAAGAGAAGTCGTTTGGCAAGATATGAAGAACTCTTCTTTTGAAGATCGTCATTGATTGCTTTTAGAAACTCATGTTCTTGCTCTAGAGTGAGCTTCTCGAAGCGTACCTTCTCATGAGATCTTAGGAGCTCTCTATGATCTTCTTGAGTTGTTTCATGAGCTAACTTAAGAGTGTTTAGTTCTTTAGTTAGACGCTCAATCTCCTTCATAGCATTGTCATTTGACTCTTCTCGACTATAAAGACTACTAGCATGTTCATCATTACTAAGCTCACTAGATTTATCATGTAAGAGCTCATCTTCACCAAGCAAGTCATCCTCATCACTATCAAAGTCAATGAATTCAGGGTGTGATACCTTGGGGCCTTTAGCCATGAAGCATCTTCCAATTCCCTCATTTGGTGAATCAAATAAGTCATAGGAGTTGGAGTTGGAGGACACGAGAGCAAGACCGCAACACCTTCATCTTGATCAGTCGGAGTTGGAGTGATAGCTTCTTTCGGATTGATTGTCTGAGTCGGAGCCGAGACCCATTCACCTATATGAGCTTGATGTTTTCTTCTTGTGTAGCTCCTTGATGACTTGTCTTTCCTCTCCTAATCCTTGCTTCTCCAAGAGGGTCTTCGCTCATAACGATCATCTCTACTCCTTCTCTCTTTCCGAGGTGACTCATCTCTTGAGCTTCTTCTTCTTGGAGATTCTTCTCTTCTCTTGTGGGGAGCCATACACTCATTTGAGTAGTGTCCGGTCTTCCACAATTGTAGCAGCTTCGATCACGACTAGAAGATCTCTTTTCATCATATGATCTAGACTTTGAGCTTCTCTCTTTGCTTCTACTCTTGTAGAATTTGTTGAAGTTCTTGACCATTAGGCTTATCTCTTCATTGGAAACTAGCTTGTCACTTGAGGTTGTGGGAGTATCACTTGTAGCTTTGTAAGCACCACTTGACTTGTTGTGAAGCTCTTCCTTATCCTTAAGTGTCATCTCATGAGCAACAATTCTTCCAATGACTTCGGTTGGCTTGAGATTCTTGTAGTTTGGCATCATTTGGATCAAAGTGCACACGGTATCATACTTTCCATCCAAAGCTCTGAGAATCTTCTTGATGATGAATCGGTCGGTCATTTCTTCGCTTCCTAAGCCGGCAATCTCATTTGTGATGAGAGCAAGCCTAGAGTACATTTCAGCGACTCCTTCACCTTCCTTCATCTTGAACTTGTCAAGTTGACCTTGAAGAACATCTAGCTTTGATTCCTTCACGGACTCGGTACCTTCGTGCATCTCAACCAAAGTATCCCAAATCTCTTTTGCATTCTCAAGACGGCTGATTTTGTTGAACTCCTCGACACAAGGCATTGAAGAGAATGTCACAAGCTTGAGCATTGTTTTGCAACATCCGCAATTCTTCCGTTGTAGCCACGATCCGAACTTTTCCTTCCTTGAAGAATTCACCTTGCATACCAACACAAATAATGCCCCATGCGGCTGGGTTATGGCCAAGAATATGCATTTTCATTTTATGCTTCCAACTAGCAAAGTTTGTACCATCAAAGTAAGGACCTCTACGAAAATTACCCTCACTAGACGCCATACTCTCCTAGGTTGTGAAACCAAGCTTATGGAGTCCAATGCAATGGAAACCAATACAATGGAGACCAAAGCTCTGATACCACTTGTAGGATCGAAAGTATGTCTAGAGGGGGGGTGATTAGACTACTTGACAATATAAAAATTCAGCCTTTTGACAAAGACAAGTTTTTGACAGATTCACAGTTATGATCAAGTCAAGCATCACCCTACACATGCAATTCTAGAGTATAGGCAGCGGAAAGTAAATTGCACATGTAGTAAAGAGAGGTGGAGAAGAGCAAACACAATTTTGGAGACGCGGAGATTTTTCTCGTGGTTCCGATAGGTGCTGCTATCGTACTTCCACGTTGATGGAGATTTCAACCCACGGAGGGTAACGGCTGCGAGAGTCCACGGAGGGCTCCACCCACGAAGGGTCCACGAAGAAGCAACCTTGTCTATGCCATCATGGCCTACGCCCACGGAGGGCTAGCCTTACTCGGGGTAGATCTTCACGAAGTAGGCGATCTCCTTGCCCTTACAAACTTCTTGGTTCAACTCCACATCTCGACGGAGGCTCCCAAGCGACACCTAACCAATCTAGGAGGCACCACCCTCCAAAAGGTAATAGATGGTGTTGATGATGATGAACTCCTTGCTCTTGTGCTTCAAATGATAATCTCCCCAACACTCAACTCTCCTCACTGATTTGGCTGTGGTGGAAGAAAGGATTGAGTGGAAAGCAACTTGGGAAGGCTAGAGATCAAGCTTCATATGGTGGGAGTGGAGCAACTTGATCTCAACACAAGGGTAGGTAGTTCTCTTCTCAGAAATGTAAGGTAGGAGTGGTAGTTATTTCTGATGGCTCTCTCCACAAATGAAGAGGGGGTGGAGGGGTATTTATAGCCTCCACACAAAATCCAACCGTTACACACATTTGACCAATCTCGGTGGGACCGAAGTTGACAACTCGGTGAGACCGAAAGCTCAAATCATGTGAACGTTGGGATTTTCGGTGGGACCGAAAATACAATCTCGGTTAGTCCGATTCAAGCAAAGACAAGAGCTTGCCAATCTCGGTGGGACCGACTTCATCTCGGTGACACCGATTTGATGACAGAAGGTTACAGAAGCTTGGCAACTCAAGTTTCGGTGAGACCGAGTTCAGAATCGGAAAATCCGAAATTTCTAGGGTTTGGCTTTGTGGCTGAGGTGGTTCATCTCGGTGTGACTGGGTTTGGAAAATCGGTGGGACCGAGATTACTTATGAGTGTATATGGCAGTGAAAGTTGCTGATAGTTTAGGAGATGTATCACTAAGCACTTTGAGCAACCAGATCATCAACATAACCTCATCCCCTTTTAATAGTATTGGCTTTCCTATGGACTCAATGTGATCTTGGATCACTAAACCAAAAATGGAGTCTTGAGCTTTTGCCAATGCTTGCCTTAGCATTTTGAGGGGTCCACTTCTTCAGTCCTTGCCATACCCATATCACTGAACTTTCTGAAATGATTCTCAAGAAACTATTAGTTCAATGATATATATGCTGTTATTAATTACCAAAACCACCCGGGGATTAGTTGCACTTTCAAGTCCGCCTCGGAGCCATCGGACGACGAGTCCGATACCACCTGGCGCCGGGAACTCCTTCGGGTTCCCGTGGCCTTCTTCTCCGGCACCACATAAAGTGTCGGGACCAGCAGCCCCGTTAAACGGGCGTCCGCTGGGTCTTCGGGAAGGGGAGCCAGACAGTCTACCTGTCCGGACGTCCTCTGCCAGTCCTATTAAAGGCATTGGGAGTTTTAGATCCCACATAGAGTCAAACTATGGAAGAAATAAGTGTCCTGTAAAGGATAACAAAGCTTACCACACCGGCCGGGCGCTTGGTGCTGAATCCGCGATCTTCAGTCGCGGACGCGGGGGCTTCTCCGCCCTTGAATAGAACCCTCCAGACGGCTTCATACGTCGTGGTCAAGAGCCCGCCGAGTCCGTGTTGTGCCGGATCGAACTCCCACAAATTAAAGGCCATTGTCGGCAAGGAGAATCCGGCGGACGAGCATGACCTGGATCACATTGACAAGCCTAAGCTTCTTGTTCACCAAGGTCTGGAGACAGGACTGGAGTCCTGTCAGCTCCTCCGAACTGCCCCATAGCAAGCCCTTCTCTTTACAGGAGGTGAACTGCATGGGGATACCAGATTTGAACTCGAGGGCCGCTGCCCATTTAGGGTCACGCGGCTCGGTGATGTAGAACCACCCTGATTGCCACCCCTTGACGGACTCCACAAAGGCCCCCTTGAGCCAGGTGACGTTGGGCATTTTGCCCACCATGGCGCCTCCGCACTCCGCTTGGACGCCCTTCACTACCTTCGGCTTGACATTGAAGGTCTTGAGCCACAAGCTGAAGTGGGGCTGGATGCAGAGGAAGGCCTCGCACACGACGATAAACGCCAAGATGTTGAGCATGAAGTTTGGCGCCAGATCGTGGAAGTCTAGGCCGTAGTAGTACATAAGCCCCCAGACGAAGGGATGAAGAGGGAAGCCCAGTCCGCGGAGGAAGTGGGGAAGGAACACGACCCTCTCATGGGGCCTGGGGGTGGGGACGAGCTGCCCCTTGTCGGGCAGCCGGTGCGCGATGTCGCTGGAAAGGTATCCGGCGCCACGCAGCTTTTCGATGTGCCCCTCCGTGACGGAGGAGGCCAACCACTTGCCTCCCGCTCCGGACATGGCTGGAGAAGGTTGAGGCGGGATGTGCGAACTTGGGCGCTGGAGCTCGAGTGCGCGGAGATGAATAGGCAAAGGAGGAAGAAGGCGTAAGTAAAAAAGGTGGATCCTTATCCCCTTATATATGGGCGGACAAAGACTATGCGTCCCCACCGGCCTGGTAAAACTCGCTTATCTCCCAAGCGCCACCATCAATGGCGCGGTTGGGTTACCCACGTCCGTATTGATGGGAACCTCGGAATAATCAGAACACGATCTCTACTTCGACAAGACGTGCCAAGGAAACCGCTTCGCTAAACACGCTGAGGTGGTATAATAAAAAACGATTCTAGTGAAGGCTTGGTAGTGGCATGACGTCATGCCACAAAATACGTCAGCAGATTGAACTTGTGTACATATATTCTCTCTACGGTGGAATGTGGAATTTATTTTGCAGAGCCGGACACTATCCTGGTGTTCTCAATCTTCTATGAATTATTCGGAGTAGGAACCCGCCTTGCAATGCCGAACAATATGCGCGCCGGACTCATCGTCATTGAAGCATGGTTCGAGGGCTCTTGAGGAGTCTGGACTAGGGGTGTCCGGATAGCCGGACTATCATCATCGGCCGGACTCCAAGACTATGAAGATACAAGATTGAAGACTTCATCCCGTGTCCGGATGGGACTTTCCTTGGCGTGGAAGGCAAGCTTGGCGATACGGATATGTAGATCTCCTACCATTGTAACCGACTCTATGTAACCCTAGCCCTCCCCGGTGTCTATATAAACCAGAGGGTCTTAGTCCGTAGGACACACAACCATTACAACAATCATACCATAGGCTAGCTTCTAGGGTTTAGCCTCCTTGATCTCGTTGTAGATCCACTCTTGTACTACCCATATCATCAATATCAATCAAGCAGGAGTAGGGTTTTACCTCCATCGAGAGGGCCCAAACCTGGGTAAAAACATCGTGTCCCTTGTCTCCTGTTACCATCCGCCTAGATGCACAGTTCAGCACCCCCTACCCGAGATCCGCCGGTTTTGACACCGACACCTATGATTATGTTACTGCATTTGTTTTCTCGTCCGGCACCGGGTTCGATCAGTCGGCCTGGGGACTTGCCGCCTTGAGTAATATTCAAGTTCCACCTGTAGTCAGACGAGTAGTGTTCTGGCACCCAAGCCCTCTCTTGTTGAAAGTCGCAGCTCAAAGAATCGACTGTGTGACTGGCAAGAGCCAAAGGCAGAAAAGGATGCCCACACGAAAAACGGCTAAGGACTAACGAACTTATATAACACAAGCCGACCTCCCCCCTGCCAACCGGTTGTCAGAGCAGCCGGCTGGCCGGCTTCCCTTCTCACCTTGCTACAATCCAAGAAAGCTCAAGTACTTGTCCTCCCAAAGCGGCCAAACCCTTTCCCAGCCACAGACTGCAGAGCAGCTGTCCGGCTGGGAGGGCAGCGGCCAAAGGAGGGCGGCAAAGGAAAACAGCCAAAGGATGAAAAGCAAGCATGAATGGAAGCCAAGCACATGCATGATTATATTTACACAAAAGGCCTTCGAAAGGCCAGCATTCAACATAGTTTGAATACACCCCCAGTGGGTGAAACTGTGCAAATTTAATAAAAGTTGTTCAAAGAGTAACGAGCAGGAAAGCAAAGACGGCGAGTCAGGCCAAGGGAGCAACAGGCGAGTCAGCCAGGTTGGTGGAGACGGCAGCACTGGCTGGAGGAGTGGCCGGCTGACGAGTCTCGGCATGATCATCACCTGCTGCAGGCGGCACGCTCGCACGCGCCTCATTGCTAGAGGCAGGATCAGGCTGAGGCTGGCCGGTCGCTCCACTATCTGGCAGGGCGTCTTCACCATCCTCCTCTTCTTCCTCTTCGCCCTCGTTGCTGGAATCGATCTCCTCTGCCGAGTCTTCTCCTTCTACCGGGTTCAGCTGGAACCACTTCTCCGGCTGAGCAACGCCGTCTTCATCTACCTCAGGGGCAAAGGCACTGGTGTCGGTGAAGTCGGCGATTGCCGAGGCGCGCTGGATGATAGCCGGCTGCACCGCCTCTAGCTCCTCGTTAGCCTCCTGCCGCCAGGTGCGCAGCTGGGCCAAATCCAGCCCAGAATACCAAGCCCGGACAAACTCTAGCGCCCGCCGATCCCCAGACCGGGCTGCAGAAGCCTTCCAGGCCTTGAAGCGGCCGACTGCTACCTCCAGCCAGTCGGCAGTCCGACTGGGGCTGCGGGGAAACCACCTCATCGGGCCAGCGGGCGGCCAGCACCTGCGCCCCGGCACGCTGAAGACGGCGGAGCATGCGGTAAGCCGGCTGGAGGCGGGCTTGAATCGCCAGAAGCTGCTCTTCAAGCGACCGGCTGGCGTCCGGTGCAATCTCAACCCGAGCCTACCGTCGTGCATCACCGTGAGCTTCGATGGCTTGGTTGGCGGCAACGGAGTAACCGGGGAAGTAATCTGCACAAAGAAGAAATAAGTAGAACAAATCAAAAGACAGACCAGATGACAGGGGCGAGCAAAGGGACGAAGAAGAAGACGGCCTACCGTCAATCAAATCTTCAATCCGGCTATAGCCTTCGCTCAGCGCCTGCCTTGCCTCGGCCCAGCTCACCGCTTCGGTCTCATATTCGGCTTTGAGGGCGGCCTCGCTGTCCTGCGCCGTCTTCAGGGCCGCCTTGTGGTTCTCCTCCTGGTCGTCCAGTTTCTTAGCCAGGCGATCACGTTCCTGAACCATGGCGTTGTACTCGGCCTCCTTGGCGCGAAGAGCGGTCTGGGCCCCACCTAGCTGCTCCCTCAAGTCGGCATTGGCCCCTGCAGATATGAAGAAGAAGAGAAAGCAATAAGGAAGAAGTCGTCAGGAAAGATCCGACCCGACTGCTCGTGATCGGCCGAATCTCGGGACTACACCCGAGGAGTCTTGACGCCCCCCACATGAGATAAAAAATTGAAGCACTTACTCCGGCTCTCCGTTAGATTGGGGTCTTCTGATTCATCTCCCGGGCCTGGGAGTTGAAGGTAGCAGCATGGAGGTTGTGATAGTGCTGCAAATAGGACGAAGGTGCGAATAAGAACAAGACATCAATCAAAATCTACTAAGAAGTTCCAAGCCGCATTCTCAGCAGCCGACTCGGAACTCGGGGACTACACCCAGTGGGTGCGCTGACGCGCCCCCACGGAAGAAATCAAGAGCGATCAAAGAAAAGCGAGAAGACTCACCCGAATGGCCGACCACGTTGCAAGAAACTCTTGGGTATACTGCTTCAACGCGGCGGCCTGGGATTGAAGCCAGCTCCGGACGTCTTGTGCCGCCACATTCAGCACGACCATCCCACCGCCCCGCGTCCACCCTGGCAAGCTGACGCTCGCTGTCTCCAGATCATGGGCCAACAAGCTGGAGCCCGCGGCCTTTTGCGGGTCCGGCTCTAAAGTCGCCTTCCCTGCACGCCGACGAGATAGCGACAGGACCACAAGATCCACCCTCACAGTCGGCTCGCCTCCAGCCGGCTGCTCAGGCGGCGCCTCAGGCCGGCCGCCTTGGCCTGTCCCGGCCGACGATGGCGGTACCGCCTCTCCCTTCGGGACGACTGTGTCGCCCTCCTCCCTCTCCATCGCCGGTTGGTCGCGGCCGGCTTCCTCTAGCGGCAGCACTGGTATATCGGGGGCCACGGTGGGGAGGGGGATGATGAGCTGTGGAGGCTGGCTACGCAGGGCCTCTGGCGCCCTCTTCGCGGCCGCGGCCTCTGCCTGAGCCTTGGCCGCCGCGTCGGCCTGCACCTTTGCCGACTCCTCCATTGTCTCCCGAGCCGCCCTGGCAGCGGCCGCCCTCTGCTCCAGCTTCTCCCGCGGCTCCTGCGCGTTCCACTCCGTCGCCGCTAGGAGCTCGGCATGGGGGTCCACGCGGCGGGAGCTTGTAGTTCCTCCCGCCCCTCCGACTACGAAGGCGGCAGTAGTCCGCTCGAGAGAAAGCGGAGCCCTGTTTGATAAGTAAAGAGAAGACTTAGGAAAACACCAACCAAAGAGAAAAAAGAAAGGCGCGAGAGAATTGACACTTACGCCGAAACTGCATGCGGCTGCTTCACCACCTTGCGGAAGCGGGCTGCCTTTGCGGCCGCCTCGTCCCGTTTGGTCGCCGCCGCAGAACCATTGGGCTTCTTCGGCTAACTGCCGAAGAGGGCCAGCACCGCTCGGCATTTCCGTGCGCCGCCCCAAGCAGCCGGCGCGGCAAATGAGCCCGCACCTTGAGGATCGGATGCCGGCAGGCGGCGCAGAATAGCTTCGGCCTCGTCATCATCCGGCCAGTCCTCGAAGCCGGCGGTGAGCCCGGAGCCGCCTGCCTCGCTGCCTCCCCCTACGGCGTCGTTGTCTAGGGTGGCCGCCCCCAAGTCGGGATCGCCCAAGTCGTCCGTCGCACGGTCGGGAACAAACTGACGTTCCGCCCCCGCGGTTCCGGCCGCCGGATGAAGGAGGGGGTTCTGATTAAAAACAAGCCGAATGGTCAGGAGCCGGCCAGTGAGAACTCGGCAACAAGAGAAGAAGAAAAGATGGAAGGCTTACCATAGGCAGGGGATTGGCGCGAGAATACGGCTCCTTGCCAAACCGCCACTCCTCGGTGAGCTTGCAGTTGGCGATATAATTCACCATGTAAGATACCTCGTCATGAGGCATCTCCTTGGTGCTTAGCCGACTGGGGTCGAAACGACCGCTCATCTGGCAAATCATGTGAGGGCGGCCTTGGAGTGGGAGCACCCGGCGCTCCACGAAGGTGGTTATCAGGTCGGACCCGGTCAGGCCCTCTAACTAGACCAGCACCCGGAGCCGGGCGACGGCGCCAGCCCCAGCCGACGTCAGCGACTTGGCCCGGTAGGACCACGAAGGCTGCCTCCCAGCCGGCGGGCCGGCTACGTAAGCCGGCAGATTGACGAAGTCGCCTTGCGGAGCGACGTTCTTCACATAGAAGTAAGATTTTTGCCAAAGCTTCACCGACTGGATCAGCGTGATGGGCAGAAACGGGTTGTCGCCCGTCGATCTCCGCATGGCGATGAAGGCGCCGCATGGGGCAGGCACGCCCGCGACGACGGTGCCAAGCTTGGACTGGAAGAACTGCCCCCAAAGTTTGAGGGTGGGGAGGACGCCGAGGAAGCCTTCGCACAGAGTGACAAACGCCGACAGCAGCACCACCGTGTTTAGAGTGAGGTGGTGCGGCTGGAGATGATAGAACTCGAGGAAGGAGCGGAAGAAACCGCTCGCCGGCAGGCCGACGCCGCGCAGACAGTGCGAGAGGAAGATTACCCGCTCGCCCTCTTCCGGCGCCAGCGAGATCTCCCTCTCCGGCGCGAGACGGACCCACACGTAATCTTTGCCCGGCAGCCGCCGCGTCTTGCGGAGGAAGTCGACATGGTCCTCATGGACGTTGGAGCCATCCCAGGAGCTGGATGTCGGAGCCATGGGGACGGAGAAGCGACAGGGAAAGTGCAGTGGCGGAGGGCGCGCGATTCGGCTGCGGCAAGGCTATGGCACGCCAAGAAGGTTGGCGGAATGGTGGCGCGGTGGAGAGCAGCTACGGCGACGGAGAGAAGGAAGAGGAAGAAAATGGCGGAGCGAGGGCGAACGTGCGAGCGTTTGCCGCTCCCCTCCTCCCCCTACTTATAGCCTCGTGCAGCGAAGCTGAGGAGGCGAGGCATGGGGGGACGTGGGATTAACTGCGCCCACTCCCCCACGCCCCGCGATTATCATGCCTTAACGACGTGCGGAAACTGCCGCCGGAAGGCGAGCAACCCGCTCGGGCCACAGAAGATCCACACTTGGGCCGAGGCATGGAAGTGGCGGGCCCCGGTCTGCGGCGGCGTCCCGTCGCACGCGTGGGCTGGCAGGCCCTTCCAGCCGAAGGGTGCCATGTGGTGCGCAGGCGGTGGGCGGCCAGCCCACAGCCTGGCTTGCGCGCCAGTTGGTTCCAGCCTTCAGACTTCAAATAATCTTGCCGAGGTGGCACGCCTGCGCAAAGCCAGCTCCTAGCTGCCGGCTCTTCAGGATAGGAAGCTGATTGAGCTTCTCATTCCCCTTTCAGCCATGAAGCCCAACCAGCTTCGGGGACTACTTTCGGAGTAAATGACCGCGGGTAGCCTAGCCGGCTCCCCCTGGCTCTCCAAAAAATGACAGGCCGATCGAGCCTTCAAGCACCCAAGACACGGGGCCGCCTTCCCCCGGCCGGCTATCCCACAAGCCAACTACCAGAAGGCGGCCCGGCCCTAAGACCCTCATGAAGAAAGCCGCAAGAGGGCCGACTGCAAGAAGCCGGCCATGAGATGACCGACTCCAAGAAGCCAGCCCCCGATAGGCGGCCAAGATCGTGCCCTCAAAGTCTACACCCACATAATGGAGATGGGATGCGGCGTGGCAACATTGAAGCCTGCACCCCCGAATCCCGGATCACGCATGGCCACAGTACGCCGTACGGGGCAGCCACGACCCGTCCGGCGGGGCAATGTTGCGATGCTAACCATGACGCCACCCACGACATGCTGTCAGTACGGCCCGCAAGCGGCAGGCTCCTTCGGTCAGAGAGACATCCGAAGGCGGCCACGCTTCCCCTAGTCGTCCTGGGACGTAGCCGGCTCTCACCAGCCGGCTCGCTCCCTCCCTCGAAGTATGCGCACCATTAAGGAGATAAGACGAGGTAAGGCTATAGTGAGAACCCGCCAGGTGGCGGCACTGTAGCTATGCTTACCTCGACAAAGCCCTTGTCATCAAGAGTGAGGCAATAGTAACCAGCCCCCGACAAGACCCCCAAGCAGTGGGACCTACCTGTCGACCAGAGGTTGGCAGCAAGGGACCCACCGGTCAGGCAGGGCCCGGTGGTCGGCGGAGAAGCCGATTTAACGAGGCATCGACGGTCGGGGCTGCGCCCAGCCGGATTACCATTGTACCCCTGGGGGGTAGGCCTATATAAACCCCCCAGGGCACCCATGCAAAGGGTTGGACTCTGATAGTTTTAGACACAACATTGAGGGGAGAAGAGAGCTAGCCTTGCCCTTCTTCTTCCTCTCGCCAAACAGCTCAAGGAGCCTCTTGTAGCCACTTGTTGATCTAGTGATCATGCGGAGACCCTGCAGAGCAGGACTAGGGGTGTTATCTCCACGGAGAGCCCCGAACCTGGGTAAGATCCGCCGGCGTGCTTGTCTTTGCCTCATCCCGTTTCCAGGCACCGGCGATGTCTTATTGGCTCCCACAATGATAAGCCACTCGTTGGCATATGTCGCACCTACCACCCGACACGGCCCCACCGATTTGATCTATCCGGCGCCACCGAGTTCATTTGGCATAGACACTGCTACAAAACCTAGTCACTTCGATTTCACAGATAGGGATCTCCATCCCACTGAGATGGGATTGCAAACTCACTGTTTCCTTTTTGTAACATTTCGGTCCCATCGAAATGAGCGAATCGGTCCCACTGAGTCTGCAATGCAAATTCACTGTTTCCTTTTCGTAACACTTCGGTCTCACCGAAGTGAGCGAATCAGTCCCACCGTGTTTGCCTGACCAACTCTCTATGTGCCTATTACTAAAATCGGTCCCACCGAGTTCATGTGATCGGTCACACCGAGATTATGTTATGCCCTAACCCTAGCGTACTGGTCTCACCAAGTTGATTGCATTGGTCCCACCAAAAAGCCTAACGTTCATATTTTGACCTGACTTGGTATGACCGAGTTTTACCATTCGATCCCACCGAGTTTGGGAATCTGTGTGTAATGGTTAGATTTTATGTGGATGCTATATATACCCCTCTACCCATTCTTCATTCGAGGAGAGAGCCATCAGAACGTGCCTACACTTCCACTACTCATTTTCTGATACAGAACCACCTACTCATGTGTTGAGACCAACATATTCCAATCCAACCAGAAGAATCTTGATCTCTAGCCTTCCCCAAGTTGCTTTCCACTCAAATCATCTTTCCACCATAGCCAAACCTGTGAGAGAGAGTTGAGTGTTGGGGAGACTATCATTTGAAGAACAAGAGCAAGGGGTTCATCGTCAATACACCATCTATTACCTTTTGGAGAGTGGTGTCTCCTAGATTGGTTAGGTGTCACTCGGGAGCCTCCGTCAAGGTTGTGGAGTTGAACAAAGGAGTTTGTAAGGGCAAGGAGATCACCTACTTCATGAAGATCTACCCGAGTGAGGCAAGTCCTTCGTGGGCGATGGCCATGGTGGGATAGACAAGGTTGCTTCTTCATGGGCCCTTCATCAGTGGAGCCCTCCGTGGACTCACGCAACTATTACCCTTAGTGGGTTGAAGTCTCCATCAATGTTGATGTACGATAGCACCACCTATCGGAACCACACCAAAAATCTCCGTGTCAACATTGCGTTTGCTCCCTCCAAACTCCTCCCATTTACTTTCTTGCAAGTTGCATGCTTTGCTTTCCGCTGCTCATATACTCTTTGCATGCTTGCTTGAATTGTGTTGTGATTGCTTGACTTGTGCTAAGTTGCTAAAATCTGCCAAGAACTAAAATTGGTAAAAAGTTAAGTTTTTATTTGGTCAAGTAGTTTAATCACCCCCCCTCTAGACATACTTTTGATCCTACAAGTAGGCTGGCAAAATCTAGGTGAGTAGATAGGTGCGTGTAATTGGAAAGTTTCCCAACTAGCATGTCGTGGGCTTGTGGTGGTCGATATAGATTGAACGATCAAATTCGTCCTTTATGATACACGGTTCGATCTCTCCTTCGTTTGAATGGATTCTACTCCTCGACGTGTGAGGGTTCGGCCAGGTGAGCTTTGGTGCATCGGGGATGATTCCGGCATCCCATGTTGGTCCATGGCGGAAAATTAGGGCAGCTTGCATGAAAGTAAAAAATAGAGCAGAGGAGGTGGTGTGGCTGTTTTTGTAAAAAATAAATAGAGAATGGATTCTGCTTTGTTTGAAGCCATGACTAAATTTTTCTGGGCTACTGAAACGAATCCTGCATGAGTCCCAATTAGAGACGAGTGGTAATAAGACAAGCCCTACAAACCAACCTGTGGTATCCTTTGCCCATTAGAGTCCGAGTCTCAAACTTGACAATGATGCTCGCATTTTTTTTGAATTTATTATGGGCCCATCGACGATGTGCGTTTAGTGGGAGGAGACGTTCCTGTCGACTATGAAGGCGTCCGTGGCGACTTCGTCCATTTCAGGATGATCTGGTGGTTCAGTCTGTAGCAGGTGCTCGTAGGGGTAAATTGTACGTGCGCGTTTATAGGGATGAGTGTATGTGGGTATGTATGAGCGTACATAATGTGTTAAAAAAAACAGGACCTTTGAATATTTTTTGGGTACTTATTACTGACGGACATGAATATTCAAAGAGGAAGAAATAATAAGTTTGCTTCTTTGACAGATGGTATATAGGTTGTGTGTTGGGTTTGAGCTGTAGGGACTCACTTCTCTTTTTCCTAACAGCTAATGGGCTGCACTGAGAGGCAGGCCGGGCCAGAGGTCCAACGTGGCCCGTTAACCCAGTGCCGGCAGCAGGAACGGGCATAGAACCGTTTTTTACTTGTCTGTGGCATTGCTATAATTTCTAGCAACTTCAGCGGTAATTTCATGAGGGACATACAGAAACAATGTGGTTGTTGTTGTTGTTGTTGTTGTTGTTGTTGTTGTTGTTGTTGTTGTTGTTGTTGTTGTTGTTGCAGACACCCTATCCTATAAGCACCTTCGAAAGACTGAGCCAGCGTATCATCTTGAGATCGACGAAATCGTCACGGACGCCTTCGTAGACGACGAGAACATATCCTCCCACGGAAAGTACATTGTCGAAAGGTCTTAAATTAATACGGAAAAATGCGAGCACCAGTATCAAGTCTAAGACTTTAACCCTGGTGAGTTCTGTTGTTCTTCTAACCATCCAATCACAAGTTGGTTTGCAATCCACCCTCTGTTTTTTTAACACATTATAGATGTAGACACTTACACACACACACACACACACACACACACATGCACGCACACACACCTTTATGAAGGCATGACACACACCCTACCCATATGAGCATCTTTGAGAAACTGAGCCGGCACATCATCTTGATATTAACGATGTCATCAGAGACTCCTTCGTAATCGACGAGAAAGTCTCCTCTCATCGAATGCACATCGTTGGAATGCCTGAAATAAATTTAGAAAAATACGAGCACGATGTCAAGTCTAGAAATTGAACTCGGACTCCACGCCTACTTTAGACGCCAAGATATTAGTCGCTAATGAGGGGGTTAGTAGACAAAATAAGTTTGAGGGGTCAGTGGGCAAAACAAGTTTCTCGAGAGGCCATTTAGTAAAAATAATACTTTGGCGGCGGACGAGCGAGTGATCGATGGATCGGAGAATTTCGGTGCACCGTAATCGCGTTGCACATTTTAAATGTTCAAAAGTATTAAAAAAAGCTAGCACATTCACACAACACAAATATAGGTTGTCATGAAAACTGAAGGCAAAATTCGAAACATAGCTTAAAAGTAAGAAATGACCAATTCAACACTTAATAGTAGTACTACATAACGTAAGTTGGGCTTTAGATTGGACCCATTATCACATTGATGTGAAATATGTCACTTTCTGTATCTTAATATTTTTAGAAATTCTAATATGAAATTGTATTATGACATAAGTTGATGTTGTGTCAATGTGTCATGGTTCTTTCTCCAGATTTTTTGAAATGTTGTACGGCATCGGTGCATTGGATACATCCTCGAATCGGTGAGGGGCGGGGCAAAATTTCGTGTTTTGACCCTTTTGTTGTCTAAATTCCGGATTTGACCCCTGTTTGATTTTTTTTATTTCTGACCCTTATTCCTACCGCCAGGGGGCTCAGCGGTAGGCTTACATAGCCTACCGCCACGGGGCTTGGCGGTAGGAAACTGGTCCACGTCAGCAGTGCAAACGGCCGCCGTCCCCCTCTGTTGCACCCTACCGCCGCTCGTCCTGGTGGTAGGCTGTTTGATCCTACCGCTAGGGACCCTGGCAGTAGGGTGCGATAGTTATTGGGTGCGGCCGCCCGCCCCACCCTCTTCTCCCCCACACCCAGCCCCCCCAACCCTCAAGAACAGAGAGACAGTTCCTATCTTGCCCCCCCTCTCATCTCCTCTACTTCCCCCATCCGATCTTCTTCGTTTCTTCATCATTTTTGCGGACCAAGATGGCCCCGAAAAGAGAAAAGTACGCTCCTCCGATCCCTCCAATTAGTTTTAGTCAAATAGCTTCTGATTCATCGCACTATTTGATTCAAATCACTCCACTTTTTGAACTAGATTTAATTTTTTAGAACCCTATGATTGATTTAGGTTGATTGTAGATGTTATATTGTGTTAGATATGAACTCTAGTCACTAGTTGGTATGGTTGTCTGAAGATGAACCCTAGTTCATATTTGTTTGAAGGATTTTTTATATGATGCATGTTGGAGGAATTTGTTGTGATATGATGATGCATGTCGATATGCTATGATGCAAGTAGTGGATGTAACTCGAGAAAAGATGTTGAACTCACAAGATGAACCTAGTTCATTATTTTTTGTGTTAAAAAAATTATGATATGATGAATATTGGATATTTTTGTTTAGATATAGGATGCATGTGGATGTCATATGATGCAAGTAGTGGATTTTGTTGGAGGAAAAATGGTGAACCCCTCAAGAGAATCCTAGTTCATAACTTCTTTTGTTAAAAAATGATGATATGATGCATGTTGGAGGGGAGCAATTTGTTTTGATATATGATGCATATGGATGTTATATATGAATGTTGTATGAATGAATCAACCATGTTTCATTTTTTTATTTACGCTTATGCTTATAATGCTTATGCTTATGAAATTTTATTTAGGCGAGCACCTCTTGCGGACAACATCGGCAAACGGTACACAATGCTTGACTACGCGTTCCACAAGGGTCGTCGTGCCCTAATACGTCTCCAACGTATCTATAATTTTTTATTGTTCCATGCTATTATATTACCCCTTTTGGATGTTGATGAGCTTTATTTTACACATTTTATATCATTTTTGGGACTAACCTACTAACCGGAGGCCCAACCCGTATTGTTGTTTTTTGCATATTTCAGTATTTCGAAGAAAAGGAATATCAAACGGAGTCCAAACGGAATGAAACCTTCCGGAGCGTGATTTTTGGAACGAACGTGATCCAGAGGACTTTGAGTGCAAGTCAAGAAGAAATCGAGGCGGCCAGGGGATAGGAGGGTGCACCCAACCCTCCTGGGCGCGCCCCTGTCTCCTGGGCCCCACGAGCGACCACCGACGCACTTCTTCCTCCTATATATATACCTACATACCCCGAAAACATCCAGGGAGCCAATGAAAAACAATTTCCACCACCGTAACCTTCTGTATCCGCGAGATCCCATCTTGGAGCCTTCGTCGGTGCTCCGCCGGAGGGGGAGTCGACCATGGAGGGCTTGTACATCAACACCATAGCCCCTCCGATGAGTTGTGAGTAGTTTACCACAGACCTTCGGGTCCATAATTATTAGCTAGATGGCTTCTTCTCTCTTTTTGGATCTCAATACAATGTTCTCCCCTCTCTTGTGGAGATCTATTTGATGTAACTCTTTTTGCGGTGTGTTTGTCGAGATCCGATGAATTGTGGGTTTATGATCAAGTTTATCTGTGAGAAATATTTGATTCTTCTCTGAATTCTTTTATGTATGATTGAGTTATCTTTGCAAGTCTCTTCGAATTATTAGTTTGGTTTGGCCTACTAGATTGATCTTTCTTTCCATGGGAGAAGTGCTTAGCTTTGGGTTCAATCTTGCGGTGTCCTTACCAGTGACAGAAAGGGTTGCAAGGCACATATTGTATTGTTTCCATCGAGGATAAAAATATGGGGTTTATATCATATTGTTTGAGTTTATCCCTCTACATCATGTCATCTTTATCAATGCGTTACTCTGTTCTTATGAACTTAATACTTTAGATGCATGCTAGATAGCGGTCGATGTGTGGAGTAATAGTAGTAGATGCAGGCAGGAGTCAGTCTACTTGTCACGGACGTGATGCCTATATATGATCATGCCTAGATAATCTCATAATTATTCGCTTTTCTATCAATTGCTCAACAGTAATTTGTTCACCCACCGTAATACTTATGCTATCTTGAGAGAAGCCACTAGTGAAACCTATGGCCCCTGGGTCTACCTTTTATCTTATAAGCTTTCAATCTACTTTTATTTGCATCTTTACTTTTTGCATCTATATCATAAAATACCAAAAATATATTTATCTTATCATACTATCTCTATCAGATCTCACTTTCGCAAGTGGTTGTGAAGGGATTGACAACCCCTTTATTACGTTGGTTGCGAGTTCTTTGTTTGTTTGTGAGGTGCGTGGGACTTTTGACAAGCCTCCTACTGGATTGATACCTTGGTTCTCAAAAACTGAGGGAAATACTTACGCTACTTTGCTGCATCACCCTTTCCTCTTCAAGGAAAACCAACGCAAGCTCAAGACGAAGCAAGAAGGATTTCTGGCGCCGTTGTTGGGGAGGTCTTCGCTTAAGTCAATACATACCAAGTACCCATCACAAACTCATCCCCCTCGCATTTACATTATTTGCCATCTGCCTCTCGTTTTCCTCTCCCCCACTTCACCCTTGCCGTTTTATTTTCCCTCTCTTTCCCAATCTTCTCCTCTCTTTTTCGCTTGCCTTTTTCTGTTTGCTTGTGTGTTGGATTACTTGTTGCCATGGCGCAAGATAATACCAAATTGTGTGATTTCTCCAATACCAATAATAATGATTTCCTTAGTACTCCGATTGCTCCTCTTAATGATGTCGAGTCTTGTGAAATCAATACTGCTTCGCAGAATCTTGTTATGAAAGATCAATTCGCCGACCTTCCTAGTGAAGATGACGCTACTCATCTAAACAACTTTGTTGATTTGTGTGATATGCAAAAGAAGAAAGATACGGATAATGATATTGTTAAATTGAAGTTATTTCCGTTTTCACTTAGAGATCGTGCGAAAGTTTGGTTTTCGTCTTTGCCTTAAAATAGAATTGATTCTTGGAACAAGTGCAAAGATGCTTTTATCTCTAAGTATTTTCCTCCCGCTAAGATTATCACTCTTAGGAACAATATTATGAATTTTAAACAACTTGATCATGAGCATGTTTCCCAATCTTGGGAAAGAATGAAATTGATGATTCGCAATTGCCCTACTCATGGTTTGAATTTATGGATGATCATACAAAAAATTTATGCCAGCTTGAACTTTGCTTCTAGAAATCTCTTAGATTCGGCCACGGGAGGCACTTTTATGGAAATCACTTTAGGAGATGCTACAAAACTTCTTGATAATATTATGGCTAATTATTCTCAATGGCACACCGAAAGATCTTCTAGTGAAAAAGTGCATGCTATAGAAGAAATCAATGTTTTGAGTGGAAAGATGGATGAACTTATGAAGTTGTTTGCAACTGAAAATACTCCTCTTGATTCCAATGATATTCCTTTGTCTACTTTGATTGAGAATAATAATGAATCTATGGATGTGGATTTTGTTGGTAGGAATAATTTTGGAAACAATGCTTATAGAGGAAACTTTAATTCTAGACAGTTCCCTAGTAATTCCTCTAATAATTATGAAAATTCCTACAATAATTCTTATGGTAATTTTAATAAGATGCCCTGTGATTTTGAGAATAGTGTGAAAGAATTTTTGATTTCTCAAAAGAATTTTAATGCTTTACTTGAAGAAAAATTGCTCAAAGTTGATGATTTGGCTAGGAATGTTGATAGACTTTCGCTTGATGTTGATTCTCTTAAACTTAGATTTAATCCTCCTAAGCATGATATCAATGATTCTCTCAAAGCCATGAGAATTTCCATTGATGGGTGCAAGGAAAGAACTGCTTGATTGCATGCTAAAAAAGATTGCTTTGTAAAGGCGTGTTCTTCTAGTTTCCATGAAAATAATGATGAAGATCTTAAAGTTACTGATGTGTCTCCTATTAGATCCTTGTTTTGCAATATGAATCTTAATAATAATGGAACTGGATATGAGTCAACTTTAGTTAGAAGGCGTCCCAAGAATTCAGAGTTTTTAGATCTTGATGCTAAATTTGGTAAAAGTGGGATTGGAGAGGTCATGACTTTAAATAGTATTGAACCCACTATCTTGGATTTCAAGGAATTTGATTATGATAATTGTTCTTTAGAAGGTTGTATTTCCTTGTTGCAATCCGTTGTTAATTCTCCTCATGCTTATAGTCAAAATAAAGCTTTTACCAAACATATCGTTGATGCCTTGATGCAATCTTATGATGAAAAACTTAATTTGGAAGTTTCTATACCTAGAAAACTTAATGATGAGTGGGAACCTACTATAAAGATTAAAATTAAAGATCATGAGTGTTTTGCTCTGTGTGATTTGGGTGCTAGTGTTTCCACGATTCCGAAAACTTTATGTGATATTCTAGGTTTCCATGATCTTGATGATTGCTCTTTAAATTTGCACCTTGCGGATTCCACCATTAAAAAGCCAACGGGAAGGATCAATGATGTTCTCATTGTTGCAAATAGAAATTTGGTGCCTGTAGATTTTATCATTCTTGATATAGATTGCAATCTTTCTTGCCCTATTATTCTTCGTAGACCTTTCCTTAGAACGATTGGCGCGATTATTGATATGAAGGAAGGGAATATTAGATTCCAATTTCCATTGAAGAAAGGTATGGAGCACTTCCCAATAAACAAAGTCAAATTACCTTATGAATCTATCATGCGGGCTACTTATGAATTTAGTGCTAAAGATGGCACTACATAGATCTATCTTCGCTTTTATGCCTAGCTAGGGCGTTAAACGATAGCGCTAGTTGGGAGGCAACCCAATTTTATTTGTGTTTTTTGTTTTGTTTCTGTTTAGTAATAAATTTTGCATCTACCTTTTGTTTAGATGTGTTTTTATGTTTTAATTAGTGTTTGTGCCAAGTAGAACCTATAGGATAACCTATGATGATAGTTAATTTGATTCTGCTGAAAAACAGAAACTTTGCACGCACTAAATTAGTTCTGTTGAATCACAGAAACGTGATTTTGCGTTTATTCTTTTTGCTTCTGATCAATAGACAAATTTTCCAGGACTTCCTATTTTGGTAGGAGTTTTAGTGTTCCATAAGTTTGCGTTAGTTACATATTGCTACAGACTATTCTGTTTTTGACATATTCTGTTTTTCGTGCGTTGTTTGCTTATTTTGATGCATCTATGGCTAGTATTAAGTGGTATGAACCATAGAGAACTTGGAATACAAGATGTTTAAAACCAAAATAAATAAATAATGAGTTCATTACAGTACCTTATGTGGTGGTTTTCTTTTCTTTCACTAACGGAGCTTATAAGATTTCCTGTTGAGTTTTGTGTTGTGAAGTTTTCAAGTTTTGGGTAAAGATTTGATGGACTGTGGAATAAGGAGTGGCAAAAGCCTAAGCTTGGGGATGCCCATGGCACCCCAAGATATTCAGGAGTATCCAAAAGCCTAAGCTTGGGGATGCCACGGGAAGGCATCCCCTCTTTCGTCTTCGTTCATTGGTAACTTTACTTGTAGCTATATTTTTATTCGCCACATGATATGTGTTTTGCTTGGAGCGTCGTGTATTATATTAGTATTTGCTTTTTAGTTTAACACAATCATCCTTGCTATACACACCTTTTGGGAGAATCCCTCTTTAGTAGAATTTGCTAGAATACTATATGTGCTTCACTTATATCTTTTGAGCTTGATAGTTTTTGCTCTAGTGCTTCACTTATATCTTTTAGAGCACGACGGTGGCTTAATTTTGTAGAAATTGCTAGTCTCTCATGCTTCACTTATATTATTTTGAGATTCTTTTAGAACAGCATGGTATTTTCTATGGTTATAAAATTGGTCCTAGAATGGTAGGCATCCAAGTTGGGTATAATAAAAACTATCATAGGAAGTGAATTGGATGCTATGATCAATTTGATATTTGATAATTGTTTTGAGATATGGAGGTAGTGATATTAAAGTCATGCTAGTTGGGTGATTATTAATTTAAAGAATGCTTGTGTTGAAGTTAGCAAGTCTCGTAGCATGCACGTATGGTTAAAGTTGTGTAACAAATTTGAAACATGAAGTGTACCTGGCTTGTGCATCCATATGAGTGGCGGTCAGGGACGAGCGATGGTCTTTTCCTACCAATCTATCCCTCTAGGAGCATGCGCGTAGTGCTTGATTTTTGATGACTTCTAAATTTCTGCAATAAGTATATGAGTTCTTTTGACTAATGTCGAGTCCATGGATTATACGCACTTTTACCTTTCCACCGTTGCTAGCCTCTTTGGTACCGTGCATTGCCCTTTCTCACCTTGAGAGTTGGTGCAAACTTCGCCGGTGCATCCAAACCCCGTGATACGATACGCTCTATCACACATAAACCTCCTTATATCTTCTCAAAACAGCCACCATACCTACCTATTATGGCATTTCCATAGCCATTCCGAGATATATTGCCATGCAACTTTCCACCGTTCCGTTTATCATCATGACATACATTACTTTTGTCATATTGCCCTTGCATGATCATTTAGTTGACATCATATTTGTGGCAAAGCCACCATGCATAATTTTTCATACATGTCACTCTTGATTCATTGCACCATCCCGGTACACCGCCGGAGGCATTCATATAGAGTCATATCTTGTTTTAGTTTTGAGTTGTAATTCATATGTTGTAATCAATAGAAGTGTGATGATCATCATTATTAGAGCATTGCCCAAAAAAAGGCCATAAGGAAAAAAAGGGAAAGGCCAAAAGAAAAAAAAGAAAACGAAAAAAAAGAAAAGAAAAAAAGAGAAAAAGAAAATAAATAAAAAGGGGCAATGTTACTATCTCTTTTTCCACACTTGTGCTTCAATGTAGCACCATGTTCTTCATATCGGGAGTCTCATATATTGTGCTTCAAAGTAGCACCTTGTTTTTCATATAGTGAGTCTCATATGTTGTCACTTTCATATACTAGTGGGAATTTTTCATTATAGAACTTGGCTTGTATATTCCTACGACGGGCTTCCTCAAATGCCCTAGGTCTTCGTGAGCAAGCAAGTTGGATGCACACCCACTAGTTTTCTTTTGTTAAGCTTTCATTCATTTATAGCTCTAGTGCATCTGTTGCATGGCAATCCCTACTCCTCTAGGGGCGTTAAATGATAGCGCTTGTTGGGAGGCAACCCAATTTTATTTTTGTTCTTTGCTTTTTGCTCCTGTTTAGTAATAAATAATTCATCTCGCTTCTGTTTAGATGTGGTTTTATTTTTTAATTAGTGTTTGTGCCAAGTAAAACCTTTGGGAAGACTTGGGTGAAGTCTTTGCGATCTTGCTGTAAAAAACAGAAACTTTTGCGCTCACGAGAATAGCTGTCATTTTTTAAAGAAGAGTGATTTAGGTTGATTATTTTTGAAGATGATTAATAGACAAATTACTCACGTCTGCCAATTTATTTAAGAATTTTTAGAGTTACAGAAGTATTCAAAAGTTACAGATTACTACAGACTGTTCTGTTTTTGACAGATTCTGTTTTTAGTGTGTTGTTTGCTTATTTTGATGAATCTATGAGTAGTATAGGGGGGGTATGAACCATAGAGAAGTTGGAATACAGTAGGTTTAACACCAATATAAATAACAGTACCGTAAAGTGGTGGTTTATTTTCTTATACTAACGGAGCTCATGAGATTTTCTGTTGAAGTTTTGTGTTGTGAAGTTTTCAAGTTTTTGGGTAAAGATTTGATGGATTTTGGAATAAGGAGTGGCAAGAGCCTAAGATTGGGGATGCCCAAGGCACCCCAAGGTAAAATTCAAGGACAACCAAAAACCTGAGCTTGGGGATGCCCCGGAAGGCATCCCTCTTTCGTCTTCATCTATAAGTAACTTTACTTGAGGCTATATTTTTATTCACCACATGGTATGTGTTTTGCTTGGAGCGTCTTGTATGATTTGAGTCTTTGCTTTTTAGTTTATCACAATCATCCTTGGTGTATAGACATTTTGGGAGAGACACACATGAATCGGAATTTATTAGAATGCTTTATGTGCTTCACTTATATATTTTGAGCTAGACAATTTTGCTCTAGTGCTTCACTTATATCTTTTTAAAGCACGGTGGTTGTTTTATTTTACAGAAATTATTGATCTCTCATGCTTCATTTATATTATTTTGAGAGTCTTTTAGAACAGTATGGTAATTTTCTTTCGCTATAAAACTAGTCCTAATATGAGGGGCATCCAAGATGGGTATAATAAAAACTTTCATATAGAGTGCGTTGAATACTATGAGAAGTTTGATTCTTGATGATTGTTTTGAGATATGAGGATGGTGATATTAGAGTCATGCTAGTAGAGTAATTGTGAATTTGATAAATACTTGTGTTGAGGTTTGCAATTCCCATAGCATGCACGTATGGTAATCGTTGTGTAACAAATTTGAAGCATGAGGTGTTTCTTTGATTGTCTTCCTTATGTGTGGAGGTCGGGAATGCGCGATGGTTAGCTCCTACCAACCCTTCCCCTTGGAGCATGCACGTAGTGCTTGGTTTTGATGACTTGTAGATTTTTGCAATAAGTATGTGAGTTCTTTATGACTAATGTTGAGTCCATGGATTATACGCACTCTCACCCTTCCACCATTGCTAGCCTCTCTAGTACCGCGCAACTTTTGCCGGTACCATAAACCCACCATTTACTTTCCTCAAAACAGCCACCATACCTACCTATTATGACATTTCCATAGCCATTCCGAGATATATTGCCATGCAACTTTCCACCGGCCCGTTTATTATGACACACTTCATCATTTTCATATTGCCTTGCATGATCATGTAGTTGACACCGTCTTTGTGGCAAAGCCACCATTCATAATTCTTTCATACATGTCACTCTTGATTCATTGAACATCCCGGCACACCGCCGGAGGCATTCATATAGGGTCATATTTTGTTCTAAGTATCGAGTTGTAATCCTTGAGTTGTAACTAAATAGAAGTGTGATGATCATCATTATTAGAGCATTGTCCCGTGTGACGAAATAAAAAAAGAGGCCAAAGAAGCCAATGAAAAAAAGAGAGGATAAAGAAGCCAAACAAAAAAAGAGAAAAAGAGAGAAGGGGCAATGCTACTATCCTTTTTCCATACTTGTGCTTCAAAGTAGCACCATGATCTTCATGATAGAGAGTCTCTTATTTTGCCACTTTCATATACTAGTGGGAATTTTTGTTATAGAACTTGGCTTGTATATTCCGATGATGGGCTTCCTCAAAACGCCCTAGGTCTTCGTGAGCAATCAAGTTGGATGCACACCCACTTAGTTTCTTTTGTTGAGCTTTCATACATTTATAGCTCTAGTGCATCCGTTGCATGGCAATCCCTACTCACTCACATAGATATCTATTGATGGGCATCCCCATAGCCCATTAAGACGCCTAGTTGATGTGAGACCATCTTCCTCTTTTTTGTCTTCTCCACAACCACCCACTACAAAAAAATACACTTCCGTGATAATACGTGTTTGTCACAGTAGGTCACGTTTTCTTTCATGCATGTACATCCATGACGATTTTATGACAGAATCAAGATAGTCATACCTGTGCTGTCGCAGAAGTGTTCCATGACATTACCAAAATTATCATCACGGAAGTGTCCACTTCCATGACGAGTCATAGAAGTGCTTTCGTCAAGGGTGACTCACACGTGGCATCCGCCGTAACGGAATGTTGTTAAGCTATCGAGTCCGGTTTTGAATCCGATAACCCATTAATAGCCCCGACCAATGGGGATTTTCCACGTGTAAAATCATCATTGGCTGGAGGAAACATGTGTCGGCTCACCGTCGGGACAGATGTCATCCACTCATTTGACAGAAGGCGCCTATGATACGTCAACACGTGACACGGCCTAACAGGGGCCCATTCCTGTGAAAAGACTGGCACGTTTGACTTGGTCAAGAGGTGGCGGGCGGGCCCACTAAAAGCCTGTTAATGGCCAGTTCGCATATAGCCCATTTACAGCCCGCTAACCCAGGTCCCGTTACGACCTATCCGAATTAGGCCCAGTAGCATCATATGGGCCGTCCAATATGATTCCAGCCCGTTTTAACTTCCGGCCCATGTATGGCCCATGACGTCTTTCGGCCCATATGAGGCCCTTTGTAACTCTTGGCCCATTAACGGCCCATGGTGAAACTGGCCCGTAATGAACAGTGTATCATTTTATACCCATTAACGGCCCATTATTCCATTGGGCCGTTTCCAGCCCATATTATCTTTCAGCCTTCTCAGGGCCCATTTGTTCTTGGGCTCATTTCCAGCATTCGGTTACTTACGGCCTATTATTGTCATTTTCTGCTTGTGGGCCAAATTCAGCCCATTGTTACAGTCGGCCCGTTTGTGGCCTATTAATACGTTGGGCCATTATCATAGTGTCGTCAAATACGGGCTATTAACGACGACCCGCTATGGTTGTCCCATGAACGGAAGATTCCAACTCTATCCCGTTTACAGCCATAATGCGGTCTGTTATTGGCCCATGTTTGACCAATTGATCATACGGCCCATATAAGGCCCATTGATGATACGGCCCGTAGAAGGCCCATTGTGTCTACGGCCCGTAGAAGGCCCATTGTTTCTACGGCCGGTAGGAGGCCCAGTGTCACTACAGTAAATATGTAGCCCATGGTTATTGTGGCCTAGTTTTAAAAAATAGGTTATTGTAGCCACTAGCAAATAGTGGAAAAAGAATTGCACTGACTACAAGTAAACAAATAAACAAGACAACAAGGAAATAAATAAGCTAGCAACTTACGCTAGGCTATCACGGCTATTACACATATTACATCCACTAGGCATCAAAGTCCGCCACCAGCGCAAATATAGGGAACAAAGTAGCATATCATATACACTGGTTGTCAAAGTTGGCGACCAGTGCAAATAAACGCCACAGCAAAAAAATCCAGAACTGAAACCACTTTAGAAGATCTCAAGAAACAATATCCTGGGTACCCATAATGCTGGCAGGATGCTTAGCAAGCTTGTTAACTTTCTCTTGTTTGGTGCTTAAATCCTCTAGCGCTTGCTGTTGCACCATGAAGTATGCATCTGAATTCTGCAGGAACTTCCCCAGTCCTTCAGCTTCATGTCGGTGCACATCTGATCGATGTCTTTCAACTTGAAGTTGAGACTCAAGAATATGAACTGATTCAGGCAGCGAGTTCGAAGAGCTTGTGCCAGCAGTAGTGGCCAGTAACTCGAACACTACATCATGACATGACTTTTGGGTTCTCTCACTGTCATCAAGATAGTTTTTATCAGCTTTCTTGGAGACCAACAGGGATGTCTCACTATCTTGAACCTTATCTGCATTACTTCCTTTACTATTGCATAACGGGGTACTGTTCTCCAATATTTTGTCCGCATTCTAAAGGAGAAACAAGCATACACATCACAGGTTTACCATGTTGTATATGAAACTCATTTGGTAAATGAGTTCAGTAGTAAAGTGGACAGGATAACAGCATGAAACAAACATATATCTATGTACCATGGTCACTTTATGGTCTATATCATTCTAGTTTTTGTTGCCAAATCAAGATAGAGACACAGTTCAAATATTTGTTCAAGACAAAGCAGAATAGACAGAATATAAGTGTGGGAAACTATAGAGCAATAACAACACTTCTAATGTGCATGACATGAGAACATAACTGTTTATTCAATTGAAACTGAAATCAACATAGAGCAGGTTACAACAGCAAACCAATTAAAGATACATGTTTAAAACATACCTGTTGCGCCATTGGAGTTTCAATTACATCCTTCAAATTTGAAAATAGTTGGTATGAGTAAATACAGTAATGCAAGAGCAAAAGAGTATGAACCATAGCTACAGAATCAGACCTGAGAACAAATCTTCTTCTCCTTTAAGGGTTGAGTTGGGATTCGGAGTGGTGGTCCTCGTGCTTTGGGCACTGCAGTTCCCTTACTAACTGCTTGTGTTTGGGTGCTCTATAGTGGAGACGGTGATGTGTCAACTGGAAGTGGGTTACTATCTGCCGGGGTTGAGGTTAGAAGGGGTTTAGTTGGTTCTCTGTCCAACTGGGTAGGGGTACAATCTACGAGAGTCTGGGTTATGTGTGGTGGATCTGGCCCTTGGGCAAGTACAAGCGTGGTTCTATCTGCATCAATTGGTAGCACCATCTTTTCTGAAGACCGTGTTGTTACTCCCTTAGATACTGCCATCACCCTCTCCAATTCAAATGGCTGATAAACAAGAAAAGTAATTGAAAGTACAAACATTGTATGATAGACATGTGAAATAGATATTGGGGAATAAAAGAGGGCATTAAATAATTCACATTTATGTTGTCTAAACAAAAAAGATAGCATGACACAATTTCACATATATGATGGCTAACTAAACAGGATATCAAGACACAATTCACATTCAGCTGGCTAACTAAAAAAGATGGAAAGACATAGTTCAAAATATGATGACTATGTAAACAGGATGACATGATATAACTATATAATGTGTTTATTAAATAGGTTGGCATGCCATAATTCACATACATTCAAGGATAGAATGCCATAATTCAAAATATGATGACTGTAAGCACTAAACAGGATGATGATATAACTATATGATGTCTTTATTAAATGGGTTGCCATGCCATAATTCAGATAGATGATGTGTATGTACTATGTAAACATGATGGCATGATATAATTCAAATATATGATTTATATAGTAAGCAAGTAAGCAGATGGCAATCCATATATGATGTAAAAACTAAGCAATGCAAGACAACATGCATGACATGGGTAATATAACCCTGCCAAGTTTGAGCATAGACCTCAGGGGGGGGGGGGGAAATAGGATTGGTCATCACTCTCTGAATCCTCCTCTGAGGAGCTCTCTGTAACCAGCAAGATGTCTCCTTGAAAGAGTAGCATTATCTCTGCTCTAAATACCTTGTTTTCACTCCAGATACGTCCATCACTGTTTCAAATGGCTGATGCACATGAAGAGTAGTTGAATATACAAACGTTGTCGACAAATGGAACACATAATACAAAAAATGATAGCATGATATAATTCACATACATGATGATTGGCTAAACAGCATCGCATTGCATAATTCACATATATAATGCCTTTGCAACAAGATAGCATTGCATAATTCACATATATAATGTCTTGCAACAAGATGGCAATGCATAATTCACATATATGGTAATTAGACACTGAACAGGTGGCATTCACACAAAGCATGTCTAAACTAATCAAATGACATAGCAATGCAAGACACCATACACACGATATGAGCAACATAAACCTGCCAAGTTAGAGCATACACCTTGGGGGGGATAGGACTGGTCATCTATCTCTGAATCCTCCTCTAAGGAGCTATCCGTAACCAGCGAGATATGCACTTCGTCAGATAACATAGTCTGCTCTGAAGACCTTGTTTTCACTCCAGAATTTTCCATCACCGTGTCAAATGGCTGATGCACACGAAGAGCAGTTGAATGTACTAACATTGTTGACAAATGTAATACGTAACAAAAAGAAAAGGATGACCTGATATAATTTACATATAAGATGGCTGGCTAAGCAGGATGGCATTGCAAAATTCACATATATGATGCCTGGCTAAACAAGATGGCGTTGCATAATTCACATAAACAATGAATAGACTAAACAGATGGCATTCGCACAAAGGATGTCTAATCTAAGCATATGACATATTTGATGTATAAAGTAAGCAATGCAAGGCACCATATGCATGATATAACGAACATCAGCATGCCAAGTTAGAGCGAAGACCTCAGGGGGTAAATAGGAGTGGTCTACTCCTTCTGAATCCCCCTCAGAACAGATATCTTCCTCTCGATTACAATCCGAAATGGGTGGAGGGGGGGCTGCCTTTGCGCCTACCATGAAGCGACGTCAGCATGAAATTTTATTGCCACGCAAGGCTCATCTCTTTTGCTCTACATGTTCAGTTCCATTGTTTACAATAACTGTCATGCATAGGAATAAAACATAGTGAGATTATGTAAGGAGTGTGTGCCGAAATCTAGAGTGATGGTAGCAACCTGTGGATAGACCCAAAACCAATAATAGTAGGCAGATAATGGCTTCAGTTAAAAAATACAGATAATGGCTTCTTTACTATTTGTTTCCCACCCAACATGAAACTCATAGTAGACACCAGAGATTAACCAAATAGTAGATAGATACTATTGATTGCGGCCCCGGTATGTACCCCACAACCATTTAAAAACTCAAGTTTGACCATTAGTTTGGAGATGACTCAGAGTCTAGTCGGTGAACATGACGATAAAGTAGCAAGTAATATTAAGCGATGCATATCGTAAGCAGGCACGAAAGAGTGCGACCTCTCTTGCGGACCTATGTAGTCCTCGAGGTCCTCTGCTCGGTTGATGATGGTAATGCAGTTTTCATGGTTGCCGGCAGTGGGGAAGAAGATCTAAGGCGGCGAAAGACAGTCTGGAGCCCGGATCCCTGCTGTGTTGGACCCTTCTGTCATTGGAGCAGCTGAGCTGGGGTGGACAAAGGTGCAACAGGAGCGGTACAAACCACGCAAGGTTTTCTTTGACAACTATCTGTAAGAGAAGTAATTCTGTAAGGCTCGTTTGAATTGGAGGATTCCAACAATGCATGGATATGAAATAGACAGGAATGGGATAGGAATGCACGTGCAAAACAGAGAATTTAAAAACACAAGATTTCTGCCAATCTGGGTGTTTGATTCACAAGAATTGGAAGATCACAGGATGCAAAGAACCATGGTGAGATTAAGTCAAACCACAAGAAAATGTACGGTTATAATGCTATTATGCGGCTATCTCTTAGTCTTGTGCTTCACGAATAGGAATTTGAAAACGAGGACAAGTGAAAATTAAAATTCCTATGTTTTTTATTTCAAGGAGACACTAAAGGAACAAATCCTACAGTTTTCCTTTGCTCCATTCCTGTGAACCAAATTCATGAATAGTAGTACCATAGGAAACTTTCCAATTCCTATGTTTTTCATTCACTTTTCCATTCAAGCACTGGCGATTCTAGTAGGCAGGTTTGAGCAAGGAAAAGCCTACACTAATTTTTTTGTGCTACTTCTATTACTTTGGACCCAGGTCACTGCCCTACTAGCTCAACTCCCAGGGCCATCGACAAATGCACAGCTCAAACGCGCGGAGATAAATAATGATAGCATTCAAGAGAGTCCATCATGGATAGCTAAGTTGCCTGGTACCTCACTGCTTGTCATATAGTAGGATAAAATAATCGTATTTCCCGTTACTACGTGTGCTCAGTGGACAGTATATATAACATGTAGAGTAAAAAAGAGATGCAACAAGTGTACAACCTCTTTGGCGAAGCCATGTCGATCTCAGTGTGATTGGGTTGGCCGGTGAGGATGCTCCGGCTGACTTGGCTGTCTAAGGAGGGGAAGAAGATCTTAGGCGTTTAGAGATGGAGCCCGAGGTACTGTTCCGCTGTGATGGAGGATTTCATCGTTTGAGCAGCTCCGGTGAGTTGTACAACGCCGAGGCTGAAGCAGGACAAGAGAGACAATGTTAACCTGACTGGAATTCTAATAGCATCTCCAATAGATGACGTAAAATACATAACCACAAAGTGCTAGATGTAAAATACATTAGCTGCTCATCTCTGAACTTAACTGTCGAAACTGAATTTAACTGTTGAAACTGAACTTAACTATCGAAACTGAATTTTGCTGTCGAAACTGAATTTTACTGTCGAAACTGAACGCACTAGCAAGGTGAGGCTACACGTCAGTCGACTGACTTTTTCATCTCTGGTCAGTCAATTTTGCAGCCGTTAGATACGAAATCAAGGGCCTGCAGTTCATCTTCAACCTCCACCCCCAGAGCCGCCAGCCCCACCGGCCAAACAGCCACACCCCGCCGCCTGCGGCCGGCGGTGCGCCGCCCTGCCCGCCTCGAAAACACTCCCCTCAGCCGGCCCGCCGCCGCCCCGGCCATCCCTCTAGGCCCCCCCCCCCGTGCCGAGCTTTTTCTCCGGTGATCCCCACGCCACCGCCCCACCACCGGCGGCGACCACCGCCCCCACCACAAACCCTAAGATAGATAGTGGGCTACCTCTCGTGAGGCCCCCTCCCCGCTGCGGCTAGTTCTTCCTTAACTCCGGCTAGCCCTCCCCCACCCCAAAATCGATCGACCCAAAAGTCGATTCACCGATCAAGTGTAGCTAAATCGGAGCAGCATCGATTATAGCGCCCTCGATCGGCTATATCTCCCACGATGTCGAAGCACGACTTAGAGGCATAACCGCATTGAAAGCAATGTCGCAAGTGAGGTAATCTTCACACAACCCATGTAGTACATAAGGAAAGAGACACATAGTTGGCTTACAATCGCCACTTCACACAATTACACTAATAAAGCATTACATCATCCAGATACAATCAAGGTCCGACTACGGAACCAAAATAAAAGAAGAACCCCAAATCGACAAAGGTCCTCGATCAACCCCAACTGGGCTCCACTCTTGATCAACTAGAGCGAAACAACACAAAGGGCAAGATCTTCATCGAGCTCCTCCTTGAGCTTAGTTCGTCACACCTTTCGATAACATAGGCACCGCAAACTGGTTTTGAAGTATCCGGTGAGCCACGAGGACTCAACAATCTCGCACCAGCGAGATCAAGACTATTTAAGCTTATAGGAAGGATGGAGTAATGAGGTGGAGCTGCAGCAAGCGACTAGCATATGTGGTGGCTACAATCGCAAAAGAGAGCGAGAAGAGAAGGCAAAGCACGGTCGATAAAAGTATGATCAAGAAGTGATCCTATAGCAACCTACGTCAAGCATAACTCCAACACCGTGTTCACTTCCCGGACTCCGCCGGAAAGAGACCATCACGGTAACACACGCGGTTGATGTATTTTAATTAAGGTCAACTTTGGGTTTTCTACAACCGGACGTTAACAAATTCCCATCTGCCACATAACATGCAGCACGGCTTTCGAAAGTTCAAATCCTGCGGGGTGTCCCAACTTAGCCCATGACAAGCTCTCACGGTCAGCAGAGGAATAGACCTCCACCCGAGACACTCCGATCGACTCGGTATCCCGTACAACAAGACATTTCGACGGGTAAAACTAAACCAAAGAACACCGCCCGAATGTGCCGACAAATCCCGATAGGAGCTGCACATATCTCTTTCTCGAGGCACACTCGGATGAGACTAGCTACGAGTAAAACCAACCCTCAAGTTTCCCGAGGTGGCCCATGGTAGCTCGGTTTGGACCAACACTCGAGGAGCACCGCCCGGGGTTAAAATAAAGATGACCCTTGAGTCTGCAGAACCCAAGGGAAGGTGGTAGGTTGTTAGTGCAAATGGTAAAACCAATGTTGGGCATTCTTTGGAGGAGCTTTACTTAAGGCGAATCGTCAAGGGGTTCCCATTATAGCCCAACCGTGTAAGGAACATAAAATCCGGGAACATAACACCGATATGACGGAAACTAGGACGGCAAGAGTGGAACAAAACACCAGGCATAAGGCCGAGCCTTCCACCCTTTACCAAGTATATAGATGCATTAATTAAATAAGATGTATTGTGATATCCCAACAAGTAAACATGTTCCAATAAGGAACAACATCTCCATGTTCCAACAAGGAACAATCTTCAATCTTCACCTGCAACTAACAATGCTATAAGAGGGGCTGAGCAAAGCGATAACATAGCCAATCAACGTTTTGCTAGGAATGGTGTCAACGATTAGAGGTTTGACATGGCAATTTGGGAGGCTGACAAGCAAATGGTAGGCATCGTAGCATTGGCATAGCAAAAGAGCGAGCAAAACTAGCATAGCAAAGATAGTAGTGATTTCGAGGGTATGATCATCTTGCCTGCAAGGTTCTCAGAGTTGTCGAAGGCTTGATCCTCGTAGGCGTTCTCAACAGGTTCCTCGTTCACGTACTCGTCTCCCGGCTCTACCCAAAGCAAGAACACAAGCAACGGAACCACAATCAAACAAGGAACAATGCACAAGCAATATGATGCAATACATGACATGCTATGCGAGATGTGATATGCAATGCATATGTATGCTCCGGAAGGAAAATGATGAACCGGGCATCAACTTGGCAAACCAAGTATGCCGCTGGAAAGATGGGATGATTTTGGGTGAAATCGATATAAAGATCACGGAATCGGATGCACGGTTTGCAAATGACAAGCAAAACAAGAATGATGCAAATTTGCGTTTAACAGCCCGATGCTACTTAGCACGCAACAAGAAACTATGCTACAGCACCCCAACATAAAAGCAAAGCATATGGAAGCGAACTACAGGAGATGCTTAACAAAAGAGGAACACTGCGCTATGGCTAAATCACATCATAACATGTTCAAACAAGCATGGTGAAAGTGCTAAAATATCAGGTTCACAGACTTTGTGAAAATACTAACATGCCAGGAATTAACATCAGGAAGGCATGTTTAGAGCAAGCAAACAACATGCTACAGGAACTTATAATAGCAAAACAAGGCATGACATGATTCTACTCAAAGCATATATCAATAGTTCCTTACTGACCATTAGCCAAAAAGGACTCTAAGAAATGATGGCACCCATGTAAACATTGCAAGTTTTATTACAGATTTCAGACTTAGCAGAAAAACTGGGCATGGCAAAAACAGTTAACGAGTAGGCATGTTCGTGAGCTCGATGCACTCACTACAGAGCAATACATGGCATGGCAAGGCAACCAACAGTAAGAAGGCATGATTATGAAGCTAAGCATGGCAATAGCAAGGTCATAGCGTACACGGATCAACTACTACGACCTCGTGAAAATTGAATCTCATGCAAACAATCGGCCAGGAAACATTTCAAGCAAAAGTAGAGCATGAAAATGACATGCTAGACTACTCCATAAATACCAAAAAAGGGATGGATGGATAGAGCACATCCATATGTTCAAAACACCCTTACTGATCATGCTCAAAAAGGCCATAGATCTCTCTGTAACAACATGAACATATGGCATAAAAATAACAGCAGGACAAGACTTAGTGAAATCACTAAGTTCCTGAAATCAGCAACATCATCATCCCTACTTTGCATGCTTGTTCTAGTCAACACATAACTCACAAAAATACATGGCAAACACCCCTGGAAAGATGGCATGGCAATGTTCAACTTACATGTAGGACTCAAGTTCATAAGGTGCACACATAATTCATGGCAAAAATGACAAAAGAGTTCGAGCTGATAAGATTCTGAAACTAACGATCTGAAGCCTTCTTCCAACAGCATTTCGGGCACCAAGATGAGCTCAAATGCAAATGATGCAATGGAATGAAGTGATGTACTCTTCGAGGTGAACAATTTGACATATTATACGCACGAAACGGAGCTACGGATGCAGAGATGTGATGCGATGAAAATGGCATGAAAATATCAAAAACTGGGGACTTAGTGGAATTTTCAGGGGGTCAACCTCGTTGCACGGAAAACGATGCTCGTCGGAGACTCGCCGGAGACGGGTGGAGAAATGGCCGGGGAGCTCGGGGAGGTGCCGGAGGGGGCGGATCCGGCGGAGGGGCGGCGGTTCCGGCCGGGGCGGCGCTCGCGCTCTCCGGAGGTCGGCGGCGCTCGCCGTGAGGAAGGTGGCGGCCGGCGAGGCGCGGGGCGGCGGCGTCGCGCCGGGCGGAAGGAGAGCAATCTTGGGCGGGGCCGATTGTTCGTGTGTGTGGCGAACTTCAGCGGGTCAGCGCTCCGGTGGGAGCCTCGGGGCGCCGGGCGAGGTACGGCGCGCGCTAGGGCGGCGGAGGCGCCGGCGGCGGGCGCCAGCGGGCGCCAGGCGGCGGCGGCGGCGGCGGCGGCGGGCGCGAACGGCAGGCCTTGGCCCCCGGATGGGCTCCATGAACCGCGGGCGGCGGGAGGCAGGAGGCAGTGTGGCGCGGCGATTAAGCGGAGGCGGCGGAGGCGGGTGGCGTGGCGACACCCCATTGGCCGGGGTGACGTGCGGACATGTCCGGCGCGACCGGACGTGTCCGCGCAGCGAGGAAGAGGCTGGGTTTGATCTGCGCGAAAAATCGGGGGGAGGTCTAGTTTTATAGGTAGAGGGAGCTAGGAGAGTCCAAATGAGGAGCGGTTTTCGGCCACGCGATCGTGATCGAACGACCAAGAGCATGGAGGGGAGTTTGGTGGGTTTTGGGCCACTTTGAAGAGGGTGTTGGGCTGCAAACAAAAGAGGGCTTTACAGTTACCCGGTTAACCGTTGGAGTATCAAACGACCTCCAAATGGCACGAAACTTGACAGGCGGTCTATCGGTGCTATACCAAGGCCGCTTGGCAAACCTCGGTCCATTCCGAGAAAGTTTAACACCCGCACACGAAAAGAGAGAAGAGGGAGACGCCGGAGGACATAGGAGCGCCGGATTGCAAAACGGACAACGGGGAAAATGCTCGGATGCATGAGACGAACATGTATGCAAAATGAAATGCACATGATGACATGATAAAATGCAAATGATGACATGATAAAATGCAACACGCAAGCACATGACATGGCAACGACGGCGAATAACTGGCGGACACCTGGCACATCGGATCCGGGGCGTTACAATCAGGCAGGGGACCGAGAGCAAGAGGAGACCAGGCAGGGGACCGAGAGCGAGAGCAGAGCAGGCAGGGGACCGAGAGCAAGAGCAGAGTAGCAGCGCGAGCGAGAGGTAAAGCAGTAGCAACTCCTACTGATGTGGACGTCGCCGCCGAGGGAGCGACACCATGGAGGAAGTGGCCGGCGACGCCGCCGTGGATGGAGTTGCGCCGTGTCGGCTCAGGACCAAGCGCCAGTAGCACCGTGAGATCGAATCAAGAAGAAAATGCGGCGATTAGTGTACAACCTCTTTGGTGGCGCTGATAAGGCCGCAGCTTCATCCGAGGAAACGGTGATGATGATGCTCTTCCGGTGGTGCAAATGAAGACGGCAGTGTGGGAATGGAGGTGGCGCGAAAGGCGAGGGGAACGTTGGGGCAGCTCCTTGAAGGTGGAGGACAAGGTGGATGAACTGGTGGGCCGACCAGATCGACGATGGATCCTCATCCGGTACAGTGGATGAGGGACGTTAAGGTGTTGCTGTGGACGACGTCATCGGGGAAGAGGCTCCGGCTGGGTGGCGGATGGAGGAGGGTGTGGGGCTTCGGGGGTTTTCTCCGCCTCGGTGTACGAATTGGTGGTCAGATGGGATGGGAGTGGGGAACCATGGCTTAGGGACGCGCTTGTCCGAAATGTGGGGTAAGTTATGAAAGTACCCCCACCGATTTGAGGCGGTTCTTTTGGTTCAGGGGTATCACGGACATTTCACGTGTCAGGATTTCATAGGAGGTGGGAGTTTTCACGCGCGTTGTAATTTTGGAATAGCAAGGCGCGGGTTGAGATGGAGGGTGTTGTCGGAGCACAACGAGACAAAGATATATCTTAAATATTTCGGGCTAACAAGGCGCAGGTTGAAATTTCGGACAAGCCTAACATGTCTTGTACCAAATCAATTACTTTTACAAATGTCATTCAAAACTTTGAATTCTTGTTATGTTCAATTAAAATATTTAGCTCGTGTATAATGCATGCAACCTACTACTCAAATGAGCGTTTTAGTGCATTCCAAGCGTATATACTACCGCTTCAATATGAACTAAATTTGAATTCGTTTCTCTATTTCAATAAGATCTACAGTAATGATTGTTGTGAAGTCAAAGCATTTGAATTCGTTTCTCTATTTTAATAAGATCTACAATCATCATTATTGTCAAGTTAAACCATCGTTTGTGTATTATCTTCACAGCACACCACATGATTAGTCTCGAGTTACATATGAACTATGTGTACTATATGAACTCAAACTCGATTTTTTGAATCCACTTTATGTTGATTTCAAATCACATTACATTTCTAGCTCTAGCTAGATCTTCATAATCTAAACCATGTCTCATATGTATAATGTGTTTATTAGATTATGTATGGTGCCCCGCCCCCTACGCCTACAAGTATTTAGATGTGAGTTGCAAACACCACACATTACCACAAATTCAAATAAAATGTGAGAATGTTCGATATATAGTATTGTTTAGATTTTTCGATATTTAGTTTTAAGCTGCAAACGCCACACATTATCACAAATTCAAAGAAAATGTGAGATTGTTCGATGTATAGTACGGTTTAGATTGTTCGACATTTAGCAGTGAGTTTCAAACTCCATGCATTATCACATTATGGTATAACATGTGCAAAACCACAGCACGCGTATCACCACTATATTCATGCATGCATATGTTCAAACACTATGATCTCCTATTCAAATATATGAATCCACTTTCATATCAACTTATGATCTTTGTTAGTCTCTTACACCCACACAATCCTCTAACCTTTGTAGCTACCACTAACTTTCTCTTGTGCATGCACACGCCCTCCTCGCCCTCCCCCTCCCTCAGCATTCTATCCATCGCGCACATTCATTTTATTTTTCTTTAGGTCGTTCTCCCAGAGTCTCCACAACTCCTTTCTGACACACACCGATCGATAAACCTCTCCAGCGATGTCTGCCTACAACATACACACGCACCTTTAATCTCCTCCTTTATGTGTCCTTGCCTCCTGTCTCTCATACGGTCCCACACACGTGTAAACTCTCGCCCCACTTTTCATCGATCTCACAACCGCACACTCCTCCCCCTATCTAGCTAGTAGATGGGCCTCTCGCACCACCTCCTAGCTCCATTCTCTCTGTCTATCCGTCTCGTTGGGCCTTATTTGCCTCAAACAGATCGACGTACACTGACCGATCTCCCACTATACATATAGCTAGCTAGATCCTTATAACTCGTTTTTCCCCACGCGTCGATCGATCTACCTCATTAGTTATGCCTCTTCCTTCCTCTGACAAACAACAATTGATCTACCGATGTAGTTAAGTTTGCTTAACAAACACATGGTTCCCCTTCATCACCCATGGATGCGTCCCGACAGATCTATCATGCACAGGCACACACAGAACACATCCCCACTCTTATTGATAATATTGCAGTTCCACCCTCAGTTTGTCTAGTAGGCCTCTCCCACCATCTTCGAGAAGTAACTCCATCACCCATCCAGCACTCTACCCCTCTTCCTCCTTCTCTCCTCTCTCCCTCTCTCTCTCTCTCTCTCTCTCTCTGTCCCATCCTATTTCCCGTCCTTTAGTTATGTATGGATGTCGACCGATCTCCCTCAAGACATAGATGGGTCTCTCCTTCACAACACATATACGAGTCGTTCTACCTCCGTAGTTAGGCCTCTGCCTAGCCCTCCCCCACCCCCTCCCCCCACACACACTGATACATCTAGCGCTCTAGTCATGTCTCCCTGCCACTCACAAACTTGACCTATGCCCTCTGACGTTCCGGTAGGTCAGTCGCCCTATATCTTTGAATTGCACACACACACACACAATTTCGATGGCTCTCTTCATCGATCTCACACCCACTTGTTCCTCTCTTCGACTCTATCGATATCTACGACCCCTCCCTCTCTTCTCGTGGATCGCCCAATCCTCTATATATGATATAGATAGGCCTCCATTTCATCACACATTGCATGCAAAATTTTGTTTGAGATGTCATCGACACATATTCCCACAAAAATACATTCACGAAATCAACCCCCCTCCCCCCAAAACAAAAAACACTGACGAACGCGGTTTTTATCTCTCACACACACCCACGTAGGTGGGGGACGTGTTGGAAATATGCCCTAGAGGCAATAATAAAAGTATTATTATATTTCAATGTTCATGATAATTGTCTTTTGTTCATGCTAGAACTGTATTATCCGGAAATCGTAATACACGTGTGAACACTTAGATCACAAATGTCCCTAGTGAGCCTCTAGTTGACTAGCTCGTTGTGATCAACAGATAGTCATGGTTTCCTGACTATGGACATTGGATGTCGTTGATAACGGGATCACATCATTAGGAGAATGATGTGATGGACAAGACCCAATCCTAAGCATAGCATAAAAGATCATGTAGTTCGTTTGCTAGAGCTTTGCCAATGTCAAGTATCTCTTCCTTCGACCATGAGATCGTGTAACTCCCGGTTACCGTAGGAGTGCCTTGGGTGTATCAAACATCACAACGTAATCGGGTGACTATAAAGGTGCATTACGGTATCTCCGAAAGTATCTGTTGGTTGACACGGATCGAGATCGGATTTGTCACTCCGTATGACGGAGAGGTATCTCTGGGCCCACTCGGTAATGCATCATCATAATGAGCTCAAGGTGACCCAGGGGTTGGCCACGGGATCATGCATTACGGTACGAGTAAAGTGACTTGCCGGCAACGAGACTGAACAAGGTATTGGGATACCGACGATCGAGTCTCGGGCAAGTAATGTACCGACTGACAAAGGGAATTGCATACAGGGTTTGATCGAATCCTCGACATCGTGGTTCAACCGATGAAATCATCAAGGAGCATGTGGGAGGCAACATGGGTATCCAGACCTCGCTGTTGGTTATTGCCCGAGAGTCGTCTCGGTCATGTCTGCATGTCTCCCGAGCCCGTAGGGTCTACACACTTAAGGTTCGGTGACGCTAGGGTTGTTAGGAAGACTAGTATGTGACTATCGAATGTTGTTCGGAGTCCCGGATGAGATCCCGGACGTCACGAGGAGTTCCGGAAGGGTCCGGAGGTAAAGATTTATATATGGGAAGTTGTTAAAAGGACACCGGAAAGTTTCGGGGCATACCGGTATTGTACCGGGGCCACCGGAAGGGTTCCGGGGGTCCTTGCGCCTAGGGTTGAGGGGGGAAACCTAGAGGGGGCGCCCCCCCTTGCTTGGGGGGCAAGTCCCCCCTCCCCTTGGCCGCCGCCCCCCCTCTAGATTGATCTAGAGGGGCCGGCCCCCCTTCTCCCTTCCCCCTATAAATAGAGGGGTGAGGGGAGGTCAGCCGCACCCATCTCCAAGGCGCAGCCCTCCCCTCCCCAACACCTCTCCTCCTCCGTTGTGTGCTTGGCGAAGCCACAGCCAGAGTCTTGCTTCACCACCATCACCACGCCGTCGTCTTTGGTGGAGCTGTCTTCCTCAACCTCTCCTTCCTCCTTGCTGGATCAAGACGGAGGAGACGTCGCTCGTTCCGTACGTGTGTTGAACGCGGAGGTGCTGTCCGTTCAGCACTTGGACATCGGTGTTCTGAATCACGTTCGAGTACGACTCCATCATCACCTTGCAAGCTTCCGCACGCGATCTACAAGTGGTACGTGATGCAAACTCTTTCCCAATACTCGTTGCTTAGATGAACTCATAGATGGATCTTGGTGAAACCGTAGGAAAAATTTTAATTTTCTGCAACATTCCCAAACAGTGGCATCATGAGCTAGGTCTATGCGTAGTTCTCTAATGCACGAGTAGAACACAATTTGTTGTGGGCGTTGATCTTGTCATCTTACTTGCCTCTACTAGTCTTTTCTTGCTCAACGGTATTGTGGGATGAAGCGGCCGGACCAACCTTACGTGCGCTTACGTGAGACCGGTTCCACCGAACGACATGCACTAGTTGCATAAGGTGGCTGGTGGGTGTCTGCTCTCCCACTTTAGTTGGAGCGGATTCGATGAACAGGGCCCTTATGAAGGGTAAATAGAAGTTGACAAAATCACGTTGTGGTGATTCAGAGGTAAGAAAACGTTCTTGCTAGAACCCAATCGCAGCCACGTAAAGATGCAAACAACAATTAGAGGGCGTCTAACTTGTTTTTGCAGCGATTGATCATGTGATGTGATATGGCCGAAGTTGTGATGAATGATGAATTGTGATGTATGAGATCATGTTCTTGTAATAGGATTCACGACTTGCATGTCGATGAGTATGACAACCGCAGAAGCCATAGGAGTTGTCTTTATTTTTTGTATGACCTGCGTGTCATTGAAGAACGCCATGTAAACTACTTTACTTCATTGCTAAACGCGTTAGTCATAGAAGTAGAAGTAGTCGTTGGCGTGACAACTTCATGAAGACACGATGATGGAGATCATGATGATGGAGATCATGGTGTCAAGCCGGTGACAAGATGATCATGGAGCCCGAAGATGGAGATCAATGGAGCTTTATGATATTGGCCATATCATGTCACAACTATATAATTGCATGTGATGTTTATTATGTTTATGCATCTTGTTTACTTAGGACGAGGGTAGTAAATAAGATGATCCCTTATAAAATTTCAAGAAGTGTTCTCCCTAATCGTGCACCGTTGCTACAGTTAAGTCGCTTCTAAGCACCACGTGATGATCGGGTGTGATGGATTCTTACGCTCACATACAACGGTGTAAGACAGTTTTACAAAGCGAAAACACTTAGGGTTAACTTGACGAGCCTAGCATGTGCGCATACATGGCCTCGAACACGGAGACCGAAAGGTCGAACACGAGTCGTATGGAAGATATGATCAACATGAAGATGTTCACCGACGATGACTAGTCCGTCTCACGTGATGATCGGACACGGGCTAGTCGACTCAGATCGTGTAACACTTAGATGACTAGAGGATGTCTAATCTAAGTGGGAGTTCATAATTTTGATTAGAACTTTATTATCATGAACTTAGTCTAAAACCTTTGCAAATATGTCTTGTAGATCAATGGCCAACGCTAATGTCAACATGAACTTCAACGCTTCCTATGGAAAACCAAGCTGAAAGACGATGGCAGCAACTATACGGATCGGGTCCTAACACGAGGATCATCCTCATAGCTGCCAGAAACAATATGTCCTAGAAGGACCGCTAGGTGCCGCTCCGTCCCTGAAGAACCAAGACGTTATGAGCGCTTGGCAAACTCGTCTTGATGATTACTCCCTCGTTCGAGTGCGGCATGCTTTACAGCTTAGAACCGGGCTCCAAAAGCGTTTTGAGCACCACGAAGCATATGAGATGTTCAAGAGCTGAAACTAGTTTTCCAAGCTCATGCCCGGTCGAGAGATATGATGTCTCGACAAGTTCTACAGCTTGTAAGATGGAGGAAAACAGTTACATCGGTGAGCACATCCTCAAGATGTCAGGTTGCACAACCGTATGACCCAAATGAACATAAACCTCCCGATGAGGCGGTCATTGACAGAATCCTCGATCGCTCCCACCAAGCTACAAGAGCTTTGTGATGAACTACAACATGTAGGGGATGGTAAAGACCATTCCTGAAGTGTTCTCGATGCTCAAGTCAGCAAAGGCTGAAATCAAAAAGGAACATCAAGTGTTGATGGTCAATAAGACCACTAAGTTCAAGAAGGGCAAGGGTAAGAAGAACTTCAAGAAGGACGGCAAAGATGTTGCAGCGCCCGTAAGCTTTATTATCGGGAAGAAGTCAAAGAATGGACCCAAGCCTGAGACTGAGTGCTTTTATTGCAAGGGGAAGGGTCACTGGAAGCGGAACTGTCCCAAATACTTAGCGGATAAGAAGGCCGGCAACACGAAAGGTATGTTTGATATACATGTAATTGATGTGTACCTTACCGATTACTCGTAGTAACTCCGGGTATTTGATACCAAAGGTGCCGTTGCTCATATTTGTAACTCACGGCAGGAGCTGCGGAATAAACGGAGACCGAAGGGCGACGAGGTGACGATCTTGCGCCGGGAATGGTTCGTGGTCGATGTGATCGTCGTCGGCACGCTACCTTTGCATTTACCTACGGGATTAGTTTTGAACCTTAATAATTGTTACTTAGTGCCATATTTGAGCATGGACATTGTATCTGGATCTCGTTTAATACGAGATGTCTACTCATTTAAGTCTGAGAATAATGGTTGTTCGATTTATATGAGAGATATGTTTTATGGTCATGCTCCGATGGTCAATGGTTTATTCTTAATGAATCTCGAGCGTAATATTACACATGTTCATAGTGTGGATGCGAAAAGATGTAAAGTTGATAACGATAGTCCCACATACTTGTGGCACTGCCGTCTTGGTCACATTGGTGTCAAGCGCATGAAGAAGCTCCATGCTGATGGACTTTTAGAGTCTCTTGATTATGAATCGTTTGACACATGCGAACCATGTCTCTTAGGCAAAATGACCAAGACTCCGTTCTCCGGAACAATGGAGCGAGCAACCAACTTGTTGGAAATCATACATACCGATGTGTGCGGTCCAATGAGCGTTGAGGCTCGCGGAGGATATCGTTATGTTCTCACTCTCACTGAAGACTTGAGTAGATATGGGTATGTCTACTTAATGAAACACAAGTCTGAGACCTTTGAAAAGTTCAAGGAATTTCAGAATGAGGTAGAGAATCAACGTGACCGAAAGATAAAGTTCCTACGATCAGATCGTGGAGGAGAATACTTAAGTCACGAATTTGGTACACACTTAAGGAAATGTGGAATAGTTTCACAACTCACGCCGCCTGGAACACCTCAGCAAAACGGTGTGTCCGAACATCGTAATCGCACTCTATTGGATATGGTGCGATCTATGATGTCTCTTACCGATTTACCGCTATCATTTTGGGGATACGCTCTAGAGACAGCTACATTCACTTTAAATAGGGCACCGTCTAAATCCGTTGAGACGACACCGTATGAATTATGGTTTGGGAAGAAACCTAAGCTGTCGTTTCTAAAAGTTTGGGGATGCGATGCTTATGTCAAGAAACTTCAACCTGAAAAGCTCGAACCCATGTCGGAAAAATGCATATTCATAGGATACCCTAAGGAAACTGTCGGGTATACCTTCTACTTAAGATCCGAAGGTAAGATTTTTGTTGCCAAGAACGGATGCTTTCTGGAAAAAGAGTTTCTCTCGAAAGAAGTAAGTGGGAGGAAAGTAGAGCTCGATGAAGTACTACCTCTCGAACGGGAAAGTGGTGCAACGCAGGAAACCGTTCCTGTGATGCCCACACCAACTGAAGAGGAAAACAATGATGATGATCAAGGTACTTCGGATCAAGTCACTATTGAACTTCGAAGGTCCACAAGGACACGTTCCGCACCAGAGTGGTACGGCAACCCTGTCATGGAAATCATGTTGTTAGACAACAATGAACCTTCAAACTATGAAGAAGCGATGGCGGGCCCGGATTCCAACAAATGGCTTGAGGCCATGAAATCCGAGATAGAATCCATGTATGAAAACAAAGTATGGACTTTGACAGACTTGCCCGATGATCGGCGAGCGATAGAAAACAAATGGATTTTAAGAAGAAGACAGACGCGGATGGTAATGTTACCATCTATAAAGCTCGACTTGTCGCTAAGTGTTATCGACAAGTTCAAGGGATTGACTACGACGAGACATTCTCTCCCGTAGCGAAGCTTAAGTCCGTCCGAATCATGTTAGCGATTGCCGCATACTATGATTATGAGATATGGCAGATGGACGTCAAAACGGCATTCCTTAACGGACATCTTAAGGAAGAACTGTATATGATGCAGCCGGAAGGTTTTGTCGATCCTCAGAACGCTAACAAAGTATGCAAGCTCCAATGATCCATTTATGGACTGGTGCAAGCATCTCGGAGTTGGAACATTCGCTTTGATGAGATGATCAAAGCATTTGGGTTTATGCAGACTTATGGAGAAGCCTGCGTTTACAAGAAAGTGAGTGGGAGCTCCGTAGCATTTCTCATATTATATGTAGATGACATACTCTTGATGGGAAATGATACGAAATTCTGGACAGCATTAAGGCCTACTTGAACAAGTGTTTTTCAATGAAGGACCTTGGAGAAGCTGCTTATATATTAGGGATCAAGATCTATAGAGATAGATCGAGATGCCTCATAGGTCTTTCACAAAGCACATACCTTGATAAGATTTTGAAGAGGTTCAAAATGGATCAGTCCAAGAAGGGTTCTTGCCTATGTTACAAGGTGTGAGATTGAGCTCACTCGACCACCGACCACGACAAAAGATAAAGAAGAGATGAGTGTCATCCCTATGCTTCAGCCATAGGATCTATTATGTATGCCATGCTGTGTACTGGACTCGATGTAAACCTTGCCGTAAGTTTGGTTGCAAGATACCAAAGTAATCCCGCAAGGAACACCGGACAGCGGTCAAGAATATCCCGAAGTACTGAAAAGGACAAAGGACATGTTTCTCGTTTATGGAGGAGACGAAGAGCTTGTCGTAAGGGTTACGCCGACGCTTAGCTTCGACTCAGATCTGATGACTCTAAGTCACAAACCGGATACGTGTATATGTCGAATGGTGGAGCAATGAGCTGGTGCAGCCGCAAGCGAAGCGTCGTGGCGGGATCCACGTGTGAAGCGGAGTACATGGCAGCCTCGGAGGCAGCGATAAAGCAATTTGGGTGAAGGAGTTCATCACCGACCTAGGAGTCATACCCAATGCGCCGGGCTGATCAAACTCTTCGTGATAACACCGAGCTATTGCCCTTGCCAAGGAGCCTAGGTTTCACAAGAAGACCAGGCACATCAAGCGCCGTTTCAACTCCATCCGCAAAAATGTTCAAGATGGAGACATAGAGATTTGCAAAGTACACACGGATCTGAATGTCGCAGATCCGTTGACTAAACCTCTCTCGCGTGCAAAACATGATCAACACCAGAACTCTATGGGTGTTCGATTCATCACAATGTAACTAGATTGGTGACTCTAGTGCAAGTGGGAGACTGTTGGAAATATGCCCTATAAGCAATAATAAAAGTATTATTATATTTCAATGTTCATGATAATTGTGTTTTGTTCATGCTAGAACTGTATTATCCGGAAATCGTAATACACGTGAACACTTAGACCACAAATGTCCCTAGTGAGCCTCTAGTTGACTAGCTCGTTGATCAACAGATAGTCATGGTTTCTGACTATGGACATTGGATGTCGTTGATAACGGGATCACATCATTAGGAGAATGATGTGATGGACAAGACCCAATCCTAAGCATAGCATAAAAGATCGTGTAGTTCGTTTGCTAGAGCTTTGCCAATGTCAAGTATCTCTTCCTTCGACCATGAGATCGTGTAACTCCGGTTACCGTAGGAGTGCCTTGGGTGTATCAAACGTCACAACGTAATCGGGTGACTATAAAGGTGCATTACGGTATCTCCGAAAGTATCTCGCGGTTGACACGGATCGAGATCGGATTTGTCACTCCGTATGACGTAGAGGTATCTCTGGCCCACTCGGTAATGCATCATCATAATGAGCTCAAGGTGACCAAGGGGTTGGCCACGGATCATGCATTACGGATGCGAGTAAAGTGACTTGCCGCAACGAGACCGAACAAGGTATTGGGATACCGACGATCGAGTCTCGGGCAAGTAACGCATCGATCGACAAAGGGAATTGCATACGTGGTTTGATCGAATCCTCGACATCGTGGTTCAACCGATGAAATCATCGAGGAGCATGTGGGAGCCAACATGGGTATCCAGACCCCGCTGTTGGTTATTGCCCGAGAGTCGTCTCGGTCATGTCTGCATGTCTCCGAGCCCGTAGGGTCTACACACTTAAGGTTCGGTGACGCTAGGGTTGTTAGGAAGACTAGTATGTGACTACCGAATGTTGTTCGGAGTCCCGGATGAGATCCCGGACGTCACGAGGAGTTCCGGAAGGGTCCGGAGGTAAATATTTATATATGGGAAGTTGTTAAAAGTACACCTGAAAGTTTCGGGGGCATACCGGTATTGTACCGGGGCCACCGGAAGGGTTCCGGGGGTCCACCGGGAGGGGCCACCCCTCCCGGGGGGCCACTTGGGCTGCGTGGGGAGGTGGCCAGCCCCTGGTGGGCTTGGCGCACCCCCTCCCCTGGGCCCTTGTGCCTAGGGTTGAGGGGGAACCCTAGAGGGGGCGCCCCCCTTGCTTGGGGGGCAAGTCCCCCCTCCCCTTGGCCGCCGCCCCCCCTCTAGATTGATCTAGAGGGGACGGCCCCCCTTCTCCCTTCCCCCTATAAATAGAGGGGTGAGGGGAGGTCAGCCGCACCCATCTCCAAGGCGCAGCCCTCCCCTCCCCAACACCTCTCCTCCTCCATTGTGTGCTTGGCGGCCACAGCCAGAGTCTTGCTTCACCACCATCACCACGCCGTCTTTGCCGGTGGAGCTGTCTTCCTCAACCTCTCCTTCCTCCTTGCTGGATCAAGACGGAGGAGACGCCGCTCGTCCGCACGTGTGTTGAACGCGGAGGTGCTGTCCGTTCAGCACTTGGACATCGGTGATCTGAATCACGTTCGAGTACGACTCCATCATCACCTTGCAAGCTTCCGCACGCGATCTACAAGTGGTATGTAGATGCAAACTCTTTCCCAATACTCGTTGCTTAGATGAACTCATAGATGGATCTTGGTGAAACCGTAGGAAAAATTTTAATTTTCTGCAACGTTCCCCAACAGGACGTGCACGAAGAGAAGAGGTGCACGCACGGCGCACGTACTCCCGTATCTTTCCCAACCGCACCTGCGCGGTTACACGGTGGAGCTCATTTTTGTACGAAAAGGCAACCCACGTGATAATTTCGCACGTGTACTGGTTGTCCACTTGGCGGAGGGAGGATCGTCTACCACGGGTGAACAAACAAATTGCGACTTGATGCGTTATGTTGAAAAAGAGGCAAACCATGTGGGGCCTACCTTAGAGGCAAGGCTCTATACACTGGAGTACTTTTGATGTATGCCGTCTCCCCCGCCCACGGGCGGTGGCTCGCAGGATGAGGTGAAGCTTGCTTAGTACTGTATGCCTTACGCCCGCTCCCACGCCCACGCGTGCGGTGGCTCGCAGGACGAGGAGAAAATTTTATTACTCCCTCCGTTTACTCCTCGTCCCTACTACCTTGGTTAGAGAGATTATCATATTGTTTGGAATATATATATCCTTTAGTAGATTTCAATATGAACTACTAGTACATACTCCAAACACTGATGTATATAGATGTACTTTAGAGTGTAGATTCACTCATTTTGCTCCGTATGTAGTCCATATTGAGGCCCTATTTGGTTCATAAGTCCTTGGACGTTTTCTAGTCCCAACTAAAATGTCCCTACTCCTTAAAAAGTCCCTCCCTGTTTGTTTTCAGGGACTAAAAAGTCCCTAGTCCCTCCCTAGATGTTATTTATGATCATGTTACCCCTAGTATACAGAAAAATAACAACCAAACAACACCATGGGGCGGCGGGGCAATGGGTGTAGGGAGGGGCATTGTTGGAAAAGTCCCAAAAAAGACTCTCCATGAGAGTCTTCTTCATTAAGTCCCAAAAAGCAAGTTTTAGTCCCAAGTAGTCCCTCCTGTTTGGTTAAAAAGTCCCTAAGAGGGACTTTTTCTAGTCCCTACACTAAAAAGTCCCTGGAAACAAACACCCCCTGAAATGGACGTAATAGTATGCACTCTCCCTCGCCCACGTGGTGGACGTGCGGCAATTCATTCCGCCTCATATAGCCAGAACGATATATACTGCAGTACCATTATTTCTCGAATTCCCGAAGAGGGGAAGAGCCAATTGCAAGGTTAATATTTTAGAGATGCTAAGCGCAAGGTTATAGGAGAACGAGTAGTAGGTGCCGCGTCATTTATAAATAAAGTTTTTTTTCTTCAGTGGCACGTACGCAATATGATAGGTTCATATGGAGAGAAAAGGAAACCGCTCCACTATATACATAGTCAGGACGGGCCAGCCTACACGGTTGCTTGCTGGGGTTGATATCTTCACACTCTCTCACACAAAACAACTGTGGCCACATCTCTAACATCCCGGCGGATCACGTCCGCCGGGTGAAGGGGTGGATGCTTAGTGTAGATGCGGTCGCCGTCGCCGACTGCGAAAACCCACTGTCGGCACGTCCTAATCAGGGGTCCCCACCGTTCTCTCTCACAAAGCCGGTGAGGTTGCCTTCGTCCCTTGCTCACTGCCGCGACATGGGCAATTGCCGCCTCCCGCTGCCCTCCTCAAGATTAAGCTACGTCCCGAAATCCCTCAGGTACAACTCCCTTTACAGCCGGCTTGCACCACTGCTCCAGCTGCCCACATCACTCCATGTGGATATTTCTCTACTTCTTTGCCCATACCTCTACTGTCTTCTACATACTGTATTTGTGATGAGTTTATGTCTCATCAACTAGTCCCAGTAATCTTATTCTAATCACGCTTCTTCAATTTCTTTGCCACAGGGATGCTCATCTCGATTTTGGTGAAAATGCACAAAATGATCCGATGGTCAAAAGGTTGCAAACTTCATTTCTTAGGAAGCTCGAACGTTGCCAACAAATTGAAACCTGGTTAGGGTTTACGGTTCAAGGGCTAGGAACTACATGGATCATTTTTTCTTTAGCTGGCTCTGTTCCGAAATAAGTGTCAACATTAGTAGTTGTACAACTTTGTACTAAAGTTTGCATAAAGTTGAGACACTTATTTTGGAACGGAGAGAGTACATATTTGCTTTGATATGTCAATCATTGAGATGCAGTAGCATGCATGTTAGTCTCCTTTGTATTTGATGAAATGTTGCAACGGGCAACCTTGGACGCAAGATACATGTAACAGAAGCTGGAAGTACAAATTTATCTCACTGATAAATTACAGTACGTACTATACTAGTACTTCCTCCGTTCCGAAATATAAGTCTTTGTAGAAATTTCACCATGAACCACATGCGGATGTATATAGATGCATTTTAAGTGTAGATTCATTCATTTTGTTTCGTATGTAGTCCACCTAGTGGAATCTCTACAAAGACTTATCTACTATATCCAAATAGCTAGCCCCCACTACTAGGAATTCTCTATCCTCTCCTTGAGCCACATCATCAAAATTAATGTAGTCATTAGATGAACTAAATTAGTCCATAATAGCCTTCTGATCTAGACATTGAGAGGCTCCGCACTAAGCCACATGCAAGCATGCCGAAATACCGTGGCATGCATGTGAGTGGGTTTTAAATCACATCAACATGTCTACATGCAAGCATGCACTGGTAGCATGCATGTAAGTGAGCTTTTAAGGCCCATTAACATGTCAAAAAGAAAAAATTGAACCCATTATGCAGTAGGAGTTGGCTGATCTTTTTTCCTTACGTGGGATGATCTAAATGATGGTGGGAGTTTTTTTGGCTACCACATTTGTCATGTGGTTATAGAGTTTTTTTTAGTTCTATGAAATCGATAATTCTACGCACAGAGATATACGGCTGTTCCACGGCAACGCGCGGGGACTCATCTAGTATTTAGGAACGGAGGGAGTACTATGTAAAGAGTTAGGTGTCGCATGGTGTCCAGAAAATATGGTGATAGTGTGAGGTGGGCCATGTAATCACCGAGCCTGCGTGTTTTCACTGCTCTTGCACTCCTCCACTATAAGAATGGAGAAAACTGTAATCTAGTAGTACCTCCTTTCGCTGAAAGCATGGGACATCCAGCAGTCCTACCACCTCAGTAATAATGACCAATGAGCCATCAAATCACATAGACCCATTAGTAAGTTGGACGGACGAAGCAACCATAACTCTTGAATCCGCTTCTCCCTTCAATGCAGGCGCCAGTGAGAGGTCGCGTCCGCTCTGCCCAGGCATGAATGCGGCACCGATTGTTGGGAGCGGCGCTGACCATTTCAGGTGGGAAGCGCGCGCGGGCGATGGAGGGGCTTTGGGTGGGCCAGGCTGGTTAGGAGCGGGCGTGGCAGCTGTCCACCTGTCCCTACCGGACGCCCGGAAACGAGAGGATGCACCGACTCTCGCGGCTAAAATCGTACACTACACACCATCTCTCTGTCGGAGTAGGTCGATCTGTCGCTCTCTCAAACACACACATGCTGTTAAACACACACACACACACACACACACACATGCACATGCACACAGAGGTTCATAGAATAGGAAAATCTTGCGAGTGCGAAGCCACAAGAAGTGAGATATAAATGGAGTACATACAAGAAGAGAAGAGGTGACGAATATTCCATCAAACCTGGACTGGGGAGTAGTACTCCCTCCGTCTAGGTGTTAAGTCATCTTACGGAAATCAGATATTCCCAAAATATTTAGGCGTATCCATTAACTTCACATCTCAATCCCCTCCTGGCCTCGTTGCTAGCGAGCGTTGTTACTTAGGGAGTGTTTGGATCCTTAGCAAGAACAACTTATAGCATATCCGGGCAAGGTTAGGCGTTTGGTACTGTTAAAATATGTTAGCTTTTGTGGGCTAGCTAGCTTGGGTGGGCTAGAAAAACCTTGCTAGCTCAGGAGAGCCAGATCGGCTCGCTTCCGACGGCAAACTTCGCGTAGTAGTAACGTAGACTAGTAACATATGCATGTTACTAGTCCAAGTTACTCACCACTATGACCAGCCTAGCTAAGCAATGTAACCAAACGCTCCTTACTCTACGTTGTTATCTCCCCGAAAACCCAATGCATGGAGCGCAACTACGCGTTGATCAGTCAAGTAATCAAAGTTGGCTTGCATGCGAGTTAATACATGGCCCTGCATGGTAGCTAAAAGAGCATCTCATAGTTGTTTGGATTAATTGTTGCATTTAGAGACAGAAATCAAGGCTTTGGTTGGAGGAATAACCGGTCAAGTTTCTCCTTCTCCTCCAATCTGCTTGCACCTTGGTCTCGCTGCACCTTGTAACGTGACTTATTACACCTAGATGGAGGGAGTGTTACGAGATACGGTGGCACACTGACTTAGGTTGAATACAAGTGCCCAAAATTGTGCATGTTATAATAAGGAATCACTTAAAATAGTACGTGAGCGAACAGAGGGATCAATCGGCGGTTCTTCCCGCAAAGAGCGCAGATGTGTGAGGTAAGATACATTGCTAGCGCTTTTAATTTTTCTTATTAATTTGTTTGTTTCACCCTCTAACTGGTGGGACCGAACGTACTACATGGAGAGAGGTAAGGTGAATAAGGTTGCATTATTTCTGCACCACTGTGGATAGTCTTACCACCATTATTTCTGCATTCTTTCCCAATGACTGCCACAAAAAAAACACGACATGCTTGTCACATGAATGCAGGAATGTATAAAAGGTTATTTTCCTCTTGTTGAACATAACGGGAGGGTTGTGTAGCTGGTTAGCCTGTTCACTCATCAAACTTGAGGTCTCGGGTTCGATAACTACACTTGAGCATAATTCGTGCCAGGAGGATTCTTTGACTGGTCAAAATGGATGGATACAGAGCTATATGATCTCGTAGTGACCATATAATCACCTCATCACGTATAAGCTGCAGCCTCGGTGCTTGTTTTCTACGGTTTTCACTCTTCACACACTCTCTCCAGTATATATATACACGCTAGAGCCTCAGCGCTTGTAGTTGCTCTCTTCACACTCTCTCACCCTCTCCAGATCTAAACAAGACCTCGTTGGCCTCTCTCTCTCTCTCAACACTTGTAGTTTCTCTCTTCACACTCTCCCACCCTCTCCAGATCTAAACAAGACTTCGTTGGCCTCTCTCTCCCCTCACTATTGGCCAAAGAGCCGGCAGGATCCGTCCGTCGGGAAGGGAAGTAGGCTTAACGCTATCGCCGTCGGTGAGGGAGGGAATCCACTACTGGCGCAACTGTTCACTTTCACCCAGCGGAGGCGCGGGAGGGCCTCCGACCCCTTCTTCTTCGCCGCCATCCGGTCGCCCACTGAACCACGCCCCAAGAACCTTAAGGTATAATTTACTTATTCCACATGCATTGCTCTAGCTGCATGTGGGCTTTTTCCGCTTCTGCACTTGAATCTAGGTGTTGGATCAAACAGGAAAGTAGTGGGGAAAGTAGTATACCATGAATCTAGGACGTGGTTCAAAGAGGAAAGTAGCGCGGGAAAGTAGTAGGAAAAGTTGTATAGCATGAATCTAGGACGTGGTTCAAAAATGAAAGGAAGGGGGAAAGTAGTGGGGAAAGTTGTATCGCATGAATCTAAGATGTGGTTCAAAGAGGAAAGGAATGGGGGAAAGTAGTGGGGAAAGTTGTATAGCATAAATCTAGGACGTGGTTCAAAGAGGAAAGGAAGGGGTGAAAGTACTAGTACAGACTGGCTATCCAGCACCTACATTGGTCAAAAAGGGAAAACAATGACAAACACAGTACGCACATCTATGACGGACTGATCTTTTGTTTTGGGGGACAAGGCTGTAGAGTTTGAGCAGGACTAGATTTGCTACACTGACATAGGGAAAGGTGTCTAAAGATAACAAAACTGGGACAAACACAAATATGCTCCTTGGTTGATTGTTCTTTGTTGCAACAGACTGTGCATCACCCCAGTACATTGATAGATGCACATGGTGCTGATGTGTCCACAGTCCCGTGCAACTCTTTAGTTGTTGTTAATCTAAGGCCCTGTTTGGTTAAAAACTCCCTAGTCTCTACCTGCTTGGTTCCAAGGACTAAACATGGACTAGACGTTATTAAATGACATGCTAAAAGACCATGTTACCCCTAGTAATGAACTAATAGAGACAAGGTGTGAACGTGATAGGGGCAACTGTTGGAAAAAGTCCCAAAAAGACTCTCCCTCGGGGTCTTCTTCCTTTAGTCCCAAATGCCCACTTTTAGTCACTAAAAGTCCCTCCTGTTTGGTTTAGATGTGACTAACACGGAGTTTTTTTAGTCCCTACACCAAAATGTCCCTGTAAACAAACACCCTCTAATAATGCCGCTGGAAAATTGATGCAATGCCATAGTTAAAAGCAAATTACATGTTTAACGGTTTTTATTGTTAATATAATCTCTATGTTAATATTAATCAATGCCACCGTTTGAGAAATGCTACTGTCTTGCTTTCTTTCCCATTTAGATAAGGTAGATGCTTCTTTTTGTTGGCTTCTGTGTCATCCACCGTTATTGTCCACTAGTTGTTTCCTTTGCACCTCTGCGTAAACAGGGTTATCTACTTCACCTCGTTGCCATTGTGATCTTTTGTTGCACTGCACAAAACACTTTTGTTTTAAGAGTGTTTTGTGCAGTTGAACCAAAATGTCACACCGCCAACGTTTCTCGATTGCTTGATCTTAGTGGAACTGCACAACAGGAGATCTTACTTCCTATCTGTGTTGGCAAATTTGTATCAGATCTTCTTCTTGTGAGTTGTTTGAATTCCGCATCAAGAGAGGTCAGTACTAGCCTTCTTTCACATGATTCTACAGTGTGCTACTTGTATGGTGATGTTGCTTGATTTTAGTGAACTGCACAAATGGAGATAGGACTTCCAATCTGTATGTGCACCGTAATATCCCATTGAGGTAAGATAAGGATATTTCACCATTGTTGGCCTGTATTTTGCCACTTTCATCAGAAAATTAGTGTCACTGTTTAGCGATATACTTGTGCTCCCTAATTGACATGCCAAATCTTACATTGAAGGTGAAGCTTGTCTGTTATTGAGCCAAGTGATGAAGGGGAAGAACAAGAGGAAGAAAAACAAAAACCAACTCCCGGTGCTGTAATGAAGCACTGGAACTGTGATGACACAAGTAATGATATAGTTTTGCATCTTAATTTATTGCTATGGCTGGAACGATCAATTGTTTTGCCACTGATTTGATGCCACTCTTAATGTAATACGTAATTATATCTACTTGTGCAAACAGGGATCTTCTTTTAAGATACCATATATTTTAGTGGAATTGCACAAGAAGATGTTGGATACATTAAACTAATCGAGGAGTATATAGTAAGCATGGCCACCACAGTAGATAGCAACAGATGGTTCCGAAGAAGTGCTTCATCTGTATACTCTACACAATAAGCCTCCTGACAAAGGTTAGTACTCGCCCACTGATTTCATCCATATGATTGAGCTTTGTCATCTCTATTGTTTTTGTGCTACTGTTTTTATACTGTCATGAAAAAGTGGTATTGTCCTTGAGAAGTGCTTCATTTGCGCTATTTTAAATATTTCCTTTCCTTTTCTTTGAGCAAACAGGGATGCTAGCATTTAGTTGTCCTCTTGTCTTTGCACAACAGGATCATCCTCCTCTGAAGCAGAATATGGAGTACGTGAAGTGACTAGTTTCGATTATGCCAGGATGAAGAAGCCCTGTCTATCTTCTCATCAGAAGGAGCAGTTGAAGGATGGTTACATTACTCCCCACAAGACCATACTAACTTCAGCTCAGAAGGACTGACAAATCTCCATTTTTTTGCTGTGATGCGCGAGTATATTGTTGTTCTAGGATTCTTTCCGGTGAGTTCCATTTTTCTCAAAGTGTGCTCTACATGGTCCATGTAGGTGCCTGTTTAAACTGTCAATTCATAGTACAGTTTGCTTTATACTAATCACTTTTTTTGTATTTGTGCAAACAGGGGTGCTCAGCTTGATTTCAATGGGAACTGCACAAAATGTTCATGAATACATCGAATCATTCATTTCCACCACAAGAAAGGAGGTGTCGATAAGTTCAATGCGTTGCAACATATAAGGGCAAAATCCTACAAGCTACGCGCGAATTTGGTTGATTTTGGTGGAACTGCACAAAAAGAACAGCTGGTTTACTTAGCACGAGGTGCCATGTCAATGTCTGAACTGATGGCAAACCCTGCCCATTCCACAATCATAGGCATTTGATATTTTGGAATGGGACAACCTTGTCAAATTTTGCTCATTGATTTTAGCAAGAAGACATGCATTTGATATTTTCGAATGGGACGCCCTTTGCTGTCAGCAGCCTCAATCAATTTTTTTCTTTATTGTTTAGTTGTGAAGTAAATATTGGCTCTGAGATGTGAATCGCTGAGATGCATAATCATCGGTTGTTTTGAATGTTCTCTATGAATTGCTAGGCCTGTGTGTTTGATTGCAATATACAGGAACGCTAAAAAGCTGCTCAAACTCTTTGTACTCCTTCTGTTCCTTTTTACTTCGCACATTGTGAAAGTGCATACTTTTTTCTATAAGATTGGTCGAAGTAGAGATACTTTGACTGCAGAACAAAATGTATGCAGACTAGAAAGGACCGGAGGGAGTACATGTGAAACTGCTGCAAACGAGGTGATCACCCTGGGAATAATGCTAGTACGTATTGTTTTGCATGTTCATCCAATGTTAGTGATACAAGAATTCGAACTAATCGAAATAAATTCATTCATACACGGTCGGATTTTATATAAACATGCCAGATTTCATTACGTTTCATATATTCTTCAACTAAAAAGGGGTGCGCTGGAGGTATAATTAATTTACTGAAGCTACCCACCTGTGTCCGGCTGAGTCGAACAGAAGCTTCCGTGACTTAACTGCAGGTGCAGTTGCGTAACTGACATGTGGCCTGCTGGGCCCATGTGTCAATCAGCGAACTGCACCAGCAGTTAAGTAGAAGCATTGTCCTTCTCCAACATAGCTCTCCGACTCCACGTCCTTGCCAAGAAGCTAACCGGCCGTCAATGGTCAACCTGCCTAGCTTGGCTTCAACCGGAGGGTGGAAGCGGTGGCCTTACTTGGACCCGAGCGTCGGCGACCTACCATGTTCTACTCTTCCTCGTTTTCTGTGTGGCGTGGCCTCGTTGGCCGCGGAACGGGGCCTCGGCGGAGCCGGTGATGTCCTCTATCTCGTTGCCGGCGGGCGGTGCCTCGGCGGAGCGGTGGAAATCCTCCCCCTCCTTGCTGGCAGGGTGGGGCCTCGGCTGAGCCGGCGATGTCCTCTGCCTTGTTATTGGTGGGGCCGGGCCAACGGTGTCCTCTGCCTCGTTGTTGGTGCCGTGAGGCCTCGGTGGAGCAGGGCCTCGTTGATGCTAGTGGAGCGGGGACTCGTCGGAGCCGGCATTGTGCGCTCTCTCATCCTCGGTCTCTCCAAACAGCGCCTCGCCCACTTCATTGCCCTCATTGTAGGCGATCGCAGCCACCGCCATCCGCATGCGGTACCGCCAGCGCTCGAGGCGGCCCTCACGGGCGGAGCGATACGAGTCAAGCAGCACCTCCGGCTCCGCCCGCTCCATGGCGATCTGCTCCTCCGCCTGCAGGTGCTCCTGGAGGAGATGGAGGTTGTAGGCGGCGTTGGCCTCCGCCTCCCGGAATTGCTCCTCACGCTTCTGCCTCACAGTGTCCATATATTGGGCATGGGCCTCGCCGATGGTCATGGTGCAATGCACCTGTGAGGATGGCACGGAGGAGGGGGTTGCCGCCGGATTGTCGACTACCATGTTCTCCATTGGGACGTCGTCGTCCTCCGGCTGCCTGCCGGCCAGCCAGTCTGAAGCAATGGTTGCCATCTCCTTGTGGTGTGTCGTCCGCCCGTCCTGAAGAGCGCTGGACCACGAGGAAGCCATGGTGAGCATTAGTGGTGTGGATAGGATAAAGGGAACGGATGCGGATGACTGCTGCTATGGCCGGCGCAGCAGTTTATATAGCAATGGTGGGCGGAGGAGGGATAACGTGTGGTGCCGAAGTAGCCGCCTCAGCAACCGCGTATCATTAATGTGGGCGACAGAAGGATGGACGGACGACACTTGTGTCGTTTGAAGGCGGAGCAATCGCCGCGACCGGGAAGCGTATGGCGGCGCCGACCGCTTTAGGCGGAAAGCGCTTGTGGCGAGGAGATGACTTTACTTGGAGAGGATGACAATGGGGACCCACCAGGGGCATAGCCTCACATACGCAAGTGCCTCCTTATTGTATAAAACTATAATTTTTTTGCTTCCTCCTGGTTTCCTGACATCACGGTCCCACACCATTGTCAACCTATGTAGTCAAAAAACAAGAGAATTGCACAAGAAGCGGCCGACAGCTGGGACCAAGCAGCTCGAGCAGTATTTGTGTTTTTGAGGTTTGAGCACTGCAGAGTTTTTCTTGAGCGATGTTTAGCCCAGATATTAATTTTTCTCCTCTGAACAACAATGAAAACATCGCTGCAGGTATTAATCAAGGCTGTGGCCCGTCTAGATATTAATTTTTTTTCAAGCTCAAAATGGCTGCCCAGCTATACATTTTTTTTAGGAATACCCAGGCAAGGTCAAGTTGTTATTCTCCACCCTGATGGGCTGCAAATCTTTCCTAGGAGGGATGCATTAGGTTAACAAGAAAATGGGCTTTCAGAAATAATAAATGGGATGTAATTATAAAAACTGGGCAGTAACTATAAAAAATGCACCAAACACGTAATTAGTTTATAAAATATTATTTTTGGATATCGAAAATTTAAATTTCATTAATTGTTGCGAGCGCAATGTTTTGTTGGATTTTTACGTAATATAAATTTATATTGAAATTGTATTTAATCTGACTAGAAATTTCGGGATAAAAACATTTCGGATCCCATCAAAATGTGGGAAATTATATTGAATTCTGTTTTGAACGGTTGGTTGAAAAGGGTTGTACTTTTAACTATAAATGGGCTGTAGTAAGTTCCTTTAAAATTCAAAAATGGGCTGCACATTCTTACAAATCTCAAATGGGCTATAAGTTCTCTGCCACACACTTGTGGTCTTACTAAGTTGACGCGTCCCCTAAAAAACAGAGAGTTGATGCGTATGCAAGGCTTTGTCAACTTATAGTCAACACACGGTTCTAGCAGCAGTGGCCGTTGGATGTCCATCCAAAGGATGCCGTGCTTCTTCTTCAATCTCGGATATTCTAGCTTCACCCGCCCAAAAAATGATTCCTCCCCCTCACATCTGGAGTGCACCGTTTTAGAAGCTGACCTATGGGCCTACTAAGTGGACGCGTACAAAGGGCTTTGTCAACTTAGTGAATATAAACGATTCTAGCTGTAGTGACCGTACGGTGTCCATCCAACGACCATCGTGCTTCTTCAACCTTTGGTCTTCTTGCTCCAGCCGCCCGAAGCAGCACCGGTCGTGCCGCCTGCTCCTGCCTCCCGTGGTCGGCTGTGCTGCCGCAGAGGCCTCACCGCCCCCTACTACTCCCACCGCTGGCTAGGCCATCCCTCCAATCACCCACATCCCCTGTTATTTTGCGGTGATGGCAGCCTCACACCACAGTCGAACCAGTGAACTCTCGTACTCCTCTCCGTGTGGGCATCCACTGCCGCGTCTTCCCCGGCTTCGCATCGTCCCCTTCCTAGGCCTCGCCATTGTCCACCACCGTGGTGATCTCGGCGCGGCGTGGTCAATGTGGTCAACGACCGACTTCCATCGGAAGAGTACTATACGTGGAGAGGCTGACAGCTGGGTCCACGACAGCCACAAGGAAGTGCCTCCTTATTACGCGCAAAATAATTATTCCTCCACCTGACAGCGGGGACCCACCGGACAGGCCACCGTATTTCACGAAAAAGATGTTTCCCCCTGACTGCTGGGACCCACCAGCTACATCTTCGCACACAAGGAAGTGTGTCCGGGCAAAAAAAATGATTCGCCCCATGACTGCTGGACCCACCAGCTATATCTTCGCATGCAAGGAAGTGCCTGACAGTCGGGACCCACCTGGTTGAAGCGTATGTAGCATTGTCATTCTAGTCGCGAACGTGTATGTACTTACTGGTCAATGTAGAGGCGCGCACGTGTCATAGTAGAGGCGCACACGTAGCATGTACACGTACGTACATCGGCCAATGTGCAAAAAAGAAAATACGGCCATGTACGTACATACGGGTGGGGTCTCGAACGCCTACTCGCGCATACGTACGGCCAGGGCTCGTGTACATGGCTGGGTCAGAACGGAGAAACTGTGTTGTCGTCGTGTTCATGGGGAGGCAACAGAATGCGTCGTGTTCATCAGGAGGCAACGGAATGCATCATGTTCATTGGGAGGCAACAGAACGCGTGGCAGCCAACTGGCTTGGACGAGACAGCCGATGGAAACGAGGCCTGGCGTACTGCACAATGGAGGAAACGGCCTTGTGTTCGACCAGCCACGTTCAAAATGGGATCCTGTTCATCGGGAGGGGTTTGGCGTACCGCAAAACGAAGGAAACGGACTTGTGTTGGACCTCCTACATCGAAACGGGGTCCTGTTAATCGGGAGGGGTGTGGCGTACTGCAAAACGGAGGAAACAGACTTGTGTTGGAGTGCTACGGTCGAACGGGGGTCCTGTTCATTGGGAGGGGCGTGGCGTACTGCAAAACGGGACTCCATGGGATACTGTTCATCTCCACCGTCGACCTCCTCCAGCCTCCATGGGGCTACTGTTCATCCACCATCGACCTCCTCCAGCCTCCACCTGCGACTGTTCATCCACAAGCTCCTGTTCATCCAGCCTCCACCGTGCCCTACTCCACCGGCTACTGTTCAACCACCCCTCTCCACGGGCTGCTGTTCAACCACCCCTCCACGGGCTACTGTTCATCCACCCCTCCACCATCTACTCTTCATCCAGCCCTCCACGGGGTCGTCCTGTTCATCTAGCCCTCCACGGGGTCCTGTTCATCCAGCCCCAACCGGCTCGATCAATCGGGGTCCTATTCATCCAGAGGCAACACCACGGGGTCCTATTCATCCCACCCCACCACTCACTTTGCTCATCCACCCGCAACGCCACGCTCATCCAGAGGCATCGATCGGCTTCGCTTAGCGGCAGAGCGGCGAATCGCTGATCTCTCAACTTCAATAACGCGTAGCCGGCAATGCAATCGCTCGGGTTCAGTTAGGCGACGCCTCGCTCGGGTTCAGTTAGAGCCCAACGCCTTGCACACACGCGCATAAGTGTACGAGAGAAACACACATCGCTCGGCCCCCGACCACCCACCGTAACCGGGAACTCCCCGATATTTTCCTCGCCCTCACTTCTGCCATAGTTTTTCCGTCATGGACGGCCCAAAGAATGTCATGCAGCTGCATCTCCGGCCCGCCTAGGACGAAAAGCCCATTTTCTGTCATGATTTTTTGTCATAGAAGTAGGAGCCCGCCACATCTATGATGATACCGGGTTTTGTCACAATTATCGTCATAGAAGTGTCATAAGTATGACAGAAAAAAAATTCGTTCGGCCCAAAATGTCACGGATGTGTCTTATTTTTTTGTAGTGACCACTCTATTCCACCTATAGTGCTATGTCCATGGCTCACACTCATGTATTGCGTGAAAGTTGAAAAAGTTTGAGAATACTAAAGTATTAAACAATTTCTTGGCTGAAACCGGGGTTGTGCATGATTTGAACATTTTGTGTGACGAAGATGGAGCATAGCCAAACTATATGATTTTGTAGGGATGAACTTTCTTTGGCCATATTATTTCGAGAAGACATGATTGCTTTGTTAGTATGCTTGAAGTTTTTTTATTTTATGTCAATATTAAACTTTTGTCTTGAATCTTTCGAATCTAAACTTTCATGCCACAATAAAGAAAATTACGTTCGATAATTATGTTAGGTAGCTTTCCACATCAAAAAATTCTGTTTGTATCATTTACCTCCTCGAGGGAGAGCAGGAATTAAGCTTGGGGATGCTTGATACGTCTCCAACGTATCTATAATTTTTTATTGTTCCATGCTATTATATTATCTGTTTTGGATGTTTTATGCTCTTTTATATTGTTTTGGGGACTAACCTATTAACCGGAGGCCCAGTGCCAGTTTCTGTTTTGTTTCCTATTTTAGAGTTTTGCAGAAAAGGAATACCAAATGGAGTCCAAACGGAATGAAACCTTCACAATGATCTTTCTTGGACCGAAAGCAAACCAGAAGACTTGGAGTTGAAGTCAGAAACGCCATGAGGCGTCCACGAGGTAGGAGGGCGCCCAGGGGGGTAGGCGCGCCCCCACCCTTGTGGGCCCCTCGTAGCTCCACCGATGTTCTTCTTCCGCCTATATATACTCTTATACCCTAGAAACATCAGGGAGAACCACGAAACCACTTTCCACTGCCGCAACCTTCTTTACTCGTGAGATCACATCTTGGGGCCTTTTCCGGCGTTCTACCGGAGGGTGAAACGATCATGGAGGGCTTCTACATCAACACCATTGCCTCATCGATGAAGCGTAAGTAGTTTACCACAGACCTTTGGGTCCATAGTTATTAGCTAGATGGCTTCTTCTCTCTCTTTGATTCTCAATACAAAGTTCTCCTCGATGTTCTTGGAGATCTATTTGATGTAATACTTTTTATGGTGTGTTTACCGAGATCCGATGAATTGTGGATTTATGAACAAGATTTTCTATGAATATTATTTGGTTCTTCTCTGAATTCTTATATGCATGATTTGATATCTTTGCAAGTCTCTTCGAATTACCGGTTGAGTTTGGCCTACTAGATTGATCTTTCTTGCAATGGGAGAAGTGCTTAGCTTTGGGTTCAATCTTGTGGTGGCCTTTCCCACTGACAGTAGAGGCCGCAAGGCATGTATTGCGTTATCGCAATCGAGGATAAAAAGATGGGATTTATATCATATTGCTTAAGTTTATCCCTCTACATCATGTCATCTTGCTTAATGTGTTACTCTTTTCTTATGAACTTAATACTCTAGATGCATGCTGGATAGCGGTCGATGTGTGGAGTAATAGTAGTAGATGCAGAATCGTTTCGGTCTACTTGAGACGGACGTGATGCCTATGTTCATGATCATTGCCTTAGATGTCTTCATAATTATGCGCTTTTCTATCAATTGCTCGGCAGTAATTTGTTCACCCACCATAATACATGCTATCTTGAGAGAATCCACTAGTGAAACCTATGGCCCTCGGGTCTCTTTTCTATTATATTACATCTCTTTTCCAATTGCATCTCGTTTACTATTTTGCAATATTTACTTTCCAATCTATACAACAAAAATACCAAAAATATTTACTTTACTATCTCTATCAGATCTCACCTTTGCGAGTGACCGTGAAGGGATTGACAACCCCTTTATCACGTTGGTTGCAAGGTTCTTGATTATTTGTGCAGGTACTAGGTGACTTGTGTGTCGTCTCCTACTGGATTGATACCTTGGTTCTCAAAACTGAGGGAAATACTTACGCTACTTTGTTGCATCACCCTTTCCTCTTCAAGGAAAAACCAACGCAAGCTCAAGACGTAGCAGACCCTACGTCCAAGAGTTATAGCAGACACATTAATGAACCGGCTGTATCGAGCAGTGAGCGGCACTGCAATCAGTCTCGTAGGCCTGACCCGCCGCATGCTGGTAATGATGCTCAGGCTTTGGTGGACCAGGGCAGGGCGCGGTGTGAGGCTGAGCTGGTGGCTCAGTTAGCGGCTCAACAGCAACCTCTGGTTTATTCGTCAGCATATGTGGAGATAGGGGTAACTTATAGGACTTTGGGCGTGCCATTTTTAGTGCCAACTCTACGTAACAAGCGCTTGCCTAAGGATTTCAAGGGCCCCCGTAAGGTGCCTAACTACACGGCAGATTAACTCCCGGAGGCTTGGATTGAAAGCTATGAGATGTCTATGGAGATGTTGGATGTTAATGATATTGCATGTGCTAAGTATTTCACCATGATGTTGGATGGGCCGGCTCATACTTGGTTGAAAGGCTTGCCCGCTAATTCCACCAGATCATGGGCAGAGTTGAAATCGTGTTTTATCCAAAAAATTAAAGACACATGCAAGCAGCCTATGTCGATTCTGGATTTGGACTCTTGCGTTCAAGGTGAGGGCGAGTCAACAACCAATTGGGTGTGCCGGATCTCGGCTGTTATACACTCGTCAGATAGCATCAACACCGGTTCAGCAATCCTAATGTTGGAAAAGAATTGCCGTTTCCTTCCCCATAAGTTGAAATTGGGTCGGCTTAAGCACAATTGCAATGATATGGGGGAGCTCATGGCGGCTCTCGTCAAATATGCCGACTTTGATAGCACTAAAGACCCTGAGTCTGATGATGAGGCTGGAAAGGGGAACAGGAGTGGCAATGCAAAGGGACAGCATAACACATCGAGTCAAGGTGGCAATGGTAAACGCAAGGCTGACGGTGGTTTAGACTTTGTGGCTAACACCAATATGCAGAATAATAACCTGCGTCATAAGGGGAAAACACCAACACCCCGGTTTGGGGTGCTGAAGTTCAACCTTGAGGCCATGATGAATCAGCCTTGCCCAAAGCACGGAACCCAGGATAAGCCGGCCAGTTATCTGTGGAAGGATTTCTTCATCATGAGGGAGTATAGAAACTCTATTTTTTTCTAGAATAATCATGGCCCGCATGGTGGTTCAGGATCTGGCTCTCATGGACCTGGGTTTGGAGGTGGCGGCTCAAGCTCTGGTTTTCAGGGCCAAGGCAATCAAGGCGGGTTTAATCAGCAATCTGGCCAAGGGAATCAGCAGCAGCAATCCGGTTATCAAAGCAATCCAAAGCAATTGAATAGTGGTCAATATCATGTGTTCACCACAAGTCTATGCAAACGAGATTGGAAAATCCATAAGCAGGCGGTGAACTCAGTTGAGCTGACAGTACCTCGTTATTTGAGGTGGTCTGAGCAGCCTATTGTATGGAGCCGTGAGGATCACCCGCCTGGGTTGACAATCCAGGTCAGTTGGCATTGGTGGTTGCTCATCAAGTAGGAGGATATAAGCTTACAAAGGTGCTCATGGATGGGGGTAGTAGTATCAATATCCTTTACTATGATACTTTTCGTCGTATGAATTTGACTAACAAAGATCTTAAGATGTCTTGTACTGTTTTCCCTGGGGTGGTGCCTGGTAAGTCAGCGAATCCACTGGGTAAGATAAACCTGGAGGTAGCCTTTGGAGATGACCATAATTCTAGAGCTGAGAAATTGACCTTTGAGGTGGTCAAGATCAAAAGCCCATATCACGCTTTGTTTGGGCGGCTGGCTTATGCCAAATTCATGGCATGACCTTGTTATGTTTATTTGAAGCTTAAAATGCCGGGTCATAATGGCACCATCACGGTGCACGCTAATAGGAAGATTGCTCTGGATTGTGAAGAGGGTGATGCCACGTATGCTGAGTCGGCCTGTGCCACTGAGGAGTTGAAGTTTTATAAAGATAATGTCAACCCGACGGATATGACACCTTTGAAGAATCCAACTACACAGAATGACCCCCTGTTGAAGTTTAAGTCGGCAGATGACACTAAGTTGGTCGATTTTGTTCCTGGCGACTCATCCAAACAAGTCAGCATCAGTGCTAAAATGGATCTGAAATAGGAAAGCACGCTCATCGAGTTCATCCATGAGAACCGAGACATCTTTGCATGAAAACCTTCTGACATCCCTGTTGTACCGAGGGAACTCGTTGAGCACACTCTTAATGTTGATCCAAAGTTTAAGCCGGTCAAGCAGTTTCTTCTTTGTTTCAATAAAGAGAGGCGCAAGGTAATTGGTGAAGAAGTGGCTAGGCTCTTGGCTACTGGATTCATCATTGAAGTTTTTCATCCTTAGTGGTTAGCTAACCTGGTGCTTAAGAAAAATGACACTTGGAGTATATGTGTGGATTATACAAACCTTAATAAGGCATGTCCAGCTGACCCTTTTGCTCTCACTCGGATTGATCAGATTATTGATGCTATGGTGGGCAATATTATGGTTATCATCAGATCAAGATGACAGTTAAGGACCAACAGAGCTGTCAGTGTGGAAGTTGTGGTTGAAAGGAAAGAGTTAGGCAAGGAGTATCTGGTTCAAAGGTCGGTTTATTGTGTCTGTGAGGTACTCATTGAGTCTAAGCAGACATACCCACAATTGCAGAAATTGGTTTATGGCATATTCATGGCTAGCCGTAAGTTAAAGCAATATTTCCTTGGTCATCCCATCACTATGGTTAGATATTATTCAAAATAGAGAAGCCACAGGTCGGGTAGCTAAGTGGACCATTGAGCTTGAACCCCTTGGCTTGAAGTATATGCCTCGGTGTAACATCCCAATTTTCAATTTGGATGTTATACATAGATCATCATATGCATATCATATTTACTTTGCATTTTGGTTATGATCCTAAAAATCTTAAGCAACTCAAGGACCCAAGGAGAGAGTTGGAGGTTTCACAAAATTCATATTTGAATTTATTTCAAATTTGAAAAGAGGGTCAATTTGATTTTAATATTTTCTCTCTAATTTTTTTAATAATAAAAATAAATGAGAGAAGATAATATGACTTCTTCAACAGAAGAGAAATAGTGGAGAAGAAATTTTAAAATCAAATTATTATTTTGTTGGAATTTTTATTGCTATTTATTTGAATTAGAGAAAACTTGCATTTTTGAAAAAGTCCTGAAAAATGTTCATCTTGTCCTCAATATTAGGTTTGGACGGTGAAAATTGTTTCTGGAATTTTTAGAATTTTTTTATATTAATTTAGGATTTTTCTCTGCGGCGAAAAATATTTAAAAAGAGTTTCCGGGCGAACTGGACCGAAGCCCAGCTGTCCCAACAGGCCACCGCCTCCGCGCGCGTCGCCGTCCTTGCGCCGGACTCCGAGGAGTCCGAGCCGCCGCCATCGTCCGACTAGGCCTCCAAGTCAGGACCCCCCTCCCGAGGCCCCTCTTATAAACCCCGCCGCCGCCGCCCTCCTCTCCTCATCGCCTCGCCCTGCCTCCCGCAGCCGCCGCAACCACCATCAAGCGCATCCGCCGCCGCGCCACCTAGCATCGCCGCCCCGCGCTACTGCTGCTGCCGCTGCTCCATCGCCGTCGCCGCTGCAGCCCTCGCTGCGACGCCAAGGCCACAAGACGTCAGAGCCATTGTCACCGATCCACGCAGTCGCCGCCTGTCAATCTCGACAAAACGGTAAAAACCATTCGGTTTTAATCCGGTTTTTGTTTTTGGTTTAGTCGGTTTAGTAGTTTAGAACGGTTTTTAGGTTAATCTAATTAACAAACGTTTGTTCGTTTAGATCGGTTAGCAAACGGTTTTCGTTCGTTTAGTTCTGTTGACGAACGTTCGCGCGGTAGATTTTTTTCTATTTAGTTTTATTTTCGGCAAGGGACCTATCCGGGAATAAGTTTTATCACAATTTAGTCCCTAGTCTTAAAAGTAGCATAACTTTTCGCTCGTTCGTCCAAATTAGAAGAAACCAGTGCCTAAATCTTCGTAACGATTTGTTCTTTCCAGTTAACCAACTTGAATATGATTTTGACAATTTAAAATTTGAGTTTAGTTCAGATTAGTAAACAATCTTGTTTCGTTCGTATCTTGAGTTTCGTTTCTCCGTTTGAGTTGTTTGTTTTTGCAAATCATAGCAAATCACCTATATCTGTTAAGATCTAATCCACATGATAATAATTTTGTTAGGTTTTGTTTTCTGTTTAGTTTAGCTGTTTGCTTGTTTCGTGTTTGATTTGGATTTTTATCTCGTTTTCTTGTTGTTTTGTTTGAGTGATTGCTTATGTATGCTACTGTTTGTCTATGCTAGATTACCCGGAACGCGAAGCTTGTTACTACAAATCTCTAGCGTTTGCAGATCGTCAGCACGCAAAGTTACACTTTGATCATACTCTTCTATACCCAGTTTTTACTATGCATTAGTATTACTCCTCAAATATTTGCTGAGTATGATTGGGAACATGTGGTTTGGTTGTAGTACTTGAGGTAGGAACCTAATACCTTTTGCTCACCCCGGGAATATACTTTATGCTTATTATTTCTTAGCCATGCTCGTAGACGGGGATTGGATCGTGATTCACATGGGAGTTTTAAGAGTTATTAATCTTGGTTAACATTAAGGTGGCAACTTTAATACACATCTGGGTGGATTGGTTGGGGCACCTGGGGAACCTAGTGTTGTTCATTAAGGGAAATCCCGGGGTAACCGTGTGATTTTTCCTTGGTTCGCCACCCAGGCTCATAGGGATCATATGATATTTCATGCCTAGAAACTTCTGTGTGCAGCCACAAGCCATTATAGGCTCTAGCATAGTTGAGTAAGTTGTATAAGCTCTCGAAGGGGTGGACTAGCAGATGTGGAGGGAAAGTAGGTGTACCGGTCTGCCCGGAGTAGAGAGTTAATGCTTCCGAAAGACTATGTCCGGATCTTCCGATCATGGATGCGGTCGAGTCTTGTGGGGAAAAGTGCACAACCTCTACAGTGTATAAACTAATCATGGTTAGCCGTGTCCCGGGTTATGGAAATCTTGAGTATCTGGAGTTGGATATTATTGTTTATCTCATCACTCTTTAATTAATTGAATTGGGTTAATGATGATATTATTTAATTGGGATTTGGGTTGGGGGAACCTTCTCAAACATTGGAACAACCTGGGAGTAGTTTAAATAAATTTATTCCTTTGTTGTAGGGAGAGCTAGCTTTATGCAAAATCATAAGCTTATAGCCTCCACCAGCCAAATATTGCATGTAGATATAGTTCTTGCATTTCATTGCTTTATAGTGTAACTCTGCCAGCATATTCAATGTGCTGACCTACACGGCTGCAACGTCTCATGTTGCAGACTACTCAGATGACGAATAAGGTGCGATAGGTCATTTTCTTGCACTCAGCTATGCCGTTGGAGTTGATGGACTCATTTACCTTTGAAGCTTCCGCAGTTATTTAGTTTAGATGGCCTTCATCCATGATATTTTTGTGTAATCATACTCTTTATGAGGACTTGATGTAATAAGTGTGTGATTGAACTCTGTTATAATTCCTCGAGTACTATGTGTGTCAACATTACCGATCCAGGTATGACACTTAAGCATAGAGACTTCAATCCATTGGGATCGTATGTCGCTACACTCGGACGGCTATAAAGTCTCAAGCACTTGTGGATTTCACCAATTACTAGACGGAATTGCAGATGTCTGAGGATAAGCCGGATATCACATATTGGACTATTCATTTTGATGGGTCCAGGCAATTGGAAGGCTCGAGGGCTGGAGTTATATTGACTTCCCCGCGAGGTGATAAATTGTGTTATGTTTTAAGGTTGACGTTCCCTTGTACTAAAAATGCAACTGAGTATGAAGCCTTACTCCATGGTCTTCGGATGGCTAAAGAAATGAATTTAAGCGGGGTGAGGTGTTTTGGCGACTCAGACTTGGTGGCTCAGCAGGTGTCAGGAACTTGGGATTCAAAGGATCCACTCATGGCGGCTTATCGCCGAGAGGTTGATACTATTGCTGGTCATTTCAAAGGTTATCAAGTTGAGCATGTTGATCACAGGAAAAATGAAGCTGCTGATGCTTTAAGCCGGCTGGGGTGTCAGCATAAGCCGGTACCCCCTAATGTTTTCCTCGATGTTTTGCTTAACCCATCAGTTAAATTGCCTATGGAGGATGATCTTGCAATTCCTGACCCGAAGGCACAATTGGTGGTGGCTCTCCATGTTATTCTTGATTGGATTGTTCCATATTTGGTTTATATGACCCGCGGCGAGTTACTTGAGGATGAAACCTTGGCCAGGCAAATAACCCGGAGGTCTAAGTCAATGACTATTGTCAATGGTGAACTACACAGATGCAGTGTTACATGGGTGTTTCAATGATGCATTTCTCTGACGAGGGCCATGAAATTCTAAGGGAGATTCATGAAGGAGATTGTGGCCATCATGGGTTTTATTGGCTCACGGCTCATGCTGATGCGGAAGATCTGGTCAGTAAATGTGATGGCTGTAAGAAATTTTCAAGACGAGCTCATGTGCCGGCTCAAGAATTGAGGATGATTCCAATTACTTGGCCGTTTGCAGTCTGGGGGATGGATATGGTTGGGCCTTTTAAAAGGTCCAAGAACAAAAAGACTCATCTCCTGGTTACAAAGTGGTTGAAGTTGAGCCGGTCAGCAAATGTGATGCAGAAATGGCGGTTCAATTCATCAAAAAGGTGATCTTTCGTTTTGGATACCCTCATAGTATCATTACTAATAATGGTACTAATCTGTCTAAGGGGGCAATGAAAGAATTCTGTCAACAAGAGCATATCCGGCTTGATGTGTCATCAATGGCTCACCCCCACTCTAATGGTCAAGCTGAAAGAGCCAATCAAGAAATCTTGAGAGGTATCAAACCCCGGCTTATGGTCCCTTTGCAGAGGACACCGGATTGCTGGGTGGAAGAATTGCCCTCAGTGCTTTGGAGTATCAATACCACCCCCAACAGATCTATGCGTCACACGCCTTTCTTCATGGTTTACGGAGCAGAGGCGGTTCTCCCTAGTGACATACGTCATGACTCGCCCCATGTGGCGGCTTATGTTGAGGCTGATAATGAGAAAGCACGTCAGGATGCTATTGACCTTTTGGATGAAGAGTGTAACCTTGTGGCGGCTCATTTGGCGATTTACCAGCAAGATCTGCGTCGTTATCACAGCCGCCGGGTTAAAACCAGGACCTTTCAAGAAGGAGATTTGGTGCTACGGCTCATCTAGGATCAAACTGTCATGCATAGGTTATCCCCACCTTGGAAGGGCCCTTTGTGGTCAGTAAAAATCTGAACAACGGGTTATACTACCTTATCGATGTTCGAGACCACAAGGACTCACGCATGTTGGAGGAGGAGACCCACGGGCCGTGGAATATTGCCCATCTTCGGCCTTATTACACCTGAGCCACCGGCTCTTGTGATGTACTTTTACCATTGTATATATTATGATTAGTATAATAAATCTGGCATCCCTGATGATTCAGGGCCTCTGTTGTTTCATTTCTGAGAATCTGAGTCTTTATTGTCACTTCATAAGGTCACTTGGGGGCTTCCTGCTCATTGAGCATAACTATGACTACCCTTTTGATCCAGCTTGTACGCCTTGATTACAAATTACTTGGGGGCTTCTTGCTCATTGAGCATAGCTATGATTACCCTACTGGTCTGGCTTGTACGCCTGGATAAAAATATTACTTGGGGGCTCCTTATTAACTGAACAGAGCTTTGTTGTCCCTTGTAATAGGCTTGGACGCCAGGTGTATTCACCAAAAATCCGGGTTATCCTGCCTCTGCATGCTTGCCACTCTGACCAGGTAATCCTGGAATGACTCATCGTACTCTTGACAGTCAATCTTATAAAAACCCTGAACTTGTCAAAGTTAAAACGGCGATTGGTCATGTGAGGCCCGGCTTACAAGTTTGAATTAAGGAGTAACTCGGTGGCTGTGCAGGCCTTGAATAGCACTTGATGTTGAGGCTTGGCAGCCTTTGAACGCCTTGTTTTTCTGGTTTACATTAACTTTGAATCTTTTTGGTGATTTTTGTTTGTACCATATTGATATATGGTTGAAAGTTGATTCGGGCTATGTCGCCTTGATCTTTATTTGAAAATATCTAGTGTTTTTCTAACCCGGCCTGGCTTTGGATGTTAAGTCGCTAGTGTATGATGATCATATGTTTGGAGTTCTGTACTCTAAAGATTTGGGATGTTACCCTTTGCTGTCTATGGTGTTGTAAGCCGGCAGTATGAATAAATGGCAGACAGAGCAGCTCTGAGTCTGGGATGTTACCCTTGTTGCATGTGGTATGGTAAGCCGACAATAAGCATAAGTATCATAGGTATGACATTTATTTTGTTATGATTACATGAGGTTTTGATCAACCGGCCCTGGTTATGGACGATGCAGTCACAGTGGTTTTTATATGGGGCATTATGACCCACCTTAGGGTAAACCGCCAAGGCACTTGTTCTCTGTTTGTATGCAGGGTTTATGATAACATGATTTATACGTCTCCAACATATCTATAATTTTGATTGGTCCATGCTATTATATTATCCATCTTGGATGTTTTGTATGCTATTTTATATGATTTTTGGGACTAACCTATAAACCTAGTGCCTATTGCCAGTTTCTATATTTTCCTTGTTTTTGAGTTTTACAGAAAAGTAATACCAAATGGAGTCCAATTGACCTGCCAATTTACGAAGATTTTTTATGGACTAGAAGAAGCCCCCAAAGCAAAAGAGTTGGGCCAGAAGAGTCCCAAGTCATCCATGATGGTGGGGGCGCGCCCTACTCCCTTGGTAGCATGCCCCTACGTCGTGGCTGACTCGAAGACCCCCTGACGTGAAACTGACGCCAAAACTTCCTATGAATACAGAAACCCCCGAAAAGAAACCAAGATCAGGAGTTCCGCCGCCGCAAGCCTCGGTAGCCACCAAAAACCAATTGGGACCCTATTCCGGCACCCTGCCGGAGTGACCATCCATCACCGATGGCCATCTTCATCATGCCGATGCTCTCCATGATGAGGAGGGAGTAGTTCACCCTCGGGACTGAGGGTATGTACCAGTAGCTATGTGTTTGATCTCTCTCTCTCTCTCTCTCTCTCTCTCGTGTTCTCGATTCTGCGCGATCTTGATGTATCGCAAGCTTTGCTATTATAGTTGGTTCATATGATGTTTCTCCCCCTCTACTTCTTGTAATGGATTGAGTTTTCACTGTGAAGTTATCTTATCAGATTGAGTCTTTAAGGATTTGAGAACACTTGGTATATGTCTTGCGTGGGATACCCATGGTGACAATGGGGTATTCTATTGATTCACTAGATGTATGTTTTGGTGATCAACTTGCGGGTTCCGTGACCTTGGGAATCTATGCATAGGGGTTGGCAGACGTTTTTGTCTTGACTCTCCGGTATAAACTTTGGGGCACTCTATGAAGTTCTTTGTGTTGGTTTGAATAGATGAATCTGAGATTGTGTGATGCATATCATATAATCATACCCGTAGATACTTGAGGTGACATTGGAGTATCTAGGTGACATTAGGGTTTTGGTTGATGTGTGTCTTAAGGTGTTATTTTACTACGAACTCTAGGGCTGTTTGTGACACTTATAGGAACAACCCAATGGATTGATCGAAAGAATAACTTTGAGGTGGTTTCGTACCCTACAATAATCTCTTTGTTTGTGCTCTGCTATTAGTGACTTTGGAGTGACTCTTTGTTGCATGTTGAGGGATTGTTATATGATCTAATTATGTTATCATTGTTGAGAGAACTTGCACTAGTGAAAGTATGAACTCTAGGCCTTGTTCTGTAGCATTGCAATACCGTTTTCGCTCACTTTTACCACTTGTTACCTTGCTGTTTTTATAATTTCAGATTACAAAAACCTATATCTACCATCCATATTGCACTTGTATCGCCATCTCTTCGCTGAACTAGTGCACCTATACAATTTACCATTGTATTGGGTGTCTTTGGGACACAATAGACTCTTTGTTATTTGGTTGTAGGGTTCTTTGAGAGAGTCCATATTCATTGTACGCCTCCCACGGATTGATAAACCTTAGGTCATCCACTTGAGGGAAATTTGATGTTGTCCTACAAACCTCTGCACTTGGAGGCCCAACAACGTCTACAAGAAGAATGTTGTGTAGTAGACATCAAGCTATTTTCTGGCGCCGTTGACGGGGAGGTGAGTGCTTGAAGGTATATCTTTAGATCTTGCAATCGAATCTTTTAGTTTCTTTTTTATCACTAGTTTAGTTTATAAAAGAAAACTACAAAAAAGGGAATTGAGGGTGCCTCATATGCTTCACCTTTTTAATATCTTTCATGAAAATAAGGATTCCGACAATTGTGCCAAATGTTAGAAGAAGAATGCAATAAAAAGTTTGGCACTAGATCTTTGAATGATGAGCGTGATTGCAATGATGTTAGTATGAACTCATTGAATATCCATAGTACTAATGATGATCCCACTAGTCATGATCAAAATGTCTCTTATAAGCATGTCAACTTTTCTGGAGTGCATAGAGTTTGCAAGTATACACCAAATAGGGAAGATAGATTTCGTAAGAGGCATAAGTATTTAAAAACTAAATAGTTGCAAGAGAGGCTAGACGTTTGTTCTGAAAATTTAAAATTTCTTAGCCATACTTGTGAACTTTGCAATGAACGTGGTCATTTAAATCTCCAATGCAAATTGTTTCATTATCGAATTGTGTCCAAAAATTGTGATGACTTGATTTCCTTTGCACATCATAATGACCTTAGTTTGCTTTTGTTTTATGAAGAAATGAAACGTATAACTAAGGATATTCCATAATTTGTCCTTGATAAAGTTCTTGATTTTGATCTATAGGAAATTTATATGTATTGTGCAGTGAATTGCATTGAAAATCCTTATATTGTCAATTACATAAATACAAGAAAACAAATAGAAGATGAAGAGCATACTAATGAAAGGGAAGAGATTTCCCAATATCCTCCTATTCTTTCTTATGATGAATCAGGTAATGAGGAGGAGCTTTCTATTCAACCAATCTCGTTAATAAGGAGCTCCAAAAAGAGGATTAAGCCCACACATGATGCGAAGAAGAAAAAGAAAAGACGGAAAAGCAAAGATAAAAAGGTATCCCTCCCAAATTATGTTGCTCCTATTACTCATTGTGATGATAATAATTGCTTTACTATTGGTGCTATCCATACTATTAATGATGAGAGTGATTACGCTTATGATATGCAAAGGCCCAAGCTTGGGGATGCTATGTTTGATGAGAATGACATGTTTGAGAATTTATTTGCTGCAATTAATGTTCGTCCCAAGCTTGGGGATGCTATGTTTTATGAAGATGATAGTTTTAGTCCCCCATGTTTTGATGATGAAATATATTATGATGATAGCATGCCTCCTATTTATGATGATTATATTGATGAAAGTGGGTTTGGAAGAGTGTCAACTTTAGGTAGTATTGATCCCACTATTTTGGAGGATGCTTAATCTTATGGTGATATTGATTAAAGTGGATTTGAAGAGGTCATGACTTTATTTAGTAATGATTCCACTATCTTGGAAGAGGTTTCAATTGATTTTGATGAGAACAAAGTTGCTACTTATGATGATTATTGTGATGACACTTATGTTATAAAAAGTAGTGATGATTATATTTATAAAACTTGTCATGATTATGAATACACTTTTTCTGAACATTATTCTTTCAATGTGGAAACAATTTGTAGTATTCGAGTTTCTTATGATACTCCCACTATTTCGAATGAGAAGAATTTTGCTTATGAGGAGAGTAGTAAAATTTCTATGCAAGTAGATCATGAAAAGAATGCTTTATGTGATAGTTATATTGTTGAATTCATTCATGATGCTACTGGAAATTATTATGAGGGAGGAATATATGCTTGTAGGAATTGCAACAATATCAAGTTTCCTTTCTATGTGCTTAAAATTTTGAAGTTATGCTTGTTTTGCCTTCCTATGCTAGTTGATTCTTGTTCCCATAAGTTGTTTGCTCACAAAACCCCTATGCATAGGAAGTGGGTTATACTTAAATGTTCTATTCAATTCTTCATGATGCTCTCTTTGTGTTTCAAGTCTTATCTTTTAGGTGAGGATCATTGAAATCATCATGCCTAGCTAGAAAGGCATTAAAGAAAAGCGCTTGTTGGGAGACAACCCAATATTTACCCCTATTTTTTTTGTGTGTTCACATGATTAATCTACTGTAGTAATCATGTTTAACAGCTTTTCTTTCAATAAAGTGCCATGTAAGACCTTTGGGATAGCTTGCGGTGATAGTTGTGTTGATCCTGCTGAAAATCAGAAACTTTTGCGCCCAGTAAATTAGTATTAAAAATTCACAGAAACGTTATTTTGATATGATTCTTTTTTATATGGATTGGTACACAAACTTTTCAGATTTTCCTAATTTGTCTGGATTTTTGGAGTTACAGAAGTATTCGAGAGTTACAGATTACTACAGACTGTTATGTTTTGGACAGATTCTGTTTTCTATGTGTTGTTTGCTTATTTTGATGAATCTATGAGTAGTATCGGAGGGTATGAACCATGGAGAAGTTGGAATACAGTAGATATAACACCAATATGAATTTAGAATGAGTTCACAACAGTACCTAAGTGGTGATTTATTTTCTTTTACTAAAGGAGCTTACGAATTTTCTGTTGAGTTTTGTGTTGTGAAGTTTTCAAGTTTTGGGTAAAGATTCGATGGACTATGGAATAAGGAGTGGCAAGAGCCTAAGCTTGGGGATGCCCAAGGCACCCCAAGGTAATATTCAAGCACAACCAAGAGTGTAAGCTTGGGGATGCCCCGGATGGCACCCCCTCTTTCATCTTCGTTCATCGGTAACTTTACTTGGAGCTATACTTTTATTCACCACATGATATGTGTTTTGCTTGGAGTGTCATTTTATTTTATTTTGTTTTGCTTGCTGTTTGAATAATATCCCATGATCTGACATTCTTAAATGTTATAGTCTTCACATAGTTGCATAATTATTCAACTACTCGTCGATCTTCACTTATATCTTTTGGAGTAGTTTGTTGTTTGCTCTAGTGCTTCACTTATATCTTTTTAAAGCATGTCGGTGGTTTCATTTTGAAGAAATAGATGAACTCTCATGCTTCACTTATATTATTTTGAGAGTCTTTTAGAACAACATGGTAATTTGCTTTGGTTATGAACTTAGTCGTAATATGATGAGCATCCAAGAGGGATATTGTTTGGGATATGACTATTGGGCTATGACCCGCCCAGGAGGGGCCAGGTTATACCAAGGGCGGTTCATCAATACAATGCCCATTAAGATGTTGAAGATGGCGGTTCATGAGGCATACTTGCTAAGGGCCCAAAGCCCAAAGGCGACTTAAGGCCCACAGGGGTAAACCGCCATATGTGTATGACTTATATTGTAAGGCAAGTTGTCGGTGTCAAAACCGGCGGATCTCGGGTAGGAGGTCCCGAACTGTGCGTCTAGGCGGATGGTAATAGGAGACAAGGGACACGATGTTTTTACCCAGGTTCGGGCCCTCTCTATGGAGGTAAAACCCTACTCCTGCTTGATTGATATTGATGATATGGGTAGTACAAGAGTGGATCTACCACGAGATCAAGGAGGCTAAACCCTAGAAGCTAGCCTATGGTATGATTGTTGTTCGTCCTATGGACTAAAACCCTCCGGTTTATATAGACATCAGAGAGGGCTAGGGTTACACAGAGTCGGTTACAATGCTAGGAGATCTACATATCTGTATCGCCAAGCTTGCCTTCCACGCCAAGGAAAGTCCCATCCGGACACGGGACGAAGTCTTCAATCTTGTATCTTCATAGTCTTGGAGTCCGGCCAATGATGATAGTTCAGCTATCCGGACACCCTCTAGTCCAGGACTCCCTCAATAGCCCCTGAACCAGGCTTCAATGACGACGAGTCCGGCGCGCATATTGTCTTCGGCATTGCAAGGCGGGTTCCTCCTCCGAATAATTCATAGAAGATTATGAACGCCATGATAGTGTCTGGCTCTGCAAAATAAATTCCACATACCACCGTAGAGAGAATAATATTTACACAAGTTCAATCTGCTGACGTATTTAGTGGCGTGACGTCACACCGCAACCAAGCCTTTACTCGAATCGTTTTTATTATTCCACCTCAGCGTGTTTAGCGAAGCGGTTTCCTTGGCACGTCTTGTCGAAGCAGAGATCGTGTCCCCTTATTCCGGGATTCTCATCAATATGGATGTGGGTAACCGAACCGTGCTCGTTGCTCCGCGCCCTCCATCAAAGGCGAGTTTCAAACGGTCACGGGGACGACTCTTGGTATTTTCCCCCTTTATAATGAGACCAAGGCCCATCCCTTTCCTTTGATCCTCAATCGAATCCGCCCCTTGCCCCGAGTTCCAACACCCAAGGCTCCAGATTCGGGCGCTTCGGACCTTCGACAATGTCCGGCTCCGACCTACAGGGCCGGTGGATGCCCTCTTCCGTCACGGAAGAAGACGTGCTAAAGTTGAGAGACGCCAGGTACCTAACCTACGAGATTTCGCATAGGTTGCCCGCCCCAAGGGCAAGTCATTCCCACTCCCAAGGCTGGTGAGAGCGTCGTGTGCGTGTCTCACTTCCGTCGGGGTTTAGGCTTCCCGATGGACCCCTTCGTGAGGGGGCTCATGTTTTATTACGTGCTGGAATTCCATGACTTGGCTCCGGAGTCCATCCTCCACATCTCATCGTTCATTGTTGTCTGCGAAGCCTTCCTCTGCACTACCCCTCACTTTGGTTTGTGGCTCAAGACCTTCAACGTGGAGCCGAAGATCATCGAGGGGCGATAGGCAGAGTGCAGAGGGGCAATTATAAGTAAGAGGGCCGATGCTCCATGGCTCGAGGGCTCTTTTCAAGAGGAGCTCGGCTTGTGGCAACAGGAGTGTCTCTATATCACCGCTCCCAGGGGCAGTAGGCAGGTGCCGCCACCCGCCTTTCGCTCGGGCCCTCCACAACGGCTGGTGTCATGGGTCAACAAAGGGCTTGACTGGGGGCCGTCCAAGGACGTACCAATATTGCAGGGCCGGATTCGAGACCTCCAAGAGAGGGAGATCAATCTGGTCATAGTGACGCAGGTTATGCTGATTCGGCGCCTTCTGCCCCGCAAACGTCGCCCCCTCCGTCTGTGGGAATTCAATCCGGAGGGACCGCGAGCTCTTCAACACTTCATGGGTATGACACCCATGGAGATGTATAAACTGTTCTCCGGATCACAAGAGATGTGTCCGGACTTGACCGAGGACGCCGGGCTAAGCTGCAATCGCCCGGATACTCAAGTAAGTAGTCCTGTGTCCGGACATACCGTTCATTAATTTATCATGGATTTGCCTTTTAACCAGCTATCCCTTGAACAGGAGTGGATAGCGCAAGCAAAACTGATATGGTGTCCGGCCCCCCTCCGGAGACCACGCCGGATCCCGTGTTAGTCAAGATGCTGGAGGTTGCGCCTTCAGAAGAGGGCGAAGGGGAAAACAGGAAAACTACCGCCTCCGCTAAGGAGGCTCTCAAGAAAGGGGGGATCGAGAATCCCTACCTCCAGGGGAGAAGAGGACCGCTTCCGAAGATCCGGAGGCCAAGGCCTCAAAGCGAGGGAAGAAATCTTCACCGGAGGGTCCTGCGCCAGGAGAAGCCCCGGCCACACTATTTCCCCCTAGGGAATGAGCCCTCCACCGAGCCGTAAGTAGAAAAAGGGGAGTTTCATAATAAGGGACATCCCTGTTTTTATTTCTGAGGATAACCGAAGTTCTTACCTTGTAGTTCGGATCTCAGCCCTTCTCAGCAGAGCTCGTCTTCGGGGGATCTTCGTTCGGAGATGATGGAGAGCGAGACGCCTCCATCTGCCGCACTGTCAGGTGGGGCGGACGACCCTGAGGTGTCATCGTGGAGGGTCTCCCCGAGTCCGGCGGGGCCGGAGAGTTCGGCACCAACTGGTGTACGGCCGGAGGAGCTGAAGGATCTGCTCGAGAGGGCGTCTATCTCAGAAGATCACCGCACATTAATGAGTACGGTGATTGAAAGGATTTCATCCGCTGAGAGCGGGTTGCATGAGGCCGTCAGAAGTTTACTGACGGGGTTTGAGGTACGTAAAAATGACATACCTTTTGACAGTTTTGCACATAGAGTGCGCCCTGTATAGATAGTAGCCCCTGAGACTCGGTACATTGTTAGAAGTGACGGCGTGCCGAGGATCATAATCTCAGTGTTAAGATGTCTCCGTTCCTATTCAGGGGATGAAGCGTTCGGTGGCCAGCCGAACTGATAGAGTTGCCGAACTAAAGCGGCAACTCGACGTTGCGGATGCGAACATCGCGCTGGTCAATAAACAACTTGACGAGTCACAAGGTAGGTTGTTTCTCCGCGGTCGCCTGGTAAGGGAGCTGATGCCCACGCCTTACAACATGTATGCTTGATCCAGATGCCACCGCTGCTATGGAGGACCTTCGGGCAGAGCTTGCTCGAGCCAAGGAGCAAGCCAGAAAGAGTGATGCGACTGCCTCGAAGGCAGCCGAAGAGCTGAAAGCCGAAAAGGCTGCTCACCGCCGAAGCAGGGAGGAGATGGCCAGAATGGCCATGAAGCTGAAGGATGCTACCGACTGCTGTGAGGTTCTTGAAAGAGAATGCCGAGCGGGGCAAGAGGACCTGAAGAAAGCTACCGCCGAAGCCAAGGATGCCCGCTCTGTGATGAGGGCTATAAAGGAGGAGCTGCGTCAGGCCGAAGACATTGCGGCTGGAAAGCCCTTTCTGCTGCGTAGGAAATTCACGGATCCGAAGTATGCTCAGTTGGGCCAGTTGTGGGGTGCGGAGGATGCATATCTGAATTTGGCGGCGAGTGCGGCAGACGCAGTCGTGCACTTCCGAAGCCAAAAGGATCACGAAATGGAAGAGCTTTTTTGGTCTCAATTCCATAGTCCGGAGCGTCCACTTCCGTTAACCGATCGGTTGGCTGAGTGGGCTGAGCTGAATACGTTGTCCGGACTTGCCATGAAGGATGTCGTGGCTTATCTGTGGCCGGAAAGGCCCAAGCCAAAGAGTTATTTTGGCTTAGTGCAGCAATTCCTTGATGTGGTGCCGCACATCAAGGCGATGAAGCGGTCGGCATGCATAGAGGGTGCACGGATGGCTCTCGCCCGTGTCAAAACATACTGGGCAGAGATGGATGCCACCGACTTTGCATCCCGGGATTCGGACAGAAGCCGATTACCCGCCGAGCACTATTTTGAGGAAGTCCTGCAGGGCGCTCGTTTAATAGAGTCGCAGTGCTTGAAAAACGTTATGTTCAAGTGACATGTATGATTTGTAAAACCATATTTATAATATAAGTGCTTTTTATACTTGTGCGTTCAAGTATTGAAATATCTCCTGTGCGGCCATTAATGTATGTGTATATATAACCTGAAAGATGGCAGTCTTCGGCTTCAGCCCCCACGCACATGGTGCGGGGGTGTTTGCAAAAAAGCGCCTTTTCACACTTAATCCAACGTCTTGGTCCTTTGAAGGAGGTGGTAGTGTAGCAAACTAGGCAACCGGACTATAATGCTTTATCACTTTCACTAAGCCATAGGAGTTCGATGGTGGGGCTACTATATAGCCCCTAGGGGCACTGCGCTCTCCGAACTCGGGGCGGGTATGTGCCTGACCGGGAAACGGTCCTTCGTCAAAGCGGAGGAATTCTAAACATTCCGGTAGTTGATCGAGTGGTTGACCAGTCTCTCGCTATATCATGACAGTCAGTTTCCGGCTTTCTCTACTGAGGTGCTCGCCCGACCGAACCGGGCCCAATCGCAGTAGTTCTCCTGGTGCCGCGTTAGCCGATAGAGCGGAACGTAAGGCAGCAAAACACAGGAGCCGGGCCAACCCAACATTTGACCAAAGACATGATTCGGAGCTGATGCATATAAGGCCTAACTCGAGACGTCGAACAGTCCCTAAGGTATTCGGTCTTTATGATAACGGGCAGAACAATGCCCTAAGCCCCTAGTGTCCAGGTACGCGCGAAAACTTCTGACACGGCCGATGCCAAAACGCCAGCCTCCTCCTCGGTTATGGTAAGAAACCGGGGGATGTGTATCAACAAGAGACAGTAAAAAAGGTTTACGTAGGGTCTTAATCTAAAAAGAATCCTTGTAATGGGTCCTGCTTTGCGCACTCACTTTGTGTCTCCGTTGTCTTTGATCCGGATGGGTGTAGCACATAGTTCATTTGTAAAAAGAGAGGAACTTAGTTTGGAAAAATATCATGCGAAAAATGTATTTAAAATAGAGTATGATTTAAAAGATGAATAAAATTGAGCTTTATTGGCTCTCATTGTTCATGCGTGAAGCCCCTTGTGAAGAGGTATGCGGCTTGTAAGCCCCTTGTTTATTTATATCGGACTCACTTAACCGTGTCCGGGGTCTGAATGACCTGTTTTTAGGGGCTTTGATCAGCAAGGCCGGATTAGTGTGTGGCTGTCAAGGCAGTCTCACGTTCTTCCGTGGTCGAGGAACACTCGAAGTTACCCTTTAATGAGATGATGTCGCGTGGACCGGGCATTTTAAGTGTAAGAGACGCGTAATGCGGTATTGCGTTAAAGCGGGCGAAAGCTTCGCATCCCAATAGTGCTTGATGGCTACTTTTAAATGGGGCGATATGGAAGATTAGCTTTTCGCGACGAAAGTTGTTGGATGAACCGAACACAACTTCTAGTAGTAAGGAGCCCGTACAATTGGCATAAGGGCCTGGCGTCACTCCTTTAAAGGAAGTGCTGCTATGGCGAGTTTTGGTAGGGTCTATCCCCATTCTGCGGATGGTGTCCTGGTATAGCAGGTTTATATCACTGCCGCCATCCATTAGGACTTGTGTAAATTGTAGTCCGTCGATTATAGGATCCAATATCAAAGCAGTCCATCCTGCGTTTCGAATACTTCTGGAGTAGTCCTGATGGTCGAAAGTAATTGGTTTTGACATCCAATTTCGGGACTCCGCTGGGGTGGACCGTGCGGCGCGTACTTTGGTAGGTGCTGCCCTATTTTTCCTTGTTATCACTTGAAGTGAATTTACTGTTTTGATTTATTGTGGGAAATTCTTTTGTTTTCCGGCGCTCTGCTTGTGGGCTTCGTCATCATCCTCGCTTGGTGTGTCGAGCCCCTTGTGTTCGCGTTAAGTTGGCCGGACTGCTTGAAGACCCAACAATCTCTGTGGGTATGGTTTGCAGGCTTCCCGGGGGTACTGTGGATTTGACATATCCTGTCCAAGATTTTGTTTAGGTTGGATAGCTCGTCACTGTTGTCCTTAAGAGGCAGTGTTTTGTTGTTCGGCCGAGAGCTTTTGAACCCGGCGTTGACCGCCGTGCTCTTTGGGCCATTTTCCTTAGTCCGGCGCTGATCTTTTCTGCGTCGTGGTTTCCCATTTCCATCCCTGACCTCGGATGTACTCGGGTCGCTGGTGCTGCATCTTGCCAGCCAGCTATCTTCTCCCACACAAAAGCGGATCATGAGGCTTGTTAGCGCGGCCATTGTCCTTGGCTTTTCCTGGCCGAGGTGTCTGGCGAGCCATTCATCTCGGACGTTATGTTTAAAAGCTGCTACGGCTTTGGCGTCCGGACAGTCGACTATTTGGTTCTTTTTGGTGAGGAACCTGTTCCAGAATTTGCGTGCTGACTCTCCGGGCTGTTGAGTTATGTGACTTAAATCGTCTGCATTCGGAGGGCGGACATAAGTCCCCTGAAAATTTGCCCGGAACACATCCTCGAGCTCTTCCCATCTTCCAATGGTATTCTCTGGGAGGCTTTTGAGCCAATGCCGGGCTGGCCCTTTGAGCTTGAGGGGTAGGTATTTTATGGCATGGAGATCATCTCCTCTAGCCATATGTATGTGTAGGATGTAATCCTCAATCCAGACTCCGGGGTCTGTTGTTCCGTCGTATGCCTCTATGTTTGTGGGCTTGAATCCCGCTGGAAATTCATGATCTATTACCTCATCGGTGAAACATAGGGGGTGTGCGGCGCCCCTGTATTTAGGTGTACCATTATTTTCGAACACTCGACGTGTTGTGTTGCTCCCTGGAGCCTTCTTTCTTGGCCCATAGATGGACCTGACTGGGCCATCCTTTTTGTGAGGATCCTTATGTGGATCGTGTGTCGGCTTGTGTGCGGCGCCGCTTGCCGCTCTTTGCTTGTCATGTGGTCGTCTATCCAACCAGGCAGCCTCTTTGTTTTTTGACTGTGGGGGCTCTACGGCCTCCTTGTCAAATTTGAGCAACAGCTTGCGCTTTGGGTAGCTCTTTGCTTGGTGACTATTGCCATATTTATCTGTGGTTTTGAGTACTTTGCTCCATCTCATTCTGAGTACGTCTTCCACTGTTTTGAGCTTCCGCTTCTGCTTCTTCAAACTTCTTGCAGTGGCGACGAGCCTTTTGTGGAGGTTCATATGCTCCGGTGATGTGTCCGGTGTGAGATCATCTGGACTGTTGTTTTCGCCGGGGATGGGTTGCTCGGCCAATTCATCCTGTTCGGACGGTTGCTTGCTGGCATGTTCGTCGTCCACTGGTTCGCTGCTCTACGGCTGGGTCTGTATGGGTGCTGTTGTTATCAAGGCGGGACTTCGGGCGGCGCTTGTGTCGCTATTTTGGCTGTTTTTTGGGGGAATTATCCTCCGCCGCGTCCCGTTGTTCCTCATTATCTCTTCCTTTTGGTGTATCCACCATGTATACATCGTGAGTTGAGGTGGCTTTCCAGTGCCCTGTGGGCGCTGGTTCTTGGTCGTCTCCGGCATCGTCGTCCATACCGTCGATGTCTTCGGAGTCGAAGTCTAGCATGTCGGTTAGGTCGTCGACGGTGGCTACAAAGTGGGTGGTGGGTGGGCTTTGAATTTCTTCGTCGTCCACATCCCAACCGTCCTGACCGTAATCCGGCCAGGGCTTTCCCGATAACGATAGATACTTTAGCGAATTCAGGATGTCGCGAAAAGGCGAGTGCTATAAGATGTCCGCAGCGGTGAACTCCATGATCGGCACCCAATCGGATTCGATTGGTAGGGGCGCGGGAGGTTCGTAGTCCGGCGAGGAATCCTGCACCTCGGAGTCACAAGCTTTACAAGGGACATGGTCGGTATTCGGCTCCATCGTCGAAGAGGTAGCAGCCCCCGAGGCGGTGTCTAGCCACCCATCCTCAATCTGCGCAGTTGGCTCCGAATTAAGGGTCGGAGAGGACTCTTGTGCGGCCTCCAGGACACTGTCCGGCTGCAGAGCTAAATCATGCCCATCGCAACAGTTCGGCGCGCTCGGCTGTGGCTCGAATTCATCGAAGATCAAGTCACCGCGGACGTCGGTCGTATAGTTCAAACTTCCAAATCTGACCTGATGGCCAGGGCGTAGCTTCGATCTGCTCCAGATGGCCAAGCGAATTGGCCCGCAGTGCGAAGCCGCCGAATACAAAGATCTATCCAGGGAGAAAAGTCTCACCCTGGACCGTGTTGTTGTTGATGATCGAAGGAGCCATCGGGCCTATAGGTGACGACACAGAGGAACTCTCAATGAAAGCACCAATGTCGGTGTCAAAACCGGCGAATCTCGGGTAGGGGGTCCCGAACTGTGCGTCTATGCGGATGGTAACATGAGACAAGGGACACGATGTTTTTACCCAGGTTCGGGCCTCTCGATGCAGGTAAAACCCTACTCCTGCTTGATTGATATTGATGATGTGGGTAGTACAAGAGTGGATCTACCACGAGATCAAGGAGGCTAAACCCTAGAAGCTTGCCTATGGTATGATTGTTGTTCGTCCTATGGACTAAAACCCTCCGGTTTATATAGACATCGGAGAGGGCTAGGGTTACACAGAGTCGGTTACAATGGTAGGAGATCTACATATCCGTATCGCCAAGCTTGCCTTCCATGCCAAGGAAAGTCCCATCCGGACACGGGACGAAGTCTTCAATCTTGTATCTTCATAGTCTTGGAGTCCGGCCAATGATGACAGTTCGGCTATCCGGACACCCTCTAGTCCAGGACTCCCTCACAAGTACACTTAGTCACCAAGCCGGACACGTTGTTTATGAGCCGTCCGGGACTCCGTGAGCCGCTGGGCGTCAACCTGAGTATATAAAGGGACGATCCGGCGGCAGTTTAGGGTAAGAAACAAGAGATTGAAAGCTAGGTCAAGTGGATTCGCTCCCTGGTAATCGAGACATAACCAGTACCACCTCAAACTGGAGTAGGCCTTTACCTGCACCGCAAGCGGCCGAACCAGTATAAACTCCTTGTGTCCTTTGTCCCGTTTAATCCCTTTAAGCTAACCTAGTTTCGATGGCTCCACGACTAATTCCTCACACTAGGACATCTGTCATGACAATTCCACGATAGTTGGCACCCACCATGGGGCCAGCGCATGCTGGCTTCGAGTTCTTGAAGGGCAGCTTCGAAGGGATCAAGGGATACGCTGTGGGTTGGATGACGAACAGTCATCGCGGCAAGCTCTACCTCGACGATGCAGGCTGGGTCCCCGAGGCCGGCTCAATTGAGTACGGGTACCGGGTCCCCTTCGGCGGAATCCACGTTTTCATCGGCAAGATCGGCGAACCGGGCCCTGAGCCGGACATCTGCACCAACATCATCGAGGCGGCTCAGCGTGCGCGAGTGCCCAAGTTTAGCCCGCCGTGAAGCGTGCCTTCGTGGGATTCATCCATGGGGCGGAATCTGAGGATAGATCTGTGTCTGGTGGTGAGACGGTCGTCTACTCCGATGGTGAGTCGTCCATTGGTGAAACTGATTCGCTGTACCAACTGCAAGTTGGTCGGCTTGGGGTCTATTCCGATGGCGACAGTATTCCGGACCCCTATGAGCCACCAAATAGGGTCGCGATTGGCCGGTACATAGCCAGCGCAGAATTCTTCGACTGCGGCAGCAATGATCTCCGGGTCAGCAACGGCAATGGCAGCCGGGGCAGGAGGCCCTGTGCACTTGCCGGCTCAGGTTTTGACCGACTTGCTAGATAATCTGACAACATTGTTAACAGCGGAGGTTAACCCGGCAAATCAAGCTCAGCACAATGCAGAGGTTGCAAAATTGCGCGATGAGATAGCATAGGCCAAGGAGGAGCTGAATGCAGAGACCGTCAGGATGGCCATGGAGCGGCCTGCTTTAGATGCTCAGGCACAATGGATTCAGTCAAAGGCTTTCCGGCTTACGATGGATCAAAACGCTTCAAATGAAGTCATGAGGAGGAGGCATCAGTCTCGTCTACCTTCAGTTTACGAGGCAAGAAACCTCTTTAGCATGCCTGGAGCGGGGACCAGTAACCAACCAGAGATAAACCAGGTTGAAGCACCTGGGGCTGGAGCACCGGCTCAGCTGCGCACGACGGAGCTGCCCCGTCTGAATACTACTCCGCTTCAGTATATACCGACACCACCGGGTCATTATTCTAATCCTTTGGATAACATGATTGCTGCGATGACACGGCTAGTGGTTCTACTGGTTGAAAGCGAATCACCGGTAGTGATGGAAATACGACGAGCCGGGGAGCTGCTCTACACGGCTGTGGCTCAACAGGCGGCTTATTCATACAGTCGGGACCGTATCCACTCCACGCCATGTCCAAGCAAAAGTTATAGCAGGCATATTGATGAGCCGGCTGTGTCAAGCAGTGGACAAAACCGCAACCCGCCCCGTGGACATGACCTGATGCATGGTGGAGGTAATGCTCAGAATGTTGTGGATCAGGGTAGATCGCGTCGGGAGGCTGAGCTGGTGGCTTAGTACGTGGCTTGTCAGCATTCTCCGGCTCATCCAAAAAAATTGGTGGAGACAGGCGTGACCTTCAGAACTTTGGGTGTGCCATCTTTAGTGTCGGCTCTACATAATGAGCGTTTACCTAAGGATTTCAAGGGTCCTCGCAAGGTGCATAAGTACACCACTGACTTACCCCTTGAAGCTTGGGTTGAGAGTTACGAGATGGCCATGGAACTGTTGGATGTTAGCAATGTTGCATGTGCTAAGTATTTCACAATGATGTTGGATGGGACGGCCCACAATTGGTTGAAAGGGCTACCTGCCACCTCCAATGGGTCATGGGCCGAGTTAAAAGCCTGGTTTATTCAGAATTTTAAAGATACGTGCAAGCAGCCTATGTCAATTGTGGATTTGGACGGCTGTGTCCAGGAAGAGGGCGAGTCAACAACCCATTGGGTGTGTCAGGTCTCAACTATCATGCACTCATCGGATTGCATCAATGCCGGCTCAGCAGTATTGATCTTAGAGAAGAGTTGCCGCTTTTTGCCCCTTGAACAGAAGCTAGGGCGGCTCAAGCGCCACTGCAGCGACATGGGGGAGCTGATGGCGGCTCTGGTTAAGTATGTCGACTCTGATGGTACCAAGGACCCCGAGTCTGATGATGAAAAGTTGGGAAAGGGAAAGAAGAGTGACAACACCAAGGGGCAGCATCATAGCCCGGCGAATCAGGGGAGCAATGGTAAGTGCAAGGCTGATAATAGTTTGGATTTTGTGGCTAATACCAACATGTAGAATAATGGTCAGCATCATAAGGGAAAGCCACCTCCCCGGTTTGGAGGGTCAAGTTTCAATCTTGAGAAGATACTGAATCAGCCCTGCCCAAAGCATAGTACACGGGAAAGGCCGTCCGCTCACCTCTGGAAGGATTGCTTCATTATGAAAGAGTAAAAAAATTCTGATCTTTTCTAGAATAATCATGGGCCGGGCGGCGGCTCAGGTTCCGGTTCTCACGGTCCGGGTTATGGTGGTGGAAGTTCTAATTCCGGTTTCCATGGCCAGGGCAATCAAGGCAATCAGGGTGGTTATAATCAACAGCCTGGTCAGGGGGCTCAGCAGCAGCAACAGTCGGGTTATCAGAGTAATCCAAAGCAGTTGAATAGTGGGCAGTATCACGTCTTCACCACAAGTCTATGCAAGCGAGATCAAAAGCTCCATAAAAGGGATGTGAACGCCATTGAGCCGGCGATTCCCCGTTACTTATGATGGTCTGAGTAGCCCATTCTGTGGAGTCGAGAGGATCACCCGCCCCGGGTTGATAATCTGGGTCATTTGGCTTTGGTGGTGGCTCCTCAGGTTGAAGGGTACAAGTTCACTAAGGTACTCATGGATGGAGGTAACAGCATTAATATCCTTTACTATGATACTTTCCGTCGTATGGGGCTAACTGGTAAAAATCTTAAGCCATCCAATACTATTTTCCATGGAGTGGTACCTGACAAGTCGACGTATCCTGTAGGCAAGATTGATTTGGAAGTAGCCTTTGGGGATGAACATGATTCCAGGGCCGATGGTCAAGATTAAAAGCCTGTATCACGCTCTGTTTGGACGATCGGCTTATGCCAAGTTCATGGCATGGGCCGCACGGCCTTGTTATGTTTATCTGCAGCTCCAGATGCTGGGTTACAAGGGGACCATCACAGTGCATGGAAACCAGAAAATAGCTTTGGAGTGTGAAGAAGGTGATGCTGCTTATGCTGAGTCCGTTTGCGCAATAGAGGAATTGAAGTTCTACAAAGACAATGTTGACCCAGCGGATATGACATCTTTGAACAAGCCAACTACAGAGCATGATCCGGTATTGAAGTTTAAGTCGGCCGAGGACACTAAGATAGTTGACTTCGTCCTTGGCGATTCATCCAAGCAGTTTAGTATCAGTGCTAACCTGGATCCAAAATAGGAAAGCGCGCTCATCGATTTCATCCATAAGAATCGGGACATATTTGCATGGAAACCTTCTGATATGCCAGGTGTACCGAGGGAACTCGCTGAGCACACTCTTAATATTGATCCAAAGTTTAAGCCGGTCAAGCAATTCCTTCGTCGCTTCAATGAGGAGGGGCGTAAGGCCATTGGTGAAGAAGTGGCCCGGCTCTTGGCGGCTGGTTTCATTGTTGAAGTCTTTCATCGTGAGTGGTTGGCTAACCCGATGCTGGTACTTAAGAAGAATGGCACTTGGCATATGTGTGTGGAATACATGGACTTAAACAAGGCATGTCCGGCTGATCCTCTTGCTCTCCCTCGTATTGATCAAATCATTGATACTACGGTGGGTTGTGAGCGTTTGAGCTTTTTGGATGCTTATTCTGGTTATCATCGGATCAAGATGGCAGTTAAGAACAAGGAGAAGACGACTTTCATCACTCCTTTTGGAGCCTTCTGCTATGTGTCTATGCCTTTCAGCTCAAGAGTGCCCATGCGACTTACCACTGATGTGTGCAGAATTGCTTTCATGATCAGATTGGGCGCAATGTTCATGCTTATGTGGATGATATTGTAGTGAAATCCAAAAATAAGGAAACTTTGACAGATGATTTGAAGGAGACCTTTGACAATCCCCGGGTCTACAAGATGATGATTAACCCGACCAAGTGTGTTTTTGGTGTGCCAGGAGGCAAGCTTTTGGGCTTTCTGGTTTCTCAACGGGGTATTGAAGCTAACCCGGAAAAAATTAAGGCTATTACTTCCCTGGCTTAGCCGGCGTGTGTCAATGATGTTCAGCGTCTCGCGGGTCGTATTGCGGCTTTAAGCCAGTTCATAAGCCGGCTGGGAGAGAAGGCTATCCCTCTGTATCAGATGATGAAAAAGACAGATAATTTTGTCTGGAGTGATGCTGCTAATGAAGCGTTTGAAGCCTTGAAGAAACAACTGGCTGAGCCGCCGGTCCTTGCTGCTCCTATTGATATAGAGCCATTGTTGTTAAATGTGGCTGCTAATGCCCGGGCTGTCAGCATAGCTATTGTGGTGGAACAGAAGGAAGCATGCAAGGAATATACAGTTCAGAGGCCCGTTTACTACATCAGTGAAGTGCTTATTGAGTCCAAGCAGAGATATCTGCATTGGCAGAAGCTTGTCCATGGGGTGCTCATGGCTAGTCGACAGCTCAAGCAGTATTTCTTCGGTCATCCTATCACTGTGGTTAGTTCTACTCCTTTACGGGAAATTATTCAAAACAGAGAAGCCATAGGTAGAGTAGCCAAGTGGGCTATTCTTGATGACCCACAAGTGTAGGGGATCTATCGTAGTCCTTTTTATAAGTAAGAATGTCGAACCCAATGAGGAGCAGAAGGAAATGATAAGCGGTTTTCAGTAAGGTTTTCTCTGCAAGCACTGAAATTGTAGGTGATAGATAGTTTTGTGATAAGATAAATAGTAACGAGCAACAAGTAAATAAAGTAAATAAAGTGCAGTAAGGTGGCCCAATCCTTTATGTAGCAAAGGATAAGCCTGGACAATTTCTAATAATGAGGAAGGAGCTCCCGAGGACACATTGGGAATTATAGTCAAGCTAGTTTTCATCACGCTCATATAATTCGCATTCGGTACTTTGATAATTTGATATGTGGATGGACCAGTACTTGGGTACTGCCCTAACTTGGACAAGCATCCCACTTATGATTAACCCCTATTGTAAGCATCCGCAACTACAAAAGAAGGTATTAAGGTAAACCTAACCACAGCGTTAAGCATATGGATCCATATCAGCCCCTAACGAAGCAACGCATAAACTAGGGTTTAAGCTTCTGTCACTCTAGCAACCCACCATCTACTTATTACTTCCCCATGCCTTCCTCTAGGCCCAAATAATGGTGAAGTGTCATGTAGTCGATGTTCACATAACACCACTAGAGGAAAAGACAACATACATCGCATCAAAATATCGAACGAATACCAAATTCACATGACTACTAATAGCAAGACTTCACCCATGTCCTCAGGAACAAACGTAACTACTCACAAAGCATATTCATGTTCATAATCAGAGGATTAATAATATGCATAAAGGATCTGAACATATGATCTTCCACCAAGTACACCAATTAGCATCAACTACAAGGAGTAATCAACACTACTAGCAACCCACAGGTACCAATTTGTGGTTTTGATACAAGATTGGATACAAGAGATGAACTAGGGTTTTTTGAGAGGAGATGGTGCTGGTGAAGATGTTGATGGATATTGACCGCCTCCCAATGAGAGGATCGTTGGTGATGACGTTGGTGATGATTTCCCCCTCCCGGAGGGAAGTGTCCCTGGCAGAACAGCTCTGCCAGAGCCCGAGATTGATTCCGCCAAGGTTCTGCCTCGTGGCGGCGGAGTTTCGTCCCGTAAGCTTGCCCACGATTTTTTTCAGGGGTAAAAGTGATGATATAGCAGAAGATGGACGCCGGAGGCCCACCAGGGGCCTAGGAGATAGGGGCGCGCCCTATAGGGGGGGCGCCCCCTGTCTCTTGGACAGGGTGTGGGCCCCCTGGCCTATTTCTTTCGCTCATAAATTCTTATTAAATCCAAAAAGTTGTTTCGGGGAGTTTCAGGACTTTTGGAGCTGTGCAGAATAGGTTTCCAACGTTTGCTCCTTTTCCAACCGGAATTCCAGCTGCCGACATTCCCCCTCTTCATGGTAAACCTTGTAAAATAAGAGAGAATAGCCATAAGTATTGAGATATAATGTGTAACAACAGCCCATAATGCAATAAATATTGATATAAAAGCATGATGCAGAATGGACGTATCAACTCCCCCAAGCTTAGACCTCGCTTGTCCTCAAGCGGAAGCCAAAATTGAAAAATATGTCCACATGTTTAGAGATAGAGGTGTCGATAAAAATAAAATACGGACATGGGGGCATCATGATCATTTTAATAACAACAACATAAATAGATTTTTGTCATGTGATTTCCTATGCTCAAGTAACAAGCAATTCACAATATCAAGTATGGTTCAAACACTTCATTGGGAACTAACAAACTATAATCTCAGTCACTGAAGCAATTGCAATTTATCGTAACATCAGAAAGAGTCCATAATAGAGCTTTTCAGCAAGCTCACATACTCAACTATCTCGTAGCCTCCTACAATTGCTAGCACTCACGCAATACTTGTGGTTATAGAGTTTCAGCCGGACACTGAGAAAGATAGGGGCTTATTGTGTTGCCTCCCAACGTATTCACCTTTAGGTGATGTCAACAATAATGGCCCATGCTAACTTACATCCAGTTGGATATATGCATCATGATCTTTCAAACATGAGGAGCTTGCCAAAGGATAAAATGAAAAAGGGAAAGGTGAGGATCACCTTGACTCAAGCATAAAGTAAAAACATAAAGTAAAAGATAGGCCCTTCGCAGAGGGAAGTAGAGGTTGTCATGCGCGTTTAAGGTTGATGCACAAAATCTTAATGCAAAAGAATGTCACTTTATATTGCCCCTTGTATGTGGACCTTTATTATGCAGTCCGTCGCTTTTATTACTTCCACAAAAAGTTCGTACAAAGCATATTTTCTCTGCACTAATACGTCATACATATTTAGAGAGCATTTTTTATTGCTTGCAAGGATGACAACTTACTTGAAGGATCTTACTCAATCCATAGGTAGGTATCGTGGACTCTCATGGCAAAACTGGGTTTAAGGATATTTGGAAGCACAAGTAGTATTTCTACTTGGTGCAAGGAATTTGGCTAGCATGAGGGGGAAAGGCAAGCTCCACATGTTTGGAAGGTCACTGACAATATACTTTAACTGAGAAGTCGGAAAAAGATAAACCATTACGTTGTCTTCCTTGTCCAACATCAACTCTTTTAGCATGTCATACTTAATGAGTGCTTCACAATCATAAAAGATGTGCAAGATAATATATTTATATGTGAACCCCTCTTTCCGTATCACTTCCTATTAATTGCAACGATGACCAAGGCTACGTTCATCAACTCTCAACAATTTTTATGCCTCATACTTTCTATGTGTGAAGTTATCACTATCCATAAGATCAATATGAGCTATTTTATTCTTTCTACTTTCTCAAGATCATAGCAACATAGCAAAGCCCTTGACTGAACACTAATCTTTATTATAGATAGCACACGGACTTGATTACATAAAGATATCATAATGCAAAACTCAAAACTACTTGATATCAAAACTTCAAACTACTAGATCAAGATACTACTAAAAGGATCGAACTAAATAAAGCGGTAAAGATAGGAGTGTGATGGTGATACGATACCGGGGAACCTCCCCCAAGCTTAGCAGTTGCCAAGGGGAGTGCCCATACCCATGTGATTATTTCTCCTTCTTCATGGTTGGTGTTATGATCTTGGCGATGATGCCCTTCTGGATATGGTTCTCCTCCTCGAGCTTATTGACTTTTTGTTTGAGGTCCATATTTTCTTTACGGAGCTAGCCCGTAATGGACAAAGCTCCTTTTCCCAAGGATGCCGCATAACTTTTCTTGATCCTCCTCCATGGCATCTGTTCTTTTCAAATCACCCTCCATCTCATCCTCCGTTGATGGTCCAAAGTGATAGGCATCGCTATTTGCTCCGGGACCTGGCGTTGGGTGAGACACCCGACTCTCCCCAACTGAATCCTGAGAAGACATCTTGCTTTATTCTGCAACAAGAACAGCTCGAAACGAAAACATAGGATATTTGCGTGATACGGTGGTCAAAACCTTCGGGAGTATATATAATGAATTTTTACCGACCAAAATACGTAACGTCCAAGAAAATGGAGTCCGGGAGGCACATGAGGTGCCCACGAGACAGGGGCGCGCCCTACAGGGGGGGCGCCCTCCACTCTCGTGGGGGCCTCGTGTCCCTTTCGGACTACTTCTTCCTTCCTAAAATTCCTAAATAATCCAAAACTGATAAAAATTGCCTTTAGAGTTGTTTTGGAGTCGATTTACTTACCGTACCACATACCTATACTTTTTTGGAGTCTGGAACATTCTGGAAAGTGTCCCTTATGTATTCCTCAGGGGTTAAGGTTTCAATAATATTAGTTTCAACATTGATAGGATTACCTGAAATATAATGTTTAATTCTTTGATCGTTTACCACCCTCGGATTTGTGCCTTAGAAATTGTTGATTTTTATAGCACCAGAACTAAGGATGGCAATTTTACCCATGGGTACGGGTATCCACGGATACCGTTCCCGCATGGGTAGGGTATGGGCACAATTTTGTACCCACGGGTAGTACCCATACCCTACCCGTTAAGTCATGGGTAGGGCACGGGTATAGCCTTTTACCCATGGATATACCCATACCCTACCCGTTTATATTGTCATGTGAACCTTACATGTGATTCATAAGTGTACCTATATTAAATTTATGTTGTGAGCTTATGAACCTATGTTAAAGTTGTCACCAATTGTCAATTTGAATTGAGATAATTGTCATGTACTCATCTATCTATTATTTAGTTGTGATCAATGATTTTTTTTAAAATGTGCTATAAATGAATGTAGAATTACAAATAACTCGTGTATTGTTTGATCTACCCGTTGGGTACCCAATGGGTATGGGTACCCGTCGGGTATGGATATGGGTAAAGTTTCATACCCATGGGTACGGGTATGGGTAGAATTTTGTACCCATTAACTAAATGGGTATGGGTATGATATTGCTCTACCCGCCCCATACCATACCCATTGCCATCCTTAACCAGAATGATAGACCTCCTCGATAACGTAGGGACCTTCCCATTTTGAGAGAAGTTTTCCTGCAAAAAACCTTAAACGAGAGTTGAATAATAACACATAATCTCCTATGTTAAACTCACACTTTTGTATCCTCTTATCATGCCAGCATTTGAATTTTTCTTTGAAAAGCTTGGCATTCTCATAAGCTTGGGTTCTCCATTAATCAAGTGAGCTAATATCAAATAACCTCTTCTCACCGGCAAGTTTGAATTCATAATTGAGCTCTTTAATAGCCCAATATGCCTTATGTTCAAGTTAAAGAGGTAAATGACATGCTTTTCCATAAACCAACTTATAAGGAGACATACCCATAGGATTTTTGTATGCAGTTCTATAGGACCATAATGCATCATCAAGTTTTTTGGACCAATTCTTTCTAGATCTATTCACAGTCTTTTGAAAAATTAATTTGAGCTCTCTATTGCTCAACTCTACTTGACCACTAGACTGCGGGTGATAAGGAGATGCTATTCTATGATTGACATCATACTTAGCGAGCATCTTACGAAAAGCACCATGAATAAAATGTGAACCACCATCAGTCATAAGATATCTAGGGACTCCAAACCTCGGAAAAATAACTTTAAGAATTTTAATAGAAGTGTTATGATCAGCACTACTAGTTGGAATAGCTTCTACCCACTTAGTAACGTAATCAACAACAACTAAAATATGTGTATAACCATTGGAGGCAGGAAAAGGTCCCATATAATCAAAGCCCCAAACATCAAATGGTTCAATAACAAGCGAATAATTCATAGGCATTTCTTGACATCTACTAATGTACCTATTCTTTGACATTCATCACAAGATAAGACAAACTTACGAGCATCTTTGAAGAGAGTAGGCCAATAAAAACAAGATTGTAGTACCTTGTGTGCAGTTCTATCTCCAGCATGGTGTCCTGCATAAGATTCCTATTGACACTTGCGTAGAATCTGTTCCTGTTCATGCTTAGGCACACAACGTCTAATAACACCATCTACTCCTTCTTTATAAAGGTGTGGATCATCCCAGAAGTAACGTCTTAAATCATAAAAGAACTTTTTTCTTTTGCTAGTATGTGAAACTAGGCGGTATATATTTAGCAACAATGTAATTAGCATAATCAGCATACCAAGGAGCAGTACTAGAAGCATTGACGACCGCTAATTGTTCATCAGGAAAGCTATCATTAATAGGCAGTGGGTCATCAAGAACATTCTCTAACCTAGACAAGTTATCTGCAACGGGGTTCTTAGGTCCCTTTCTATCAATAATATGCAAGTCAAATTCTTGGAGCAAGAGAAACCATCTAATGAGTATAGGCTTAGCATCTTTCTTTTCCATAAGATATTTAATAGCAGCATGATCAGTGTGAATAGTAACTTTGGAATCAACAATATAAGGTCTAAACTTATCACATGCAAACACAACTGCTAAGAACTCTTTTTCAGTGGTAGCATAATTTCTCTGGGCAGTATCAAGAGTCTTACTAGCATACTGGATAACATTCAATTTCTTATCGACTCTTTGCCCTAAAACAGCACCTACAACATAATCACTAGCATTGCACATAATTTCAAAAGGTAAATTCCAATCAGGCGGCTGAACAATAGGTGCAGTGATCAAAGCTTTCTTAAGTACTTCAAATACTTCTACACAATCATCATCAAAGACAAAAGGAATATCTTTTTGCAATAAATTAGTCAGAGGCCTAGAGAATTTAGAAAAGTACTTAATGAACCTCCTACAAAAACCGGCGTGACCAAGGAAACTTCTTATACCTTTTATGTCCTTGGGACATGGCATCTTTTCAATAGCATCAACTTTGGCTTTATCAACTTCAATACCTCTCTCGGAGATGTCGTGCCCCAAGACAATGCCTTCATTAACCATAAAGTGACACTTTTCCCAATTCAGGACGAGACTAGTGTCTTCGCATCTTTGCAAAACTCGATCAAGGTTGCTCAAACAATCATCAAAAGAGGATCCATAGATGGAGAAGTCACCCATGAATACCTCACAAATCTTTTCACAAAAATCAGAGAATATAGCCATCATGCATCTTTGAAAGGTAGCAGGTGCATTACATAAACCGAAAGGCATACGTCTATAAGCAAAAGTACCAAAAGGGCAAGTAAAAGTAGTTTTAGATTGATCCTTCGCGGACACAGGTATCTGAGAGAAACCAGAATAACCATCTAGAAAGCAAAAATGTGTGTGTTTGGATAGCCTTTCTAGCATTTGATCAATAAAAGGTAAAGGGTAATGATCTTTCTTAGTAGCTTTATTTAACTTACGGAAATCAATTACCATCCTATAACCTGTAATAATTCTTTGTGGGATCAATTCATCTTTATCATTAGGAACAACGGTAATACCTCACTTTTTAGGGACACAATGGACAGGGCTTACCCATTCACTATCAGCAACGGGATAAATAATACCTGCCTCAAGGAGCTTTAGTATCTCCTTGCTTACCACTTGCTTCATCTTGGGATTTAATCGTCTTTGAGGATCTCTAACTGGTTTGGCATCTTTCTCCACTAAAATTTTGTGCTGACATAATGTGGGACTAATGCCCTTAAGATCATCCAGAGTATATCCAATAGCAGCTCGGTGCTTCTTCAGAGTTTTCAATAATCTTTCTTCTTCTTTCTCTGAAAGGTTAACACCAATAATAACAAGATATACTTCTTTTTCATCAAGATAAGCATACTTAAGATTATCAGGTAATGGTTTGAGTTCAAACACGGGATCACCCTTGGGTGGAGGGGGATCCCCAAGAATTTCAACGGGAAGGTTATGTTTCAAAGATAGGTTCTGTTTAAGGAACACTTCATCTATTTCTTCCCTTTCCTTCATAAACATATCGTTTTCATGGTCTAGCAAATATTGTTCTAATGGATTAGTTGGAGGAATAGCAATGGAAGCAAGACCAATAATCTCATCCTTACTAGGTGGTTCCCTTTCACGTGGTAGTCTACTAAACTTAGCAAAATTAAACTCATGAGACATACCATCTATGCCAACAGTGGCAATATTCCTTTCACAATTAATCTTAGCACTAGCAGTATTCAAGAAAGGTCTACCAAAAATAATGGGACAAAAATCATCTTGTGGGGAACCAAGAACAAGAAAATCAGCATGGTATTTAACCTTCCCACACAAAACTTCAACATCTCTAACAATCCCAATAGGTTTAATGGTATCCCTATTAGCAAGCTTAATAGCAACATCAATGTCTTCTAATTCAATGGGTGCAATGTCGTGCATAATTTCTTTATAAAGATCATAAGGTATCGCACTAGCAGTAGCACCCATATCACATAAGCCGTGATAACAATGATCTCCTATTTTAACAGAAATAACAGGCATGCCTACAATAGGTCTATGTGTCTTAGTATCAGGTCTAGCAATATTAGCAGTCTCACCCAAGAAAGACATAACATGCCCATCTAAGTCCTCATCCAAGAGATCTTTAACCATAGCAATACTAGGGGCAACATTAATTTGCTCAGGAGGTGTATAAGTCCTAGTATTACTCTTACGAACAACAGTCGAAGCTTTAGCATGATCTTTTATCCTAACAGGAAAAGGAGGTTTTTCAACATAAGCAGTAGGAACAATAGGATCACTATAGGTAATAGTCTTTTCTTCGACTGTAATAGGTGAAACTACTTTCACTTCAACAGGAGGACTATATTTAAACCAGTTCTCTTTAGGGAGATCAACGTGAGTAGCAAAAGATTCACAAAAAGTAGCTACTATCTCAGAGTCAAGTCCATACTTAGCGCTAAATCCACGAAAAGCATCGGTATCCATAAAAGATTTAACACAATCGAACTTAGGTGTCATACCTAACTCCTTACCATCGTTGGAACCCCAATCTTCAGAGTTGCGTTTAATTCTTTCCAATAAGTCCCACTTGAAATCAATATTCTTCAGCATATAAGAACCAGCACAGGAAGTATCGCGCAAGTTGCGATTATCAAGAGAAAGCCGAGCATAAAAATTCTGAATAATCATTTCCCAGGAGAGCTCATGATTGGGGCATGAATATAACATTGACTTAAGCCTCCCCCAAGCTTGAGCGATGCTTTCTCCTTCGCGAGGCCAAAAATTATATATGTAATTACAATCACGATGAACAAGATGCATAGGATAGAACTTCTGGTGAAATTCCAACTTCAATCGCTTATAATACCAAGATCTCGTATCATCACATAGCCTATACCATGTCAATGCATCTCCCTTCAAAGATAAAGGAAAGACCTTCCTTTTGACAACATCATTGGGAATACCTGCAAGCTTAAATAATCCACAAACTTCATCCACAAAGATAAGGTGTAAATCGGGATGCAATGTTCCATCTCCTGCAAATGGATTAGCTAGCATTTTTTCTATCATACCCGAAGGAATCTCAAAGTGAATATTTTCATAAAGTTCAGTAGGTTGAGGATCAACTCTGTGCTCTTCTAGTTGGGGTGAATATACCCCAAACAAGCCCCTCAAAGGATTAGTTTCCATAGTGACAAGTAACAGAAAATTTCAGCACACTATATAAATGTGTCCTTACCAAGTTCCACTCACCAAAAGCGCTACACTCCCTGGCAACGGTGCCAGAAAGGAGTCTTGATGACCCACAAGTGTAGGGGATCTATCGTAGTCCTTTCGATAAGTAAGAGTGTCGAACCCAACGAGGACTAGATGGAAATGATAAGCGGTTTTCAGTAAGGTTTTCTCTGCAAGCACTGAAATTGTAGGTGATAAATAGTTTTGTGATAAGATAAATAGTAACGAGCAACAAGTAAATAAAGTAAATAAAGTGCAGCAAGGTGGCCCAATCCTTTATGTAGCAAAGGATAAGCCTGGACAATTTCTAATAATGAGGAAGGAGCTCCCGAGGACACATTGTGAATTATCATCAAGCTAGTTTTCATCACGCTCATATGATTCGCGTTCGGTACTTTGATAATTTGATATGTGGGTGGACCAGTACTTGGGTACTGACCTAACTTGGACAAGCATCCCACTTATGATTAACCCCTATTGCAAGCATCCGCAACTACAAAAGAAGGTATTAAGGTAAACCTAACCACAACATTAAGCATATGGATCCATATCAGCCCCTAACGAAGCAACGCATAAACTAGGGTTTAAGCTTCTGTCACTCTAGCAACCCATCATCTACTTATTACTTCCCCATGCCTTCCTCTAGGCCCAAATAATGGTGAAGTGTCATGTAGTCAACGTTCACATAACACCACTAGAGGAAAAGACAACATACATCTCATCAAAATATCGAACGAATACCAAATTCACATGACTACTAATAGCAAGACTTCACCCATGTCCTCAGGAACAAATGTAACTACTCACAAAGCATATTCATGTTCATAATCAGAGGAGTAATAATATGCATAAAGGATCTGAACATATGATCTTCCACCAAGTAAACCAATTAGTATCAACTACAAGGAGTAATCAACACTACTAGCAACCCACAGGTACCAATTTGTGGTTTTGATACAAGATTGGATACAAGAGATGAACTAGGGTTTTGAGAGGAGATTGTGCTGGTGAAGATGTTGATGGAGATTGACCCCCTCCCGATGAGAGGATCGTTGGTGATGATGTTGGTGATGATTTCCCCCTCCCGGAGGGAAGTGTCCCCGGCAGAACAGCTCTGCCAGAGCCCTAGATTGATTCCACCAAGGTTCCGCCTCGTGGTGGCGGAGTTTCGTCCCGTAAGCTTGCCCACGATTTTTTCCAGGGTAAAAGTGATGATATAGCAGAAGATGGACGCCGGAGGCCCACCAGGGGGCCTAGGGATAGGGGGCGCGCCCTATAGGGGGGCGCGCCCCCTGTCTCCTGGACAGGGTGTGGGCCCCCTGGCCTATTTCTTTTGCTCATAAATTCTCATTAAATCCAAAAGGTTGTTTCGTGGAGTTTCAGGACTTTTGGAGCTGTGTAGAATAGGTTTCCAACGTTTGCTCCTTTTTCAGCCAGAATTCCAGCTGCCAGCATCCCCCCTCTTCATGGTAAACCTTGTAAAATAAGAGAGAATAGCCATAAGTATTGAGATATAATGTGTAACAACAGCCCATAATGCAATAAATATTGATATAAAAGCATGATGCAGAATGGACGTATCAGCTATTGAGCTTGGACCTCATGGTTTGAAATATATGCCTCGCACGGCCATCAAATCCCAAGCACTCGTGGATTTCATCAATGACTAGATAGAGCTGCAGATGCCTGAGGACAAGCCGGATAACACATATTGGACTATTCATTTTGATGGGTCCAGGCAATTGGAGGGCTCGGGGGCTGCAGTTGTCTTGACTTCCCCACGAGGTGATACATTTTGTTATGTCTTAAGGTTGATGTTCCCTTGTACTAACAATGCAGCTGAGTACGAAGCCTTGCTCCATGGTCTTTGGATGGCTAAGGAGATGAATTTAAGCTGGTGAGATGTTTCGGCGACTCAAATTTGGCGGCGCAGCAAGTTTCAGGCAAATGGGATTCTAAAGATCCACTCATGGCGGCTTATCATTGTGAGGTTGATGTTATTGCTAGTCATTTCAAAGGTTATCAAGTTGAACATATTGATTGCAGCAAGAATGAGACGGCTGATGCTTTGAGCCGGTTAGGGTCCCAACGTAAGACGGTGCCACCTAACACTTTCCTGGATATTCTGCATAACCCTTCAGTCAAATTGCTTACAAAGAAGATCTTGTTGTTCCTGACCCGGAGGCGCAATTGGTGGCGGCCTCTTCACGCTATTCCTGATTGGATAGTTCCATATTTGGCTTATATGACTTGGGGCGAGTTACCTGAGGATGAAACCTTGGCCAGACAGAAAACCTGGCGGTCTAAGTCGATGACAATTGTCAACGGATTGTTGCACCATTGCAGTGTTACTGGGGCATTTCAACACTGCGTTTCTCCTGAAGAGGGCCATGAAATTCTTCGCGAGATTCATGAGGGAGATTGTGGTCATCATGCCGGTTCTAAGTCTCTCATGGCTAAAGCTTTTTGTCATGGATTTTATTGGTTGACGGCTCATTCTGATGCAGAGGATTTGGTTAGTAAATGTGATGGTTGTCAGAAATTTTCACGACGAGCTCACGTGTCGGCTCAAGAGTTGATGATGATTCCAATTACTTGGTTGTTTGAAGTATGGGGGCTTGATATGGTTGGGCCTTCAAAAGTTCCAAGGATAAAAAGACCCACCTTTTTGTGGCAGTTGACAAATTTACAAAGTGGGTCGAAGCTGAGCCGGTCAGTAAGTGTGACGCAGCAACAACAGTTCAGTTCATTAAAAAGGTGATTTTCCACTTTGGTTTTCCCCACAGGATTATAATTGATAGTGGCACTAATCTGTCCAAGGGAGCTATGAAAGAATTTTGTCAACGTGATCATATTCGACTCGATGTATCATCAGTGGCTCACCCCTAGTCCAATGGTCAAGCTGAGAGAGCCAATCAAGAAATTTTGAGAGGCATCAAGCCCTGGCTTATGGTTCCTTTGCAGAGGACACTGGGTTGTTGGGTGGAGGAGTTACCCTCCGTGTTATGGAGTATCAATACTATCCCCAACAGATCTATGGGTTACATGACTTTCTTCATGGTTTACGGAGCAGAGGTGATTCTCCCTAGTGACAGCCGTCATGACTCGCCTTGTGTGGCGGCTTATGTTGAAGCTGACAATGAAAAAGCACGTCAGGATGCACTTGACCTATTAGATGAGGAGCGTGACCTCGCGGCAGCTCGTTCGGCGATTTACCAGCAAGATTTACGCCACTATCACAGCCGCCGGGTTAAAACCAGAACCTTTCAAGAAGGTGACTTGGTGCTCCGGCTTATCCAGGATCAATCTGATATGCACAAGTTATCCCCACCTTGGGAAGGGCCCTTTGTGGTCAGCAAAAATCTGATCAATGGGTCTATGTTCAAGCCCACGGGGAATCATGCACGTCGGAGGAGGAGACCCGCCGGCTATGGAATATTGCTCATCTTCGGCCATATTACACCTGCGCAACAGCTCTTATGATGTACCTATTTTGACAATGTATATAGTAAGATGAATATAATAAAGTAGGCATCCCGGATAAAGCAGGGCCTTTGTTGTTTCATTTCTGATAATAATGGGTCTTTATTGACACTTCATATGGTCACATGGGGGCTTACTACCCAGGATAAAGGGACCAAAGAGAGTCTATTGCAAAGCACAACTAAAACATAGGTACCCTGCTTTGATATCATTTGGGAGCGACCTGCTTAATGAGCAGAGCCTTGATTACCCTCTTGATCCGGCTTGTATGCCCTTAATAAAATGTTACTCGGGGGCTCTTTGTTCAACGTACAAGAGTTTTTATGACCCTTGTAATAGGCTTAAAAGCCAAGCTTGGAATCCAGGTGTACTCACCTAAAAACCAGGGTTATCCTGCCTTTTTAAGTCTGCCACTTCGCCCAGGTTGACTAGAATGACCCGCCGTACTTTTGACAGTCAATGTTATATAAGACCCTGAACTTGTCAAGTTAAAACGACGATTGGTGATGTGAGGCCCGGCTTATAAGGTTTGCATGAAGGTTTAACTCAGTGGCTGTGCAGCCCCTTGAAAGCACTTGAGATTTCGGCTTGGCGGCCTATGAAAGCCTTGTTTTTCCGTTTTATTGTTTTCTATTCGAACCTTTTGGGTCCATCTTTGTACCATATTGACGTATGGTTTTGAAAACCGATTCAGGCCATGCAGCCTTAATTTCTATTACTCATCTTTGAGTATATCCATGGTTTTTTTATGACCCGGCCTCGCTTTGGACTACAAGTTGCCAGCATATGATGATATTAAATACTTGCACACATTCTAGTCTAAGTTTTGGGATATTACCCCTTGTTGCCTACGGCGTTGTAAGCCAGCAGAATATGAAAATTAAATAGGGCATTATATATTCAATCTTTTGGGTTGTTACCCTTACTACATTAGGTATGATAAGCCGGCAGTGTGATCAAATATCACAGGTATGATATATTTGTTATGATTATATATGGTTATATTAAACCGGCCCTGGTCATGAACTGTTTTAGTCATCAGTGGTTTTATATGGGATATTATGACCCGTCCTGTGGTAAACCGCACGGGCACTTGTGATCTGTTTGTGTGCAGGATAATGCTAAATCTAATTGACACTATCATAAGCATAAAGTGGTGGTTTTTTCAACTGGCGGATCAACAGTGTTGCACAAAACGAAACGTGCACGATGGCATGGCAGCTCAAAGTTTCGCTAGCCTATTACATGACTCAGTGAGCCAAAATGATCAAGTATTTTCAGAAGATCAAATATGTGAACCGCCCAGTGGATCAATTTTCTTGGCCTTGATGGCTTGAAGCTTCTGGATCATCCTTCTCTAGTTCTTCGTCCTCCTCTGTTGCCTGGAAGTTCGGTGATGACCAATCTATGCCACACAAGGCTTGGAATTTAGCTTCATCATCTATAAGTTTGGACGGATCAATTTCAGGGGCAAAAGTATGCTTACGGGCTGGGGGGATTAGATCCATCACTTTATAACCGGGGTCGGCATTTTCTGATTCTCCATATCATAAGCCAGGTGATATTTTGAAATATCCGTCTCATCCACAATCAGACTGGCCAAGGGATGTATTTCTTTCATGCAGGTAGCAAAGTCTTTCTTGTCAAAGGGCGTGGCTTCTTCTTTCAAGCTTGGATAGCTAGTAGCCAACTCGGCTGGGTCTAGCACTGCTTGCCATTCTTTAGCCCGGCTTAAAGCCGTCACGGCACCAGCTCTTGCAGATGACCGTTTTATCTCTTTAATACTAGCATGCAGAACAGAAAGTTTTTTCAAGACATCACTCAACAGAATGGGTGCTTGGTTAGTTGGAGAAATCGTTGCCAGCATGTGTTGAGTTCCAGTATATAGATGTTCAACGAGCGTATATACGTCTTTGAGCTTCACAAGCATCTCTTGACCAAGATTGCTGCTTCTAGGGCTTGTATAACAATTGCCGATTGATCAGAGACAGTTTATGACATGAAAGGTAAGACTCGGTTATGATGCTAGAATGATACTTACCAAAGATAGCAGAAACCATCTGGGATATACGGTGTTTTAAACCGGTAAGCTCAGTGGTCACCTCTTGAAGAGTAGCTTCCGCTTTTTCATCCCGCTACGTCAGAGCAATTTTCTCTTCAGCCCAAACGTTCTTTCGGCATCAAAACTAGTCTTCAGGTTTTCCATTTCATCCAGACTAAATTTGAATTTTGAGTCGGATTTCCGGGTCTCAGATTCTTGGTGCTCCAGCCGGGTTTTCACATCAGCCAATTGCGATTGAAGTTGAGCAGTGGTGTCCTGTATATACACAGGTTTAGAATCATGTTCATATTTGGGTTACAGAATAAAGTCCCAAGCCTTTTGCAAGCAACAACTCTCGGCACTTGGGGGCTAATGGGTACAGAAAAATTCTTCATACAAAGGCACATACAGACAAGTCCCAAGCACTTTGCAAGCAAGAGCACTTGGCACTTGGGGGCTAATGCATATTGCTTGCGTTTCATTACTACTTTATGATGACCCGGTTGTGCCATAAACAACCACAGCCGGCTCATGGGGGATACACAAGTGAGCTTTCAATTATAAACAATGGTGAACAGTACCGGTTCATTCATGCTGATTAACTCGGCCCTTGGGGGCTACGAATACAATGTTAATTGTTAAAGACCCGATTTTACTCGAATGGTGCAAGCCGGATTCTGAAGGATTCCACCAAGGATGCTATTACTCATGGTTATTCTAAGTCTACATCATATTCAATCATATCATACACAGTTGACTTGGGGGCTGACAGGATATGCATAACTTATTAAAGCAGGAGTTCATACCTCATATTTTTTATGCATCTGCTTCACCATATCAACTTCAAGGTTGCGGCTGGTATGCACTTGGTTGAGATAACCAGAGAATACTTCACTAATGCTCAATTGAGAATAGTTGGCGATGTCAAATATCACTTTTTCTTTTCAGTAAATTCTTCTTTGGTGGAGTGCTTAGCCAAGGCAATAGGTTTTCCCGGCTCTTTGAAGCCGGTGCTAGTGATCATAACATCATTGCCATGTGTTCCTGAGGGTTTAATTTGGCTTGATGATTTAGTGTTCAAAGGATTGATGTTTGTCTGGTCACCGGAAAGGTCAGGAATTTCTAGTGGAACATCATGAACAGGCTCTTCTGGTTGTAGCACGGCGGTGTCTGACGCTGGAATTTGCTGCTCCGATTCAAGGACTTTGGGGTCTTCAGCCGTCTTGATCACCTTTGCCTTCTTGCTAGTTTTTGCTTTTCCACTGCATGGCTTATGAGAGGTCAGTACAACTAAAAGAGCCCAAGGAGGAAGAAAATAATAAGTAATTGTTGTTACCCAAGGGCTGTTTTGAAAGCCGGCAGCTAGGTCTATGATGAGTCATCGGAAGAGGAGCGAGAAGCCTCCTGATAGTTTGAATCGGAAGAATTAAGTGGCTGGCGAATGAGACCCGTCAGAGGATAAAAAGAGTTTAAATTTGGAATGACCTCGTTTGGATGTTTCCGTGGAGCTGGAGTATTTGGAAAGTCGGAGGATAATTCTTCACCTCCGCTGGTCCGAGTTTGTCGCCGGTTGTCGTGCTGCTGTTGCTACAAAAGAAAGTGAGGGTCCAAATGAGCTAAGGGGTGTGAAAGACTTACTTTCCAGGTTACCCGTCAAATTTTCTGTCTTGGCAATGGCTCTGAGTCGGAGGAAATGATAGTTATCTCTTCTTTGACTGTTTGACTGGCCCCCGTGTCATCCTGATGATAATCCGTGTCAATAAGATAGTTGAAAAAGGAGCCAAGGGAATCAAGGGCTACCTCCAACTCAGAGTTGTCGTCCAGTTCGAACATCTCTGAAGCACTTAATTGTCGGATTACGGGTTCCACAAACCCTTGATAGGTTCAAACTCTGGGGTGCGTGCGGAGATCTCAACCTACCCAGCCTGCCTACTCGCAATCATCCTAAGCCTAGCGTGTCAGGCTCAAAGAGACAAAGAGACACAACAGTTTATCCTGGTTCGGGCCACCTTGCGGTGTAATACCCTACTCTAGCATTTTGGTGGATTGCCTTGAAGGGCTGAGGATGAACTAGTACAGTGAATGAACTGGCCTCAGGAGGTGAGGTGTTCTTGAGCTCAAGAGAGCTGGTGAGGTGGTTGGGTGAGAATGAATCCGATCTCCATCCCTTGGTGGTGGCTAAGTCCTATTTATAGAGGCCTTGGTCCTGTTCCCAAATGTTGGCAGGAAGGGATCCCACAACGGCCAGATTTGCAAGGGGACAAGTAGTACATCCTATCCTGACTAAAATGGTCTTCGCCTGCAAAAAGCCACTGGTCATGACGCTGCGGTGGGCTCGGTGATGACCTCCGTCCTGTCGTCCTGGCGGTCTTGGTCTTGTTGCACCAGAATGGAAACCTTTGGTTGATTCCTCGGGTCTCCGCGCCTGCGACTTGCCTCCCTTGCACCAAAGAGGAAACTGGCGCTCTGTGCTCGCTGGCGCCTGCCTGGCGCCCGCCTGGACTTGGTCGTCATGGCTCACGTTAGCTGAGCCTCGTGAGGTGCACCTTGCATAGAACTCTCCGCCCCTCGGGAGCCACCCTGAGGAGGCCGATCCCCTCGGGGTTCTTGGCGTCATCCGCCTCACGAGGCTTGGCCCGTCGTGAGGGTCTTGAGTTGTCGATGCTGAAGCTGGGTCATACTAGACCGTCCATGGAGCCACGCGGTGGGCCACAGGCAGGCAAGTCTGGATACCCCCATATCCAGGATGCCGACAGTAGCCCCCGGGCCCAAGGCACGCTCGGACTTGGCTTCCAGGCGAAGCCAAAGGGGAAGTGCGGAGTGCCGCAGTCCCTAACCGCATGTGCCCTTGATGACGTGTGGCAATTGATGGGATGTGGGTGTCTCCACTTCCCCACGCTGCCTCGGCAACTGTTCGACTGGACGGGATGAAGCGGCATGCAGAAGATCATCATGGCGCAAGGTCATGGAGGCCGGTGGTTTGCCTTCCTTGGCTATAAACATGGGGGAAGGGCAGAGCCCCCTCGCTAATCTCTCTTTCATTTTATTGTAGCCCATTTCTTCTCCTTCTCCGTCTTGCTCTCATGGCGCCGCCGAGGAGGTTTTCGGCGGCCGAGAAGGGGAAGGGTTCCAAGGAGGGACCAGCCTCTCCGCCTCCCAAGAGAGGCCGCGGCCATCCCCGTCAGTACCCCGCGACCCCCGCAGTGGCCCCCAGGGGGTGCGGGCGCGCATCCCCCAGGGACGGCGTTTCTCTTGGTGCCCATGATGGTACCTCTTCTCGCGGCAGGGGCCACCGGCTTCGAAGCGGCCCCCATGACGAAGGGAGGCGCGTCATGATCGTGCGCCCTCCTCGACCGCGCTTCTCCTTGCTGGACGTGCTCCCCGAGTTCGTGATGTTGTAGGAGAGCCCGACCGGCACCTCGCTCCGGCTTCCGTGCTTTTTCTTCGGCGAGCTTCCATCCTCGGGGCTTGATGGTCTCTCGTTGCAGGCTGACGGCTGCTGCAGCAGGGCCTCGTGGGTCGGGACTGAGGTCGCGGCCTCACGTGGCGTGGTCCTGACCTGCGGCTGGCAAACTCTCCACTTCAAGTACGACGGCTTGGCGACCCTCTACGTGAGGGTGTTCAGGGAGGACGGCCGCCACGTGGGGTGCTGCCCGAAAGACGGCAGCGACGACGAGGGTGACGAGGGTGAACCTGGCCTTGGCGGTGTGTGCTCCTCTTCTCACAACAACAGCTCTTCCTCAGATGAAAGCTCGAGCAGTGGTGGCTACGACTGGCCTCCATGCCGCCGCGCTCGGGTCGAGGACGGCGATTGGTCATCGCGCCGCAGTGCTCCGGTGAAGCTGGAGAGGAGCCCGACGTGAGCCCGGGGCCGCTGAACTTGGACCCAAGACCGGCCAAGGCCCCAGGTCGCCTATGGGGGAACTAGTAGACCGTCGGGGCCACCTTGAGGCGCTGCTTGAGGACGCGGCGCTGCCGCCGGGTTCGTACGCCCTCGGGTCCTCTTTGTTTAGCCTTTCCTTTCTCCTGTAATTCAGAAAAAGATGGTGTACCCGCTGGGGCGTGTAATGAACTATGGTGGTTATGCCCTTTATTCTATGTTTGCTATCTTAATGTTGTGCCATAATGTTTGCGCTCTGAGTAGGCAAGGATAGGAAAACTTAGCTTGATATGCGTGCAGTAGCTATCCGCCTCAGGGCTTGGCTTCTGGCGCCCGACGAGGCCCCCCTTCTGGGGACCTGGAGGTCACAGACCTCGGGAAGTGCATTGGGGTCTCAAGAGTCGCCGCAGAACCGCTGCAGGGCTATTTTTAAAGGAAAAGGAAACCCGACGAGCACCTCATTCCTTCTTATGCCAGCCCCACATCATGGATTAGCTATGACTTAATGCACCACGTCACGCTGCCCGGGGGAAACGGATATGAGGGGTGCTGGTGCCTGTGAGCTTTATCGATGGCCCCTCGCGAGGGTAAGGCCGAAGCACTAGGGCAGCGGGGTTCGGCGCGGTGTGTGTGCACGAGGGCAGGCCCAAGGCGCACACACTTGCCTAGCCCCCACGCACGAGGCGCGCTAGGGAGAGTGAGGGGAAACTGCCACCTCCTCCCTGCCCCTGGGCTAAAAGCAAACGAGCAAGAGGAGAAGAAATCAACTTGGTGAACCGGAACACAAAAGCACCAACTCCATTGAAAGATTACTAAAAGACTGCAAGCAACTTCGGAAAGCAAATGAATAGCCGCGTCCGGTACCTAATCTAGTCTTCTCACCAGCACGGAGCTAAGTGCTGCCACTAAGACGCGGGAGGGAGCCCCCATGAGGCCCCAGGGCGGCTCTCAGGAGACTTCGGGGCGTGTACAGCCCCACTCATTATTACATGAGAGTGTCACGAGCGGAGACCTTCACAGGCCGGAGCCTTGCTTCATAGCCCGGAGCCTTTCTTCAGGGGTAGAACTTCTGGACGTGCTGGATGTTCCAGGCATTCTAGATGGGGACCCCGTCCTATGTCTCCAGACGCGCGGCGCCAGGCCTAGAGACATGAGAAATCCTAAATGAGCCCTCCCACATGGGAGAGAGCTTGTGCAGCCCTTCCCTGGAGAGCACCCGCCTCAGGATGAGGTTTCCCACCTCTAACGTCCTGGAGCGAACGCAGCGGCAGTGATACCGCCGCAGCGCCTACTGGTACCTTGCCGCTCGGAGCGAGGCTTGACGGCAGCATTCCTCCCACAGCACGTGATCCATCCCCCACGTGGCGTCCTGACGCGCCTCGTCGAACACCAGGACCCGCGTGGAGCAACGCTTGACCTCATGTGGGGGAACCACTTCTGCTCCGTAGATGAGGAAGAACAACGTCTCTCCCATTGGCTTGGTTGCGGTGGTGCGGATGGACCACAACACAGACTGGAGCTCGTCGAGCCAACCCCTGCCGCAGGCCTCGAGCTTCTTCTTAATGGTTCTTGTCTTGAAGCCCCTCAGGACCTCGGCATTGGCACGCTCGGCTTTGCCGTTGCTCCTAGGGTGTGCCACTGAGGCGTAGCATATCTGCATTCCAAGGTTAGCACAGTATGTTTTGAAAAGGTTGCTAGTGAACTGCGAGCCGTTGTCGGTGATGTTGTGGTTAGGAACCCCCAAACCAGCTTATGATGCCCTTGATGAACTTGATGGCTGATCCAGCTGGGATGGCGCGAACAACTTCTACCTCCGCCCATTTGGTGAATTTGTCGATAACGACGTCGAGGTAGCGGTAGCCCCTTGGCGCTCGAGGGAACGGTCCCAAGATATCCGGCCCCAAGACCGCGAACAGCAATGTCAGCAGGATTGTCTGGAGGCCCTGCGCAGGCTGGTGAATTCGCTTGGTGTGGAACTGGCATGCTTTGCAGGAACGCACCAGCTCTGTGGCGTCGTTGAGCGTAGTGGGCCAGTAGAAGCCGCTGCGGAATGCCTTGCCCACTAGAGTGCATGATGAGGAATGATGCCCACAGTCTCCACCATGTATGTCCGCTAGCAGTTCAAGTCCCTGCTCCTTGGAGATGCATCGCAACAAAATGTCATTGGGCCTTTTGTGGTATAACTCACCATCACGGCTGCAGTACGCGGTAGCCGGACGAGCCACACGCTCGGCATCCTCCTTCTTCTCTGGCAGGATCCCCTGAAGCAGGTACACCTTGAACTCCTTAGTCCAGCACACCTCTTCAGGCTCGAGTGCAAGCAGCAGCCGGGCCCCTAAGGGATGGCCGCATGCTGGGGCGCCAGTTGCTGGTGCTTGGGGTAGATCCTCCTGGGGTGGCGCTGGCGTCGTGGTGCGGAGAGTTGCAGATGGCTTGAAGAACCACTCCTCAAACACTCACGGCTCCTGGGGGAGCCTTCACGATGCTCTCTTGGCGATGTCGTCCGCCTCCTTGTTTGTTCCTCGCGGCACGTGCTGCAGTTCCAAGCCCAAGAACCGCTTCTCCATCTTGCGTACCTCTACTAGGTATGCTTCCATGTGCTCATCCTTGGGCATGTACTCCTTGTTGGAGAAGTTGACGAGAAGCTGGGAATCACCTTTGCTGGTGAGGCGCTCCACCCCCAGTGCTGCCGCGACCCATAGACCGGCGAGCAGGCCCTCAAATTCCGCGATGTTGTTGGAGACCTTCTTGCCCTGCTGGAAATAGAGTTGTACCGCGTAGTAAAGCTTGTCCTTGGCGGGTGAGATGAGGACGGCCGCTGCCCCTGCGCCTTGTCGTGCGAACGCTCCGTCGAAGTACATGATCCACCTGTGTGGCTCCTCGTCCCTAGGTAAGAGGGAGCAGTCCTCGCTCACCCCGTGGTCAGGAATGTCAATCCAGTCGGCGATGAAGTTAGCGAGGGCCGCACCCTTGATGACCCTGGTGGTGCTGAACTCGAGATGGAATGCCTGAAGCTCGATGTTCCATTCTGCAACTCCCCCGGCGGCGTTCGGGCTCCGGAGCACCCTCTCCAGCGGGTATGTTGAAACTGGCCTTGAAAGTAGTGGCGCAACTTTCGGGAGGCGACGTGGAGCGCGAGCAAGAGTTTTTCAGGCATGGGGTAACGTGCCCGTGCCTCCCTCAGCATCATGCTAATGAAGTAGACAGGGTGCTCAACGAGGGTAGAGGCACCAGTGGAGTCTTGTTCTTCTTGAGGATGCAAGCCTTCGGCGGTCTCGCGAGGATCGTCCTCAGGAACCCGCTCCAGCTAAGGGGTAAATCGCGGCCTCGGGAGGAATCTCGGCTGCTGGGTCGGCCGAGGCCGGGTGCGTTGTCCTGAGGATGTTGTGTTTTGCTTGGTGGTTGAGTGCCCTGCTGAGGGCCCTTGGACGGGCGCTCCTTCCTTAGCGCCACTAGGGCGTCACTGGCTAAGTGAGGGGTGGCTTCGATGTAGAGCACCATGGGCTCAAGAGGGCGCGGTGGCACCATCACTGGTGGGCTGGTCATGTATCTCTCCGAGGTCTTGAAAGGCTGCATCTGCCTCAGGGGTCCACTCGAATGGCTCCTTCTTTTTCATCAGCTTGAAGAACGGGAGGCCGCGCTCCCACAGCTTGGAGATGAAGCGCCCCAGCGAGGTTACGCAGCCCACCAGCTTCTGCATCGCCTTCAGGGTCTGCAGGGAGCTCATGTATTCTATTGACTTGACCTTCTCTGGATTGGCCTCGATCCCTTTGTGTGACACTAGGAAGCCCAGCAGCTTGCCAGAGGGGACCCCGAATACACACTTCCCGGGATTGAGCCGCAGGTCCATCTTGTGCAAGCTGGCAAAAGTCTCCTCCAGATCTGCTATCAGGGTCCCAGCCTCCCGAGACTTCACTACTATGTCACCAACATAGGCCTCCGCGTTTCTCCCAAGCTACGTGCCCAGGGTGATATGCATCAGCCGCTGGAAGGTAGCCCCAGCATTGCACAGTCCGAAGGCCATGCCGGTGTAGCAGTACACTCCGCAGGGGTTCTGGAACTCCGTCTTCTACACATCTTGCACGGCCATATTGATCTGGTGGTAGCCTGAAAAGGCGTCCAAAAAGCACAACATGTCGCACTTGGTGGTGGAGTCCACGATCTGATTAATGCGAGGAAGGAGAAAGGGATCTTGATGGCAAGCCTTGTTGAGGTTGGTGAAGCCGACACACATGTGTTCCTTCCCTCCTTTCTTGGGCACGATAACGGGGTTTGCCAGCCATTCTGGGTATCGTACTTCCTTGATGACCCCAGCATCCTGTAGCTTGCGGGTTTCTTGGACGAGAAATGCTTGCTTCTCGGTGGACTGGCAGCAGGCCTTCTGCTTCACCGGCTGCACGTTTGGGCATACCTTCAGGTGGTGCTCGATTATTCCCCTTGGGACCCCGGCTAGGTCTTTGGGCTCCCAAGCGAATACGTCCTTGTTGGCACGCAAGAAGTCGACCAATGCTGTCAGATTTCGGGTTCCGGCAGACCCTTGAGGTTAGAACACTGGGGTGCGCACGAAGATCTCTCCCCGACCAGCTCACGTCTCTAAGTCTCGCAAAGATCTAAGCAAGAAAGATGAACACAAAAGGGACACGAGATTTATACTGGTTCAGGCCACCATTGTGGTGTAATACCCTACTCCAGTGTGCTGTGTGGTGGATTGCCTCAGGAGCTGATGATGAACAATACAAAGGGAGAACAGCCTCGCGAGGGGCTGTTCTTGAGCTGGTGCGATGAACTGCTTGGGTGAGTTCAGCCGCTTCTCTCTCTCTCTATCTGGTTGGTCTCCAGACGATCTAGATGCCTCTACCTTGTGGGTGGCTAGTCCTATTTACAGGCAGAGGCCCCTGGGCTCTTCCCAAATAATGAGCGGGAAGGGCGCCAACAATTGGTCATTTTGAAGGGGAACATCTGGTACACTTATCCTGACTAAAGTTGGTCTTCTGCTGCCAAAGGTCCTGATAGTGACGCTGCCCTGGGCTCCACGATGACCTCCATCCTGCCATTCTGCTGGTCTTGGTCTTGTTCCACCGAAACAGTAACCTTTGCCTGATGCCTTGGCCTATGCTTGCCCCCTTTGCACCGAAAGGGAAACAAGGACACTGCACAGGCTGGTGCCGGCCTGTCACCCGCCTAGTCCTCGATCGTCATGGCTTGCGTCACGGGGCCCCTCAGGAGGTGCCCTGCCTTGGTCTCTCCGCCTCCTCGCGAGCCTGCCTGAGGAGGTTGCTCCTGAGGAAGCTCCCTGTTACCCGCCCCCGCGAGGGTCTTGAGCTTGAGCTGATCAAGCTGGGCTGCATTGGGCCCCCACTTGAGCCACGCCGCAGGTCGCAGGCAGGCAGTTCTAGGGACCCCCGTTCCCAGAACGCCGACAGTAGCCCTCGGGCCCAAGGCGCGCCCGGACTTGGCTTAGCAGAGAAGCGAAGGGGCAAGTGCGAAGCACCACGGGCCCCAACAGCCTGCGGCCTCGGGCGCCGTGTGGCGGTTGATTGGACGTGGGCGTCTCCGCTTCCCCACGACGCCTCGGCAACTTCACGACTTGAAAAGTCCCTGCATGCAAAAACGAGTCATGATTAGCTGCAATCGTGGAGGCCAACGGTTGGCCTCCTCCGGCTATAAGTACGGAACGACGCGAGCCGCTCCAGTTCATGTCCCTTTGCTACTCCTCCTCTTCTTCGCTCTGACTGCTCGCTATCTCCATGGCTCCGCCGAAGAGGTTCTCGGCCACAGAGATGGGAAAGGCTCGCCAGGAAGGGCCTGACTCTCCTCCGACCAAGCGCAGTCGGGGCCGCCCCCGCAAGCACCCTTTGTCCCCCGTGGTGGCCTCCCGCGGTCGTGGTGGCGGATCTCTGTGTGGCGACGAGCGCCCGGTCGTCGACGGGAGGCACGCCGTGGCTGTGCGGCCCCCCAGGCCACGCTTCCGCTTGGCGGAAGTGTTGCTAGAGTTCGTCGTGTGGTCGGCGGACCCGACCAGCACTTGGCTCCAGCTTCCTCGCTTCTTCATAGGTGAGCTTCTGGCCGGCGCTCCGGGCGGCCTCTGGCTTCAGGAGGACGGCTGCTGCAGCAGGGCATCCTGGGCTTCGCTGGAGGTTTCGCGCGGGGGTTTGGCCCTCGACCAAGGCCGGCAAACTTTTGCCGTGTGCGTGGCTCGGGCCGCGGTTCACCCGCTTCAGGTTCAATGGCGATGCCACCCTCTACGTGAGGGTGTTCAGGGAAGACGGTCGCCGCGCTGGGTGCTGACCCAAAGATGATGACCGTGGCAGGGCGCCCAGCCTCGGCATCGATCGAGACGAAGATGCCAGCAGGCACGTGGGTTGCCGCGCCCGGGGCTCGCCAAGCTTTGGTGAATCTTCTTCAGGCAGAAGCTCCTCCAGCGGGGGTCGCGACCAGCCTCCACATCGTCGCGCCCGCCTGGGGGAAGGTAGCGGGCCGGCCCGCCGTCGCGCTTTAGTGAAGCGAGAAGAGGGAGTCTAACGGAGCTCTGGAGGCAGTACGAGCTCTTGTCGTGGGCTGGTGCTGAGCTTGTCATGCCCGTCCTGCCTTTCTTCTTTTCCTGCAAAACGAGGGAGTAGTGTAGGGTCCCGCGGGGGCATGTTGAACTGTCATTGTTAATTATCATGTTGTTTCCGCTATTTCCGTGCTCCGTTTCCGTGTCGTGTACCCATGTCCGGGAGTCACTTAACCCGTGGAGGCTTGTAGCGGTCTTTGCCTCCCGAGGTTGAGGCCTTGTTGTGCCCTTTATGTCCTGCAAGGGTTAGTCAAGAGGGGTAGCTTTTGGTTCGGTTGCGAGGGCCACCGACCCGGGTCACGTGCTCGCGACGCGATGCCCGTGGGGCAAGGACTGGGAGTGGTGCTCCCTCAGCGGACCTAGATAGGAGGGCTTCAGGCGACCAAGGCAAAAAATACTCGCGAGGGCACCCGCGTACTCCCTCGCAAGACTTGCACGTGGGAAAACCAAAGCAGGTGAGCAAAAAGGAGAAAAAGGGGGGGCTCGTGCCAGAGGCAGGGACAGCTTCGATAAAACTCCAAAATAGGAAAGAACAAGCCAACTGCAGAATGCAAATTAAAAAGCCGCGTCCGGCACCTAATCTAGTCTTTGACGTCTTCTCACCAGCGCGGAGCTAAGTGCTACCACTAGGCGTGGGCGGGAGCCCCCGAGGCCCGAGGGCGGCACTCCGGAGACTCCGGGGCGTGTACAACCCCACTCATTATTACGTGAGAGTGTCATGGGCGGTGAGCTTCACAGGAATTGGCCTTCTTCACAGACACCGGGCCTTCTTTGAAATGCGGTAGCTTCACAGGCGTTGGCCTTCTTCATAGGCACCGGGCCTTCTCCAAAATGCAGTAGCTTCATAGGCGTTGGCGTTCTTCACAGGCACTGGGCCTTCTCCAAAATGCGGTAGCTTCACAGGCATTGGCCTTATTCACAGGCACCGGGCCTTTTCCACAGGCACTAGGCCTCGCTCAGGGGTAGAATCTCCGAAGATGCAGAATGTTCCACGCGTTCTGGATGGGTACTCCCTCTTGGGTCTCTAAGCGCGCGGAGCCGGGCCTGGAAACATGAACAACCTTGAACGGGCCCTCCCACATGGGAGAGTGCAACCCTTCCCTGGAGAGGACCTGCCTGAGCACGAGGTCCCCTACCTCAAGAGTCCTGGCGCGGATGTTGCGGCAGTGGTACCGCCACAGCGCCTGTTGATACCTTGCCGCTCGCAGTGCGGCCTCTCGACGTCGCTCCTCCCCCAGCATGAGATCCGTCCCCTGCATGGCATCCTACTGCGCCTCATCGAACGCCAGGACCCGTGCGAAACGACGCCTGACATCATGAGGGAGGACTGGCTCAGCTCCGTAGGCGAGGAAGAACAGAGTCTTGCCAGTTGGTTTGGTCGCGGTCATGCGGATAGACCACAGCACGGACTAGAGCTCGTCATACCAGCCCCTGCCGCAGGCCTCCAGCTTCTTGAAGATCCTGGTTTTGAGGGCCCTCAGGTCCTCTGTGTTGGCTCGCTCAGCCTGACCGTTGCTCCGGGGGTGCGCTACCAAAGCGTAGCATATCTGTGTTCCAAGGTTAGCACAATATGTTTTGAAGAGGTTACTGGTGAATTGTGAACAGTTATCGGTGATGATGCGGTTAGGCACTTCGAAGCGGCTCACGAGGCCCTTGATGAACTTGACCGCGAAGCCTGCGGGGATGGTGCGGACAGCCTCCACCTCAGCCCACTTGGTGAACTTGTCCACGGCGACGTAGAGATAGCGATAGCCCCCCGGCGCCCGAGGGAACGGGCCCTGGATGTCCAGCCCCCAGACCGCGAACGGCCATGAAAAGGGTATAGTCTGCAGACCTCTTGCCGGCTGATGGATCTGCTTGGCATGGAATTGGCAGGCCTCACAAGCCTTCACTAGCTCCACGGCGTCACTGAGTGCCGTGGGCCAATAGAACCCGCTGCGGAACGCCTTGCCAATGATGGTCCGTGATGATGAGTGATGCCCACCATCTCCACCGTGTATGTCTGCCAGCAGCTCCTTCCCTTGCTCTCTGGGAATGCAACACAGGGACACATCATTTGGTCACCTCCGGTAGAGCTCTCCATCCTTGATGCAGTAGGCCGTGGCCTGCCGTGCCACGCGCTCCGCTTCCTCCTCCTTCTCCGGCAAGGTCCCTTGCGTCAGGTAGTTCATGAGTTCTGTGATCTAGCATCCTTCCTGAGGATCCAACGCCAGGAGCATGCGTGCTCCTGTGGCCGGGCCGCAGACCGGGGCTCCCGAGGCAGGCGGCTGGGGGAGCTCTTCCCGAGGCTGTGCCGTGCTTGATAGTGACGGTGTTGCCGAGGGCTTGAAGAGTCGCTCCTCGAAGACGCCTGGCTCCTGAGGTAGCCGCCTGGATGCCCTTTTTGCGATGTCATCAGCCTCTTGATTGGTGCTGCGAGGCACATGCTGCAACTCTAGTCCCCAGAACTGCTTGTCCATCTTGCGGACCTCCGCGAGGTAGGCTTCCATGTGCTCGTCCTTCGGCTCGTACACCTTGTTGGAGAAATTGACGAGGAGTTGCGAATCACCCTTGATGGTGAGGCGCTTTACCCCCAAGGCGACTGCGGCTTTAAGGCCTGCTATCAGGCCTTCATACTCTGCTATATTGTTGGAGACCTATTCTCCGTGCTAGAAACGGAGTTGTACGGTGTAGTAAAGCTTGTCTTGAGTGGGAGATACGAGCACCGTGCCAGCCCCCGCGCCATGTCGGGAGAACGCCCCGTTGAAGTACATGACCCAGCTGTCTGGTGCCTCGCTTCCCGGGGAAAGTGATTGATCCTTGCCAGCCTCGAGGCCAAGAGCCTCTGCCCATTCCGCCACGAAGTACGCAAGCGCAGCCCCCTGATGACTCTGGTCGTGCTAAATTCTAGCTGAAATGCTTGGAGCTCAATGTTCCACTCAGCGACTCTACCAGCAGAATTGGGGCTCCTGAGTACTCTTTCCAAGGGGTATGCTGAGACGACCTTGATGGGATGGCCTTGGAAGTAGTGTCGTAGCTTGCGTGAGGCCACCAGCAGCGTGAGGAGGAGTTTTTGAGGCATGGGGTACCGCGCCCTTGTGTCTTGTAGCACCGTGCTGACGAAGTACATGGGGTGCTCGACGAGGTTGAGAGTGCTGGTGCTGCTTGCATCCTCCAGAGGTTGGGGTGCCTCCTGAGATGATGGAACCCCCAACGATTGATCGCTTGGAGGGGCCTCTTCTGTTCCGAGTGTGCTCCCCTGCTGCGGCTGATCCTTTTCAGCTGCGGTCGCGGTCTCCGTGAAGCCTTCTTGGCTCTACTTTACTTTGACCCGGACGGTTGCTGCGGCTTTGACCTGACGCTCCTCCCTAATCGCCACCAGGGTTGCGCTGGCGGAGTAGGGGGTGGCTGCAAGGTAGAGCACCAGGGGCTCTCGATGACGCGGAGCTACCATCACCGGAGGGCTGGTTAAGTATCTCTTGAGATCCTGGAACGCCTTGTCGGCCTCTTCAGTCCATTCAAAGGGGCCCTTCTTCTTCATCAGCTTGAAGAAGGGCAGTGCTCGTTCCCCCAGCTTGGAGATGAAGCGTCCTAGCGCGGTCAACCGCTCGGTGAGCTTCTGCATCACTCTGAGGGTCTTCGGTGGGCTCATTTCCTCAACTGCTTTGACCTTCTCCGGGTTGGCCTCGATGCCCCTGTGAGATACGAGGAAACCCAGGAGCTTGCCCGAGGGGACTCCAAATACACACTTCTCCGGGTTGAGCCGTAGGTCCACCTCATTGAGGCTCGCGAAGGTTTACTCCAAGTCCTGTATCAGGGTTTTTGCCTCCCGAGACTTCACCACAATGTCATCGACGTAAGCCTCAGCATTCCTCCCGAGCTGCCAACCCAAGGCGATGTGCATCAGCCGCTGAAAGGTCGCACCTGCATTGCGCAGCCCAAACGGCATGCATGTATAGCAGTACACTCCACACGGGGTCAGGAAAGCCGTTTTTTCCATGTCTTCTACTGCCATCTTGATCTGGTGATAGCCCGAGAAAGCATCCAGGAAGCACAACAAGTCACACTCAGCGGTGGAGTCGACGATTTGGTTGATGCGGGGAAGCGGGAATGGATCCTGCGGGCAGGCCTTGTTGAGGTTGGTGAAGTCGACACACATACATTCCTTTCCTCCCTTCTTTGGCACGACAATCGGGTTAGCCAACCAATCTGGGTAGCGGACCTCGCGAATAACCCCTGCCGCCTCTAGCTTGCGGGTCTCTTGGATGATGAAAGCTTGCTTCTCAGTGGACTACCGCCTCGCTTTTTGCTTCACGGGGCGCACATTGGGGCACACGTTGAGGTGATGCTCAATTACGCCCCTCGGGACCCCTGCTAGCTGATCAGGTTCCCACGCGAACACCTTCTTGTTCGCGCGCAAGAACTTCACCAAGGCCTCCTCCTGCTCAGGTTCGAGGTTAGCGCCTATGGTGAAGGTGGCACTAGAGGACCCATCCTCGTTGACCAGCACCTGCTTGGTTTCCGCCTTGTCTTGGGTGAATAGTTGCTTCTTCTTGGCTGGTGCAGCCCCCTTGGGCTCAGGGGCGTCTGTCCGATTTCGGGTTCTGGCAGACCCTTGAGGTTCGAACACTGGGGTGCGCGCGGAGATTCAACCCTCTACCGGCTCGCTCCTTGCCGAGTCGCTAGGATCTAAACTACCAAACAGAACAGCACAAGAGACACAAGATTTATCTCGGTTGAGCCACCATTGTGGTGTAATACCCTACTCCAGTGTGTGGTGTGGTGGATTGCTTCTTGGGCTGATGATGAACAATACAAGGAGGAACAGCCTCGCGAGGGTCTGTTCTTGGCTGGCACTACTTGGTTCTGGCTCTCGGATTCTCGATGCCTCTCTCCGATTCAGATTGCCTCTACCCTGGGGGTGGCTAGTCCTATTTATAGGCAAAGGCCCTGGGCCTCTTCCCAAATATTGAGCGGGAAGGGTGCCAACAATTGGCCATTTTGAAGGGGAACAGCCGGTACACTTATCCTGACTAAAGTTGGTCCTCGCCTGTCAAAGGCTCTAGTGGTGACGCCTGCTTGGGCTCCACAATGACTTCCTCCCTGCCGTTGGGCTGGTCTTGGTCTTGTTGCACCGAAATGGATGCCTTTGCTTGATGCTCTCGCCTGCGCTTGCCCCCTTTGGACCAAAGAGGAAAGGAGGACACTGCGCGGGCTGGCGCCCGACTGGCGCCCTTGGTCATCATGGCTTGCGTCATGAGCACCTCGCGAGGTACCCCGCCTTGAACTCTCCGCCTCCTCGTGAGCCAGCCTGATGAGGCCGCGCGTGAGGAAGCTCCTTGTCGTCCGCCCCGCGAGGCTTGGCCCCTCGCGAGGGTATTGAGCTTGTGTTGGTGAAGATGGGCTGCGCTGGGCCTCCTTTGTGCCACGCCGCTGGCAGCAGTGAGCAGTCTCAGACCCCTGTTCCCGAGCGCCGACAAGTAGCCCGGGCCTGGCGCGCCCGAACAGCCAGCAGAGGCGAAGGGGCAAGTGCGAAGCGTCGCGGGCCCTAACAGCCTGCAGCCTTGGGTGCCGTGTGGCGGCTGATTGGACGTTGGCGGCACTGTTCCCCCATGCTTCCTTATTTTATGCCTTGCTAAGTGGACTCGCTGCCGCACACAGCCGCTCCCCTTTCTGCTGCTTGAACGCTCTCTGTCCTCTCTCCTCTCGAACTCCCGCTTCCGCATCCAATCCAATCTCGAACCTTCCCCCTCCCCTTTCTGCCGCCATGGCTCCGCCGACGAAGGGAAGAGGGAAGAAGCCCATGCCGCCGCCTCGCTCATCGCCGTCGGTGGCCCCTGCTGTCGACCGGCCGGTCATAATTAATCAAGAAGGCCTGGGCAAGGTTAGCTTGGCCCTGGCCACCATCTTCAACGAGTGTGGGAGGACGACAGCCTGGCCCGCTTCTCGCTTCTCCGTTGACAGGATTCCCACCGAGGTCCGATACTTCACCGACGCCCTGTGGGCGGGACTGGTTCCCCCCTTCTCTGATTTCTTCAACGCCGTGCTTTCCCATTATCAGATCCATATGATGCATCTGGGTCCTGAATCCATCACCCTTCTCGCGGTATTTGCCTTCGTTTGTGAGGCAATGATGGGCATCCTTCCTTTGGTTGCCTTGCTGCGCCACTTCTTCTCTCTGCGCCTTGTCGACCCCACCCAATGTTCGGGGTGCGTGAGCTTCATCGCTGCGCGAGACGGCGGCTTCTGGAATTGACTTGATCTTCCTCCGCCCACGCTTTGGTTTCATGGCGGTGGCTGTATGTGGGCGTGGGGTGCCCAGCCCCTAACGGAGCCATCTTCACCGCTGTCCCCAACTCAGTGGGGCGAGAGGCCATCATGAGCCCCGGCTGCGCCGTCTGGCGTCGCTTCGAGTTCCTGAGGGAGCTTGGCGTGCCAGCGCCCAAGGTGGTGAAGGAGTTCTTGCTGCGCCGCGTCGCCTCTCTCCAGCGCCATTCTCATCGAATGTGGGCCTTCAGCGGTCGTGGGGATTGTATGCGGCTCCAGGAAGAGGACCTGACGCCTGAAGTGCTGAGGAAGGTGCTCTTGGTCTTGACTGGGGATCCTTCCCCCGGCGGCATTCGTCAAGGGGGGCCTTGTTGTACCTCTACTCGAACAGAGGTGACTTCGTGAGCCAGATGCCCATCTTCGACGAATGGGGGCCGCGCCCTGCTGGCCTCCAGGGGCCTCGCGAGAACCCAGTGGTGGTGGTCGCTCTCGCAGTCGGCCAGGGCGACTCTTCCTCAAGTGGCGGGGCAGGGAGGCATGAGCCTCCGGAGGCCGAGGGTGCCCTCGCCGAGGCAACAGCACTGGGCGGCGCCCTTGAGGGAGCGGCCCCCAGGGCCCATGCTGCCGCAGTTGAAGGTGGCGACCGGCCTCCCGTAGTGCCTGCGGTTGAGGCCCCCGAGGCCCCAGCCGCTCCTCTTGGTGAGGCGACCGGTGGCGCGCATCAGGCGGACGCCCCCGACGCGGGTCGCCTCGGTGCTCCCTCTTCGTCGCAGGCTAACCCCTGCACTCAACTCTTGGGTCGCTTCCGAGTGGACTTTGAGGCCCTCCGGAAGAGGAGGGAGGCCCTGGGCGATGACTACCCTTGTCGCCTGCTGAAGCGTAGGAAGTACTACGCCATCGACGAGTAAGCCTTCTCCCTTCCCTGTTCCTGATTCTTCTGTTGCTTGCTCTGATCCTTGCCCTGCAGGGCCCTTTCTTCCGAGCTCATGGGGGTGGATGAGGATCCATCCCCCTCGCCTCCGCCCTCTCCGCCGTCTTCGATCGTTACGAGCAGCCGGGCCCTTGTGGTGAGGCCGGTTGGCGAGACGGGCCATCCCAAAGCGCAACGCGGCCCTGCGCTCCCCGCGGTCTTCCTTCGCGGGCCTTCTTGGGGCATAGCCAGCCTGCCGTGGGCTTCTCGCCTGGTGGTCGACCGTGATTGGTTGGGGTACTCCCTGCACTCTTCACCCGGAGATGGACTGGCTTCTGGTCGGCCTTCTGGCTGGGCGTGCCCGGTTGCCTCAAGGGAGCCAACCCCCAGCCCCCTGCCTGGGAGAGGAGTGCTGATCCGCGCCCCACGGCACTTGCTTGGTGCGGATGGCGGTGTGGAAGACGTACTCGAGCGCGCCCGGGAGCGTCGCGCTCTTCGCCAGGGGTTTCTCCGGAGGGCGGCTGACGCGATGAGCCTGCTTGGTGAAGAGCTTGCTGATGAGGACGCACACCTTGAGGCCAAGGGTCTGCGCCTGGTGGTAGCGAGGCGCGAGCTGGAGGCAGCTGTCACCCTCGCGCGCCGCCAGCGCGACCTCGACGACGAGGAGGCCAAGGCGTCACTTGTGTCCTCTTGGGAGGCCCGTTCCCGGGCTGTCGAAGAGGCCCGGGAAGCTGACCGACGTTGAGAGGCCACGGAGGAGCGGGCGCGGGAACTCCTGGCTCGGTGCCGCTCACTGGAGGAGCAGGTGGAGCTGCGTGAGGCGGCCCTTGCGTCGATGAAGCTGGCTTCCGGCGACCCAACGGAGCTCCAGAAGCGTGAGGTGGCGCTAAGGACGCGAGTACGAGCACCTGGAGACAAGGGAGCACTGGTGACATGGGCGAAGGACGATGTCGTCCGCCCCGCGAGGCTTGGCCCCTCGCAAGGGTCTTGAGCTTGTGTTGGTGAAGATGGGCTGTGCTGGGCCTCCTTTGTGCCACGCCGCAGGCCACAGACAGGCAAGTCTGGGGACCCCCATTCCCAGAACGCCGACAACGTTGGAGCTGGCGGGATGTGCCGTCGCGGCTGTCTTGAAGGCAAGCTTGAGTGCCTGCAGCGCATCTCTTGTGTCTCCTGACACAGCGAGGACACCGCTGCTTCCGAGAATCTTCATGAGGTTGTACGCCGGGTGAGTTGCTGCCATGAACCGGGCCAAGGCCGGGTAGCCGAGGATGGCGTTGTATGGGAGGCTGATGGGGGTGATGTCGAAGTCGATCAGCTCTGTGTGGAAGTTGTCGTAGGTGCCGAAGGTCACCGGGAGGCGGATCTGCCCTAAGGAGACAGTGGAACCGGCTCCGACTCCCGAGAAGGGCCTGCTGGGCTGAAGCCGCTCGGGTGGCACGTGGAGGAGGCTAAAGGCCTCCATTAAGAGCACGTTGAGGACAGCTCCGCCGTCGATGAGGGTCCTAGTGACGGCCACTTGGCAGATGATGGGGGTGCACAGCATCGGGAGTGCACCTGAACCGGCGGGGTTGGAGGGGTGATCGTCCGAGTTGAAGGTCAGATCGGCCTCAGGAGCCACCCAACCTGGGGGAGCTCCCTGGCGCTTGGAGGCGACACCGATCTGGCGGGTGAATGGCCTGACGTGGCGGCTCGCGGGCGGCGCCTGCGAGCCGCCCAGGAGAGCTGCGACGACCGGGGGTGCTGGCGCGGTGTAACGGGCGAGGAAGAGGCTGCGCAGCTCCTCCCAGGAGGTCACAGAAGCCGTCGGTAGGTGGAGCAACCACATGCGCGGGACGCTAGTGAGGGCCATGGGAAGCTAGTTGGCCATCACCCTGTCGTCGCCCCCAGCCTTGAGGACAGCCTCCTCGTATGCCAATAGGAAAACCAGCGAGTCCGCCGTTGCCAGCAGCGCGCGCATCTCGGCTTGAACTTGGCGTACCATCGCGCCGCCGCAAGGCGGGGGCTAATGCTCGGAGCCCCCTGGTCCCAGCATCGGCGTCGGTTGTTGGAGCGGGCGGCGCTTCTGCGGGGGCGCGACGGGCACGAGTCAATGATCTGGGCGGAGTCGGCGACGGGGTGGCGGCGGGGCTATCATGTCGAACCGGAGGATGTAGGGGTGAGGCCTGCTGCTCGTTCCCCGCCGGGCTGGCGGTGGCGCTGGCAGCAGGCGACGGGGAACGACGGTGGCATCTGCCGACGGGCGCCGTCTGGGCGACGCGGGTGGCGAGGGCAGCCCGACGCTCGGCGCGGGCTCGGTGAGCGTCAGCCATGGTCACGGCGGAAGATCTGACACGACCGGCGGGGGAAAGATTCCGGCGCTCCCCTACCTAGCGCGCCAAATGTCGGATTTTGGGTTCCGGCAGACCCTTGAGGTTCCAACACTGGGGTGCGCATGGAGATCTCTCCCCTACTAGCTCACGTCTCAAAGTCTCGCAAAGATTTAAGCAAGAAAGATGAACACACAAGGGACACGAGATTTATACTGGTTCAGCCCACCATTGTGGTGTAATACCCTACTCCAGTGTGCGGTGTGGTGGATTGCCTCAGGGGCTGATGATGAACAGTACAAAGGGAGAATAGCCTCGTGAGGGGCTGTTCTTGAGCTGGTGCGATGAACTGCTTGGGTGAGTTCAGCCGCTTCTCTCTCTCTCTCTCTCTCTCTCTCTCTCTCTCTCTCTCTCTCTGGTTGGTCTCCAGATGATCTAGATGCCTCTACCTTGTGGGTGGCTAGTCCTATTTATAGGCGGAGGCCCCTGGCCTCTTCCCAAATAATGAGCGGGAAGGGCGCCAACAATTGGCCATTTTGAAGGGGAACATCTGGTACACTTATCCTGACTAAAGTTGGTCTTGGCTGCCAAAGGTCCCGACGGTGATGCATACAGGCTCCATGATGACCTCCATCCTGCCGTTCTGCTGGTCTTGGTCTTGTTGCACCGAAACGGTAACCTTTGCCTGATGCCTTGGCATGTGCTTGCCCCCTTTGCACGGAAAGGGAAACAAGGACACTGTACAGGCCGGCGCCGGCCTGGCGCCCGCCTGGTCCTCGATCGTCATGTCTTGCGTCATGGGGCCCCTCGGGAGGTGCCCTGCCTTGATCTCTCCGCCTCCTCGCGAGCCTGCCTGAGGAGGTTGCTCCTGAGGAAGCTCCCTATTGCCCGCCCCCGCGAGGCTTGGCCCCTCATGAGGGTCTTGAGCTTGAGCTGATGAAGCTGGGCTGCATTGGGCCCCCACTTGAGCCACGCCGCAGGCTGCAGGCAGGCAGTTCTGGGGACCCCCGTTCCCAGAATGCCAACAAATGCTTTCTCCTGGTCCTGAGGGTGGCCAACTCCTATGGTGAAGGTGGCGCTTGTCATCCGCTCTTCACTGACCAGCACTTGTTTCGTATCCGCTCGGTCTTGGGAGAACAATTGCTTCTTCTTGGTCGGCGCTGCTTCCGGGTCCCCAGGATCCCCCTTCTCACCAAGCAGCGCAGATGTCGCAGACCTGAAGGCGAGCCTGAGGGCCTGTACCGCGTCTTTGGGATCCCCCATCACCGTGAGGACACCGTTGCTGCCTGGCATCTTCATGAGGTTGTAAGCTGGGTGAGTTGCCGCCATGAACTTGGCCAAGGCGGGGTATCCGAGGTTGGCATTATATGGCAAGTCGATCCGGGCGATGTCGAAGTCAATCAGCTCGGTGCGGTAGTTGTCGTGGGTCCCGAACATGACGGGGATACGGATCTGCCCCATGGGGCGGGTGAAGCTACCGCCAACCCTGGAGAAGGGCTTGGTGGGGCAGAGCCGGCAAGGAGGCACGTGCAGTAGGCCGAATGTCTCTGTGGAGAGCATGTTGAGGCCCGCTCCGCCATCGACAAGGGTCCTGGTGACCGCCACGTTGCAGATGGTGGGTGTGCAGAGCATTGGGAGTGCTCCTGCTCCAACCATGGTCGCTGGATGGTCTTCTGGGCCGAAGGTGAGGTCGGCCTTCGGCGCTGCCCAGCACGGAGGAGCCCCCGAGCTTACCTGAGCAACGCTTACTTGCCAGTAGAACTCCTTGATATGCCGATCAGAAGGTAGTGCCTGCAAGCCACCTAAGAGAAATGCAACGATAGGAGGCGCCAACGCCGCGAAGTGCGCAACGAAGAGGCTATGCAGCTCCTCCCAAGAGGCCACAGAGGACTCCGACAGTTGGAGCAGCCAGGCGCGCGCCGCTCCTACGAGGGCCATGGGGAGCCAATTGGCCTTCACCTTGTCGTCTCCGCCGGCCGCCCAGACCGCTTCCTCGTATGCCTGGAGGAAGCCAGTCGGGTCCGCAGTGTCGTCATAGCGTGGTGGCATCTCGGGCTTGAACTTGGCCGGCCATTCCACCCGCCGCAGGGAGGGGGCGAAAGGACGCAGCCCAGTCGCTTCTTCGAAGGCGTGCGTTGGTCGAGTCGATGGAGAAGTGCCCGCCGTTGAAGCCGATGGCGTGATCTGACGGGCGGAGCGGAGTATCCCCAAGGCACCCCTACCTGGCGAACCAAATGTCGGATTACGGGTTCCGCAAACCCTTGATAGGTTCGAACTCTAGGGGGTGTGGAGATCTCAACCTACCAAGCCTGCCTACTCGCAATCCTCCTAAGCCTAGCGCGTCAGGCTCAAAGAGACAAAGAGACATAGCAGTTTATCCTAGTTCGGACTACCTTGTGGTGTAAGACCCTACTCCGGCATTTTGGTGGATTGCCTCGAAGGGCTGAGGATGAACTAGTACAGTGGATGAACTGGCCTCCGGAGGTGAGGTGTTCTTGAGCTCAAGAAAGCTGGTGAGGTGGTCAGGCGAGAATGGATCCAATATCCGTATCTTGGTGGTGGCTAAGTCCTATTTATAGAGGCCTTGGTCCTCTTCCCAAATGTTGGCGGGAAGGGATCCCACACCGGCCAGATTTGCAAGGGGACAAGTAGTACATCCTATCTTGACTAAAGTGGTCTTCGCCTGCGAAAAGCCTCTGGTCGTGACGCAGTGGTGGGCTCGGTGATGACCTCCATCCTACTGTCCTGGCGGTCTTGATCTTGTTGCACTAGAATGGGAACCTTTGGTTGATTCCTCAGGACTCCGTTCCTGCGGCTTGCCTCCCTTGCACCGAAGAGGAAATTGGCGCTCTGTGCTTGCTAGCGCCCGCCTGGCCTTGGTTATCATGGCTCACGTCATAGAACTCTCCGCCCCTCGGGAGCCAGCCTGAGGAGGCCGATCTACTCGGGGGTCTTGGCGTCGTCCGCCTCGCGAGGCTTGGCCTCTCGCGACGGTCTTGAGTTGTTGATGCTGAAGTTGGGCCCTACCAGGCCGTCGATGGAGCCACGCAGTGGGCCGCAGGCAGGCAAGTCTGGATACCCCTATATACAGGACGCCGACATTAATTTCTTCTTACTCTTCTTGGCGTCTCTCTTGGTGGTTTTCGCTTTGGCCCTCGCTTTCTTGGTAGCTTCATGGTCATATTCTTTATTCCAAAAATTGGATTCAGCCTGTGAAAGTCATCAAAGTTGAGTTAATAGAGCAGTTGAATGATAAGGTGAATAAGTGATTTAGAGACTCACATCTGGTGGCGGGTTAAGTTTGCAAAAAGGGTTCAGTCCCACTTTGGTGCAGTCTTCCAGGCTGTCGTTTAGAAGGGTCTTTGTCATTTCATTGACAACATTATCAGTTAAACATAGAGAGCTGTGGCGCAGTGGATCTTTTGCACCACCAGTATAAGTGCACATTAAGCCAGATCGACGGCTCAAGGGTATGATTCGCCAGGAAACCCAGCACCGAACCAAGTCAACTCCGGTTAACCCATTTCCTAGGAGGGCCTTGACCTTTGCAATAGTGGCTGCAAGCTTGGCACGTTCAGCAGTGGTAAGCTTTTCGGGAAGACGATGTTTTGAATTGAGCCGCTGGACATGATAACCGGTAGTGGATTCTCGTCAGCCGGAGAGGTGTCTTTACAATAAAACCATGTGTGGTTCCAATCTTTGGGGTGACTTGGCAGGTGAGCATAGGGGAAGATAGCATCTCTTCTCTGTTGAATTGAGACCCCGCCAAGTTCTAAGCTGGGGCCATTGGTAAATTCATTCTACCGGATCAGATAAAAATATTCCCTGAAGAGTTCAGCACTGGGCTCCTCTTGAAGGTATACTTCACAGAATACTTGAAAATTACAGATGTTTGACACGGAGTTCAGGCTGATGTCTTGAGGATGTAGTTGAAAGAAGTGCAGAACATCTCGGTTCATATGTTCAGTAAAAACAATGATTTCACCATCCTACGACTGAGGTTTGTTCTCATTTGGCTTCGGAGCACGCCAATGAAGGACATCTTTTGCTGGTAAATAGCCGATTTTGACAAAGTCCTTGAGCGTATTTTTGGTGACAATGGAAGGAACCCAATTGCATGAGGTAACTGTCTTCGGCATCATAAGGGAAAAGCCTCAAAGGAATATTGCCAATTTAAGTTGATTTGTTAAGCCGGAGATAAATGCTGCAACATACATTTATATTGGCGGCTTAAATGGGGCCTAATGACATATGACTAGTTATAACTAGTGATGTAAGCCGCCATGACAATACTGATATTTAAATATCTATCAAGAAGAAAAATTCTGCTAAGTGTTGGATAAACAGGTTTTACAGATTGTTGTAGTCAATCTTGGATCCGACGCTGTTCGGAAAATAGAATAAAATCAAAACCTAGTATCACAGCAGCGGAAGAGCTAGTATGTTGGCAAGATTTCTGCATCTGGGAAGCATATTCAGTTATTAAGAGAAGGTATAGAAACAGACTCCGCATCTTTTAAAGGCCATCTTTGGATCTAAGTAAGGATTAAACAGAGGTACAGTGAAGAACGATGATGAACTCCTAAAGAACTTCAGAAACCCTAATGGAGATCTATGGCAGGGAAGATAAGATGCTTACCAGGTCCGCTGAGCAACAGAGAGGTGTCGCATTTCTATGGTCTCGTTCAGGTCGATGTAGCGGCCAGAGTCGAGGAAGTTGACGAGGTCGGCAACGGCAGTGTTCAGATGCATAGATGCGTCGCGAGGTTGAAGACAAGAAGGCAGAGGGGGGAGAGTGAAAAGGAACCCTTGGCCCTATTTATAAGGGTAGAAGGATAAGTGACTTGCGCGGGAATCGAGGAGACCAAAAAATGGATATGTGATGGCGCAGACACCTCGATTTTTGGAACTTCATTAAAAGCAAAGATTTATTAAGATTTAGGCTTTGTGTAATATTAATGACATGTGACGTCACGGCGGGTTACCACAATCGCAGGAGGTGACGTCATGGCGGGTTATGAGATCTCGCAAGAATAAAGGAAGTGTTGAAGATTGACATGAACAAGTTCAAATCAATCTGGGGCCTAATGTTGGGGATATGACTATTGGGTATGACCCACCCAGGAGGGGCCGGGTTATACTAAAGGCGGTTCATCAATACAAATCCCATGAAGATGTTAAACATGGCGGTTCATGAAGCAGACTTTCTAAGGGCCCAAAGCCCAAAGGCGACTTAAGGCCCATAGGGGTAAACCGCCATATGTGTATGACTTATATTGTAAGGCAAGTATACTTAGTCACCGAGCCGGACACGTTGTTTATGAGCCGCTCGGGACTCCATGAGCCACCGGGCGTCAGCCTGTGTATATAAAGGGACTATCCGGTGGCGGTTTAGGGTAAGAAACAAGAGATCGAGAGCTAGGTCAAGCGGATTCGCTCCCTGGTAATCGATACATAAGCAATACCACGTCAAACTGGATTAGGCCTTTACCTTCACCGCAAGGGGCCGAACTAGTATAAACTCCCTATGTCCTTTGTCCCATTTAACCCCTTTAAGATAACCTAGTTGCGATGGCTCTAAGACTAAGTCCTCACACTAGGACATCCGCCGTGACAATTCCATGACAAAAAATTTCATAAAAAGTGCATTGAATACTAAGAGAAGTTTGATTCATTATGATTGTTTTGAGATATGAATATAGTGATATTAGAGTCATGCTAGTGAGTAGTTGTGAATTTGGGAGATACTTGTGTTAAAGTTTGTGATTCTCATAGCATGCACGTATGGTGAACCGTTATGTGATGAAGTCGGAGCATGATTTATTTATTGATTGTCTTCCTTATGAGTGGCAGTCGGGGACGAGCGATGGTCTTTTCCTACCAATCTATCCCCCTAGGAGCATGCGCGTAGTACTTCATTTTGATAACTAATAGATTTCTGCAATAAGCATGTGAGTTCTTTATGACTAATATTGAGTCCATGGATTACACGCACTATCACCCTTCCACCATTGCTAGCCTCTCTAGTACTGCGCAACTTCCGCTGGTACCATATACCTTCCTCAAAACAGCCACCATACCTACCTATCCATATCCATTCCGAGATATATTGCCATGCAAATTTCCATCATTCCGTTTATTATGACACGCTCCATCATTGTCATATTGCTTTGCATGATCATGTAGTTGACATCGTATTTGTGGCAAAGCCACCGTTCATAAATTTTTTATACACGTCACTCTTGATTCATTGCAGATCCCGGTACACCGCCGGAGGCATTCATATAGAGTCATATTTTGTTCTAAGTATCAAGTTGTAATTCTTGAGTTGTAAGTAAATAAAAGTGTGCTGATATTCATTATTAGAGCATTGTCCCAGTGAGGAAAGGATGATGGAGACTATGATTCCCCCACAAGTCGGGATGAGACTCCGGACAAAAAAAAAGAGGCCAAAAAAAAGAGAGCCCCCAAAAAAATGAGAGAAAAAGAGAGAAGGGGCAATGCTACTATCCTTTTACCACACTTGTGCTTCAAAGTAGCACCTTGATCTTCATGATAGAGAGTCTCTTATTTTGTCACTTTCATATACTAGTGGGAATTTTTCATTATAGAACTTGGGTTGTATATTCCAATGATGGGCTTCCTCAAATTGCCCTAGGTCTTCGTGAGCAAGCGAGTTGGATGCACACCCACTTACTTTCTTCTTGAGCTTTCATAAACTTATAGGTATAGTGCATCCGTTGCACGGCAATCCCTACTCACTCACATTGATATCTATTGATGGGCATCTCCATAGCCCATTGATACGCCTAGTTGATGTGAGACTATCTTCCTCTTTTGGTCTTCTCTACAACCACCATATTCTTTTCCACCATAGTGCTATGTCCATGGCTCACGCTCATGTATTGCATGAAGATTGAAAAAGTTTGAGAACATCAAAAGTATGAAACAATTGCTTGGCTTGTCATCAGGGTTGTGCATGATTTGAATATTTTGTGTGATGAAGATGGAACATAGCCAGACTATATGATTTTGTAGGGATAGCTTGCTTTGGCCATGTTATTTTGAGAATACATGATTGCCTTGTTAGTATGCTTGAAGTATTATTGTGTTTATGTCAATATTAAACTTTTGTTTTGAATCTTATGGATCTGAATATTCTTGCCACAATATAGAAGATTACATTGATAAATATGTTAGGTAGCATTCCACATCAAAAATTCTGTTTTTATCATTTACCTACTTGAGGACGAGCATGAATTAATCTTGGCGATGCTTGATACGTCTCGAACGTATCTATAATTTTTGATTGTTCCATGCTATTATATTATACATCTTGGATGTTTTATATGCATTTATATGCTATTTTATATGATTTTTGGGACTAACCTATTAACCTAGAGCCCAGTGCCAGTTTCGATTTTTTCCTTGTTCTTGAGTTCTACGGAAAAGGAATACCAAACGGAGTTCAATTGACCTGCCAAATTACATAGATTTTTATGGACCAGAAGAAGCCCCCAAAGCAGAAGAGTTGGGCTAGAAGAGTCCCAAGTCATCCACGAGGGCGGGGGGCACGCCCTACCCTCCTAGTAGCGTGCCCCTACCTCATGGCTGACTCGGAGACCCCCCCCTGACGTGAAACCGACGCCAAAAAATCTTATAAATACATAAACCCCCAAAAAGAAACCTAGATCGGGAGTTCTGTCGCGGGAAGCCTCTGTAGCCACCAAAAAACAATCAGGGCCCTGTTCCGGCACCCTGCCGGAGGGGGGATCCATCACCGATGGCCATCTTCATCATCCCGGCGCTCTCCATGATGAGGAGGGAGTAGTTGACCCTCGGGGCTGAGGGTATGTACCAGTAGCTATGTGTTTGATCTCTCTCTCTCTCTCTCTCTCTCTCTCGTGTTCTTGATTCGGCACGATCTTGATGTATCGCGAGCTTTGCTATTATAGTTGGATCATATGATGTTTCTCCCCCTCTACTTCTCGTAATGGATTGAGTTTTCACTTTGAACTTATCTTATCGGATTGAGTCTTTAAGGATTTGAGAACACCTTATGTATGTCTTGCATGGGATACCCATGGTGACAATGGGGTATTCTATTGATTCACTTAATGTATGTTTTGGTGATCAACTTGCGGGGTTCGTGACCTTGGGAATCTATGGATAGGGGTTGGCACACGTTTTCGTCTTGACTCTCCGGTAGAAACTTTGGGGCACTCCATGAAGTTCTTTGTGTTGGTTTTAATAGATGAATCTGAGATTGTGTTATGCATATCGTATAATCATACCCGCGGATACTCGAGGTGACATTGGAGTATCTAGGTGACATTAGGGTTTTGGTTGATGCGTGTCTTAAGGTGTTATTTTACTACGAACTCTAGTGTTGTTTGTGACACTTATAGGAATAGCCCAATGGATTGTTCAGAAAGAATAACTTTGAGGTGGTTTCGTACCATACAATAATCTCTTTGTTTGTTCTCTGCTATTAGTGACTCTTTGTTGCCTGTTGAGGGATTGTTATATGATCTAATTATGTTATCATTATTGAGAGAACTTGCACTAGTGAAAGTATGAACCCTAGGCCTAAGCATTGCAATACCGTTTTTGCTCACTTTTACCACTTGTTACCTTGCTGTTTTTATAATTTCAGATTATAAAAACCTATATCTACCATCCATATTGCACTGGTATCACCATCTCTTCGCCGAACTAGTGCACCTGTACAATGTACCATTGTATTGGGTGTGTTGGGGACACAAGAGACTCTTTGTTATTTGGTTGCAGGGTTGTTTGAGAGAGACCATCTTCATCCTACTCCTCCCACGGATTGATAAACCTTAGGTTATCCACTTGAGGGAAATTTGCTACTATCTTACAAACCTCTACACTTGGAGGCCCAACAACGTCTACAAGAAGAAGGTTGTGTAGTAGACATCAATGATCAGCAAAGTTGACAATGATTATGAGCATAAACAGTGGATCATCAAATAAGATCAAACGGCTCATAAGTGTTATGCAAATCAACATGCGCGATGGCATGGCAGATCATTCTTTTCAAGCTAGCCTATTACAAGGCATCAGACGGCCCAAAAGAATAAGTGTTTTGATAAAGTATTTCAACTGGCCGATGCTAAGCCGACCTTTGGATTAATGGTCTTGACCTTGGCGGGTAGAGGATTCTGGGTCATTTCACCGGTTCATCTCCTTCCTCTTCACCCGTAGGCTGGAAGATAGAGGTGGCCCAATTGATCCCAGTCGAAGCTTTGAATACAACTTTGTCATCAATAAGTGTTGACGGGTCAATGTTAGGGGCAAAGGTGTGCGTACGGATTGGCGGAATAACCTCCTGGGAGTCGTGAAACCTTCTTGTTATCAACATTATAAGCCGCCTGGTAATGAGATAGGTCTGTGTCTTCAGCCAGTTTGCTTGCTAGAGGGCGCATTTCTCTTGCTATTGCCGTGAAGTCCTCAGCACTGAAGGTAGACCCGTCCTCCTTTACACTTGGGCAGCCATTGGCCAAGTCTTCCGGGTCAAGATCTACTTGCCACGCCTCTGCCCGGGTTAGCGTAGTGATTGCACCGGCTCTAGCGGCTGATTGCTACAGATCCTCAACCCTTTGAGGCAGCACAGACAGCTTTTCTAGTGTATCTTTGATGAGGGTTGGTGGTTGTTTCTTATGAGAAGCTGCAGATATGGCTCGTTGCGCGCCAGTATACAATTGCTCTATCAGGGTATAGGTAGCTTTTAGCTTCATGCGCATATCTGTACCAAGATGGGCAATTCTGGAGCCTACATTACCAAACAAATTGATAAGCTGGATGAATGATTATTTCAACTACATGTATGGTGGCAGATTGGAATAATGTTACTTACCAAAGACAACGGCGTTCATGGTATTGATTGGATGTTTTAAACCGGAAAGCTCTTCAGCCACCGGCTTAAGGGCCGCATGTGCTTCTTCTGCTCTTTTCAACAGAGCTTCTTTGTCAGTCTCCCAAACCTCCCGGTCAGCCTTGAAGTCTAATTTCAACTTCTCCATCTCTGCCAAGGCGGTGGTCAATTCTGCTTTGGCCTTGGAAGTTTCGAATTGTTGAGACTTAATATTTTCTTGAAGATCGACAGCTTGGGATTCTTTTACATTGAGTTCAGCCTCCAGTATGCAAACAACAGGCAGTGTTACAATCATCTTATTTAAAAGTCCCAAGCACAATACAAGTATTTCACTTGGCACTTGGGGGCTAATGCACATTGCTCTTTTTTGAAGACAATTTTATCATGACCCAAATATACTATTGTGACTATAGCCGATTCATGGGGCTATACACTTGGATTTTATTGACAAACTATGGTAATGAGACCAGGCTGATCTTGAAAATTTTAAGCCGGCCCTTGGGGGCTATAGGTGCCAAATTGAATCATTACTATTTGAAGTCCCGGCTTATCTTGGCAGTTTAAGCCAGCCCTTAGGGGCTACATGTGCAAAGTTGAAGCATTACTATTCGAAATCCCGGATTATCTTGAAAGTATAAGCCGGCCCTTGGGGGCTACTTCATTTGATCTACAAGGCTATCTAAAGTCTACAATACATTCAATTCTATCATATCCAGTAGACTTGGCGGCTGATAGAAGTATATTCATATGAAGAGGGTTGTAGTGTTTACCTCAAAACGCTCCTTCATCAAGTTAACTAAGTCGGCTTCAAAGTCGCGGCTTGTGTGCAGGCGATTCAGATACCCAGAGTGGATCTCTTGAGTGCTATAGTGATCATAGCGCTCCAAATTTACTAACCACTTGCCTTTGTTAGCAACAGACATTTCTTGTTTGGCACTGTGTTTTGACAAGATAGTGGGTTGGCCTGGTGATGTATAGCCAAGACAAGTAATGATAACATCATCACCTTTGCTTCAGTAGGCTTGATGGGACTTGGCGTCTTGGTGGTGGCTAGATCAACGTCCATATGATCTATGGTAACGTTGTGCTCTTCTAGTGGCGGCTCATCAACTCTAGCTTTAGTGGCGTGGAGGGAAGTATTTGTTGACTGCTTCTCTGGTTCAGAAGGGTTGTCAGTTGTTTTTGTCACCTTCATTTTCTTGATCAGCTTTGCCATATCTCTTTGAATGAAACACAAGACGAGGTTAGCACAACAATTGAGTACATGATTGAAAGCAGAGATTTAACATTCTTACCTAGGCACAGTCTTGAAGACTGGAACCTGAGTCCTCATTGAGTCACCAAAGGAGGAATGAGACATTCCTTGGTACTTTGAGTCGGAAGGATTAAGTGGTTGTCAAAAAAGACCTGCCTTGGGATAAGTTAACTCGGATATTGTTGAAACCTATGCACGACGCTTGCGGTGAGCTGGAGTGTTTGGTAAGCCGGAGGAAAGGAACCCGCCTCCACTGTTCTGGGTTGTACGGTGACCTTCATGTTGCTGCTTCTTCAAAATAAAGTTGGGATCCAAATAAGCCAAAGGATGAGAAAATCTTACTTTCCGGTTTGGTTGTCAAGTTTTCTATTTTGGCAGAGATTCTGAGCCGGAGGAAAGAATAATTACCTCTTCATCACCCTCACGGCTGGCTTTCGCGTCATCCTGATAATAGTCGTTGTCAATGAGATGTACAAAAAATGAGCCAAAAGAATCAAGTTCTACCTCCAACTCATCATCATCATCATCATCGTCATCTAAGTTAAGTAACTCGGAGGGGTCGGTCTTCTTCTTGGCAGGCTTTTTGTTAGCCTTGGTCTTTGTCCGGGTCTTCTTGGTCGGTTTATCCTGCAACTTCTTCTTCCAAAAAAGAGAATCAGCCTGTGGAAGTTAGATGATTATAAGAGGACAGTTTTCTATGAAAACATGGTTCAACTGAAAAATTATGTGCAAAACTTATAACTGGCGGCTGGTTAAGGGTGCAGAAAGGATTAAGCCCAGTTGTGCTGCAAGCTGCCAAGCTTTCATTCAATATAGCCTTGGTCGTATCATTGATTTCTTCATTAGTTAATTGGATCTCGCAGTGGCGTTGTGGATCTTTTAAGTCACCGGTGTACTCGCACATTAAGCTGGGGCGGCGGTTTAAGGGCAGAATTCTCCAGGCGACCCAACACCAAACAAGGTCGATGTCGGTTAAGCCGTTAGCCATGAAGGCTCTGATTTTTGAAAAAATGGGCGCATATTTGGCCCGTTCCTTGGTGATGATCAGCTCTGGGAGTCGATGTGTGTTGCTAAGCCAGTGCTCATGGTAACCCGGCAGGGGATTTTCACCCACTAGAGATGTATTATGGCAATAAAACCAAGTCTGGTTCCAGTCCTTTGGATGACTGGGCGGCTTGGCATATGGGAAGGTGGCTTCTTTCCAGTTTTGAATTGAAACTCCGCCTAGCTCCAAGCTGGGCCTGTCTGTGAATTCAGTCTGCCGGTTCAAGTAATAGAATTCCCTTAACAGTTCGACAATGGGCTCTTCTTGAAGATAAGCTTCGCAAAAAACTTGGAAGTTGCAGATGTTGGAGACAGAATTGGGTCCAATATCTTGAGGATGGAGTTGAAAATAGTGTAGTATGTCTCGGAAGAATTTTTAACCGGGCGGGGTAAACCCCCGGATCATATGATCAGTAAAAACGATTACTTCGCCTTCCTTGGGCTCAGGAGGATTATCAGTGCCTGGGACCCTCCAGTGGATGTCATCCTTTTTGGCCAAGACGCATGTCTGAACAAAATTGTTCAAGTCTTCCTCGGTAACCCGAGATGCTACCCAGTTGCATGAGGTGAATATCTTAGTCATTTTTTATGAAGGTCTGAAAATAAAATATTGCCGGTTTAAGATTATGTTGTTAAGCCGGTCATTGGTTCAAAGGTAAGAACTATAAACATGTAGTGTGTTAAGCTGGAGGATAGTGTTGAGTTATGCAGAGCAATCTATTGGCGGCTTAAGAAGGAACTAATGGTACCTGGAGGGTTAAGGTTTATCAGTTAAGCCGCCTACACAGCTATCAGCTTTCAAACCTATGAGTGAAGGATTTCTAAGTGTTGGACAAACAGTTTTCACATATCGGTGTTATAATTTTGGATCTACACCAGTTCAGATAATGAAGAAAAATTCTAAACCTAAGTTGGTGGCAGCAGAATAGTTCACGTGCTGAGATGAGATCTCCTATGGAGGAAAGGCGTTCAGATATTAAAAACGAGTGCTAAGCTGCTACCGCGCAAGATTGGTACTATGCCTAGATCAAAAACTACAAGATCTAGGGAGGAACGGAGATGAACTCCGATGAACTTGAGCAAACCCTAATGGAGATCTGCGGTGAAGAAAAGAGGAGAGCTTACCGGGGATGTTGGACAGTGGAGGCACGCGGCGGTGTTCTGGTGCATTCAGGTTGATGCAGCGGCTAGGGTTGACGCAGTGCACGAGGTCGACGGCGGCGCAGCTCGGGCGCGTTGGCGTCTAGAGGAAGGAAGAAGAAGAGGCAGCGACAAGGGGTAAAAATGAAAACAGGTGCCTCATGTCACTATTTATAAGGCAGTGGTAGATGGCATGCGCGGAAATCAAGGAGGCTGAAAAATGATTATGTGACAGCACAGATGCCTCAAGTTTCGGGAGGTTCATTAAAAGTGAAGATATGCTGAGATATTTGGGCATCGTGCGATATTAATGCGAGATGACGTCACAGCAGGTTAGCACAATTTTGTGAGCTGACGTCATGGCGGGTTATAAGATTTCATAAGAACTGACGATGAAGGATTTTTCTAAGTCAAGTATTGAAGATTGATATGAACAAGTTCACATCAACCTGGGGCCTAATGTTGGGGACATAACTATTGGGTATGACCCGCCCAGGAGGGGCCGGGTCATACCACTAGCGGTTCATAATGAGAAGGCCTAAGAAGATGTGGAAGATAGCGGTTCATGAAGCAAGCTTGCTGAAGTCCCAAGACCCGGAGGCGACGAGAGGCCTACATCATAAACCGCCATATGTTTAACTTGTATGTTAAGGAAAGTTTAGTTTTGTCACCGAGCTGGACACGTTGTGTATGAGACGGCCGGGACTCAACACCAGGCATCAACTGTGTATATAAAGGGGTGATCCGGCGGCGGGTTAGGTCAAGAAACAACAAGTTGAGAGCTAGGTCAAGCATATTCGCTCCATCGTAATTGAAACCCAAGCAATACAACCTAAGCAGGAGTAGGCCTTTACCTCGTTGAGTGGGTGTCGGTGTCAAAACCGATGGATCTCGGGTAGGGGGTCCCGAACTGTGTGCCTAAGGCTAATGGTAACAGGAGGCGGGGGACACAATGTTTACCCAGGTTCGGGCCCTCTTGATGGATGTAATACCCTACTTCCTGCTTGATTGATCTTGATGATATGGGTATTACAAGAGTTGATCTACCACGAGATCGTAGAGGCGAAACCCTAGAAGCTAGCCTATGATTAGGATTGTTCCCGTCCTATGGACTAAACCCTCCAGTATACATAGACACCGGAGGGGGCTAGGGTTACACAGAGTCGGTTATAGAGAAAGGAATCTTCATATCCCAACTGCCAAGCTTGCCTTCCACGCAAAGGAGAGTCCCATCTGGACATGGGACGAAGTCTTCTATCTTGTATCTTCATAGCCCAACAGTCTGGCATATGCATATAGGCCGGCTGTCCGAGGACCCCTTAATCCAGGACTCCCTCGGTAGCCCCTGAACCAGGCTTCGACGATGATGAGTCCGGCACGCAGATTATCTTCGGCATTGCAAGGCGGGTTCCTTCTCCGAATACTCCAAAGTAGATCTTGAACATAAGAATCGTGTCCGGCTCTGCCAAAAACAAATTCCACATACCATCGTAGAGAGTATAATATCCCACGAGTCCAATCTGCCGACAGCTCATATCGTGACATCACGCCACAGCCCGGTCTTTATTCGAACCATTTTTATCCTGCCCCTCCATATTTCGAGGCGTGGTTTCATTGGCACGTCTTGTCAAGGTAGAGATCGTGTCCCCTTATCATGGGATTCTCCTCAATGCGGGCATGGGTAACCTAACCGTGCCATCAGCATGGTGCTTGGGAAATAAGCGAGTTTTAGGGCGAGTGGGGATGCGCATGATTTTTACCACCTTTATAAAGGGATAAGGATTCCCCTCTTTCACCCACGCCCTCTTCTTCCTCTGCTCATTCATTCTCGAGCTCCAGCGCCCAAGCACCCATCTGTTCTGCCCAAAAAGCACTCCAATCATGTCTGGATCTAGAGCTGGAGGCAAGTGCATGGCCTCCTCTGTCAATGAGAAGGAGATCAAGAAACTCCGGGAGGCCGGGTACTTGTCCAAAGACATCGCTCATCGGCTTCTGGCAAAGGGGCGGATTATCCCTACCCTGGAGACCCAAGAAGGGTGGTGTTTCTCTCCCACTTCGTCTGCGGGCTGGGATTCCCCCTCCACCCGTTCGTCCGCGGACTGATGTTCTACTACGGGCTGGACTTCCGCGACTTGGCCCCCAACTCCATCCTCAACATCTCAGCATTCATTGTCATGTGTGAGGCCTTCCTCCGCATCCCACCTCCCTTCAGCCTATGGCTGAAGACCTTCAATGTGAAGCCAAATATGGTGAGCGGCCAACAAGCGGAGTGCGGAGGCGCCATGGTGGGTAAGATGCCCAATGTCACCTGGCCCGAAGGCTCCTTTTTGGAGACTATAAAGGGGTGGCAATCGGGGTGGTTCTACATCACCGAGCCGCGCGGCACCAACTGGGCAGCGACCCCCGAATTCCGATCCGGAGTCCCCATGCGGCTCACCTCCTGGAAAGAGAAGGGTTTAGCACTGGGCTCGTGAAAAAGTGGTCGGGCTCCAGACATGTGTCCAGAACATGATAGGCAAGAAAATCAAGCTTGTCAACGTGGTCCAGGTCATGCTCTTCCGCCGGATTCTTCCGTGCCAGAGCCGGAATTGTAATTTGTGGGAGTTCGACCCGGCCAAGCACCAAACATTGATGGAGCTCTTCGATATGACACACAAGGACATCTGGAAGGTGCTTTTTAAGGCCGGCGAGGTACCACCGCCCACGTCCGAAGATCACGGGCTTAGCGCAAAACGCTAGGCTAATCTGGTAAGTTCTTTTATGTTTGCAAGGTATATCTTTTACCGGCATATCTGTGGGAGGAACCTAAGCCTCCATGCCAATCTTTCAGGCCTGGGTAACGATAGCGGAGCAGATTGAATGTCCGGCTCCGCTACCCGAAGATCCAGAAATGCCTCTTTTGACGAAGACGCTGTTTCCGGCGCCTTATGAGGTGCCGGAGAAGAAAGCCAAGAAGGCGGCCAAGGGGACCAGAGGTGGTCTCCGACGCAAGGGTATTTCGGATGTGACGTCTGAAGACGCCAAGACACACTCCTCTGCCAAAGACGACGAGGAGGAGGAGAAGACCCGTCCCCCCCCCCACTGGGGGAAAAAGAAGAGGAAAGCCTCCACACATGGGGAGGCCGAGGCGTCCAAGAAGGGAAAAATCTCCTTTCCGGACTACTCCGCCACAGCCACCAACAGCAACGGGGAGTGGGGGGCCAGGGTCAAGCCCCTGGCCAAATCGTAAGTATCCAGACACGGTAATATTTCTGGTCTTTCCACTTTATCGTTTTTTAATGTGTTAGACCATGCATCTGTAGTCCGGCCCAGTCCAACATAGAGCTATCCTCCTCTTCGAAGGGGTCGCTGGACCCGTAGGCAATGAACAGCGGGTCCCTTCCGATGGCCACCTCCCACAAGGCTGTGGACAACACCAAGGTGTTGTCTTGAAGGATACCGGGCCGAGGGGAGACCGTTCCGGTGATGCCGGAGGACAAAACCCCGGTTGACAAGCACATGGGGGAAAGACCCCTACAGACCCCGATGATGGGGGCCGCATCCAGTTCGGCCCTCAGGCGAATACAGCTCCGGATACCCAAGTGGCTCCGGATTCAGGCAGGCAGCCTCTCCCGAACGAGGGGGCAAGCCACCTCCACTGGTGACCTCTGTCCATCCAGAGGCACCCGATAGATTGCTGGAAGCGCTACAAGGCGCTTCCATTATGGAGGAACACCGTACTCTTACGAGTACGATGATTGAGAAAGTCCAATCCGCCAAAAACCGACTGACCGAAACCTGCATTAGCCTTCTGGAAGGCTTTGAGGTAAGTAGTATGGTTGTGAAAGAATATCACCTTATAGATAGTAGCCCCTGATGCTCTGTTCGGTGTTCGAAAAGAAAAAACCAAACCGAGGATCAAAATAATTTTCGCAGGAGTCTAACATATCTATGTGAATAAACAGGCATCGCTACTGGACGATGCCACTCATACTGCGGAGGTCTCTGGCCTGACGCGGAATCTGGAGTGGGCCGAGGAAGAACTGGGCCTCGTGAGGAAGCAGCTAGAGTACAGCCAAGGTATGTACTAACAGGTGCTTTATATTTAGGAAGGATGAAAATTTCGTACTGACTAAAGTGTCATGAACATTATTAGGGCCCGCGACCGAAGTAGCAGCACTCAAGATGGCGTTGGCCGAGGCCGAGGACAACGCGGCTAAAGAACGCGCCACGCGTGAGAAGCATGAGGCCCGGGTCAGCAAGGTCCAACAAGAGCTCCAGGACGCCATCAAAAAGTACGAGTCCTTGGAGCGTGATTCAAAGACTCAAGAGTCCGAACTTACCAAGGCCTGCCAGAGCACGCAAGATGCCTGAGCCGAAGCCCAGAGCGCCCTCCAGGAAATCTAGGCAGCCTAGAAGATCGCGGCGGGTAAGGCTTTTATTATGCAAAGCAAGTGCGTGAAGGAAACCTTCCTTTTACTTACCCAAATATGGAGTTCTCCAGGAGCATTTGCGGATCTGCCTTGCAGCATATCAGATGCTGCAGAGTTCTTTCGAGCCGAACAAGGGAGCTCTACGGAGAAGTTGTTCTGGTCTCAATACCTTGGACCAGAACATCCGGTGCCCTTTAACGACCAGCTAAAACAGCTGGTCGAGCTACACAAGGTGGCCTAACTAGCCATGAAGGACCTAATAGTCCGGCTATGGCCTGCCGAGCCCATGCCCAGTAGCTACTTCGGACTTGTGAAGTGGCTAGTCAGTGCTTGCCCTCGGCTTGATGTCGTCAAGCGGTCGGCCTGCATTGAAGGTGCGCGGATGGCTCTCGCCCGCACCAAGACGCACTGGGCGAAGATGGATGCCACTAAGTTGATGACCGAGGGTCCGCCCGCGGGCAAGGAGCATTGCAAGCCCGAGGTGTACTATGACAGTGTCATGGAGGGATCCCGCCTTGTGGCGGAGCAATGTGCCAAGGATATCATTTTCCCATGAAAGCATTAGTTTATCATGTCCTGTAATATGAAATGAGGTGTTTATGTAATATAATGCTTGTTATTTAAAAATTTACCTCCTGTGTGGCCGTTTATGAAATCTGAGAGTTGGCTAGTCATTGGCTTCTACTCGCACGTAGCTAGTACAGGAGTGTTTGGGATAAATCTAAACACTCTTTATCCAAAATTTTGGTCCTTTAAGGAAGTGTTTAGCGCAACGAACAAGACAATCAGACTATACAGCTTTATCACCCTCACTTAGCCATAGGAGTTCTATAATTTTAAATTTTGACGTAGCCCCTGGTATTCAGAAGGTCGAAGTTGGGGCGCTATACACGCCTAATCGGACAAAAACCGATTCCTCGCATAAAGCGGAAAAAATCTCTAATGATTTGAAAACCTCTCGAACAACTGACCAGCTCTCGCCACATCATGACAGTCTGTTTTCGGCTTTCTCTATTGAGGTGCTCGTCTGGAAGAACTGGGACACAATCGTAGTAGTTCTCAATTTACTACCCTAGCCGATATAGCGGAACCTAAGGTAGCAAGCACAGGAGCCGGGCAACCCAACTATTGACCAAAGACATGATTCGGAGCCGATGCATATAATGCTATAAGTTCGGGGTGCCGAACTGTACTGTAAAAGTGTTCGGACTTTCTTGCCATGTTATGGGGTACAATGTATCCCTGGGGAATTAAGGAGTACCAAAATCAGAATGTACTGGTGCAATTGAAAATAAATAGACAAGGAAAAATTGAAGTAATGAGCAGATGCTGCAGATTGTTTTTCATTGTAAGTTGATTGATACGTCGAGGCGTATCTGTACAAAGTAGTGCGATAAGAAAATAAGGCTATTTAACATGCCACGGCCAAGAGCGAGCTGTGTGCGGGTATTTAAAACAGGTATGGCGATCGTTAGCAGAGACCACCTGGGTATTCCCTTGTGCGTTTGAGCCCCTAGCTTTCTTGATGTATTCGTCCCATGATGGGTCCGGTGATCAGGTTTATCAGAAAAAGCCTTGAGAGGAGAAAAAACCTGAAAGAAAGAGAAAAGGTGAAGGTATACGGATCTAGGAGCGGTTGAGCCGCATTGTGGACCGAGGTCTAGCTGCGCCTTCGTCCATGCACATGGTATTTTAAGGGTGTAGTTGTGTATGCGCGGCACGAATTTCACCGCTTTATTGGGGCTGGGACGAAGGCCGAATTGCTAGCTGAGCTCTGGACGAGCCTGACGATTCTATTGCAGAGTAGCTCAGACTCGCTTGACGGTGTCCGGGGGCTTTATTGCCGAATTGTGGTTTTGCCTAAGAAGTCTATTTTGTACCTCTGGTGCAAGGGCCGCGGTGTGCTCCTTAGTACAGAGGGTGTGCTCCGTATTTCCATTGACTGTTATAACACCGTGAGGTCCGAGCATCTTGAGCTTAAGGTAGGCATAGTGCGGCACCGCATTGAAACGAGCAAATGCGGTTCGTCCGAGCAGTGTGTGATAACCACTGCGGAAGGGGACGATATCAAAGAGTAATTCTTTGCTTTGGAAATTATCCGGGGATCCGAAGACCACTTCCAGTGTGATTGAGCCCGTACAGCAGGCCTCTACACCTGGTATGACACCTTTAAAGGTGGTTTTTGTGGGCTTGATCCTTGAGGGATCAATACCCATTTTGTGCATTGTATCCTCATAGAGCAGGTTCACGCTGCTACCACCTTCCATGAGGACGCGTGTGAGGTGGAATCCATCAATGATAGGGTCTAGCACCAGTGCGGCTGAACCGCCATGACGGATACTAGTCGGATGGTCCCTTCGATCAAAAGTGATTGAACAGGAGGACCACGGGTTGTATTTTGGGGCGACTGGCTCCATCGCGTAGACGTCCCTTAGTGTGCGCTTCCGCTTCCTTTTGGGGATATGGGTAGCGTATATCATGTTCACTGTTCTAACTTGGGGAGGAAACTTCTTCTGCACCCCTGTGTTCGGTGGCCGGGGTTCCTCGCCGTCATCACTTTGCGATCCCTTTTCCTTGTTTTTAGCGTTTAATTTGCTGGCCTGTTTAAAGACCCAACATTCTCTGTTGGTATGATTGGCTGGTTTATCGGGGGTGCCGTGGATTTGACATGGACGATCGAGTATGCGGTCTAGATTGGACGAGCCCGGATTATTCCTCTTAAATGGCTTTTTCTGCTGACCGGACTTGGAGCCACTGAATCTGGCATTGACGGCCGTGTCTTCGGCGTTATCGCCATTATTTTGGCGATTGTGTCTGTTGCATCGGGGCTTGCCGTTGCTATCTCTGGCTTCATAAGTGCCAGGTTAACTTGGGGTGCTGTTGCTACAAGCTAGCCAGCTATCCTCGCCCGCACAAAAGTGGGTCATGAGCGTCGTAAGGGATGCCATGGACTTCGGCTTCTCTTGGCCAAGGTGTCGGGCGAGCCACTCGTCGCTGATGTTATGCTTAAAGGCCGGTAGGGCTTCGGCATCCGGACAGTCGATGATTTGGTTCTTTAGTTAAGAACCAAGTCCAGAATTTCCTGGCTGACTCTCCGGGCTGTTGGATTATATGACTGAAGTCATCGGCATCCGGAGGTCGGACATAAATGCCCTGGAAGTTGTCAAGGAATGCATCTTCCAGCTTCTCCCAACTGCCAATGGAGTTTTCGGGCAGACTATACAACCAGTGCCTAGCTGGTCCCTTGAGTTTTAGTAGGAGATACTTGACGGCATGGAGGTCATCGTCACCGGCCATATGTATATGGAGAAAGAAGTCCTCGATCCATACCGCGGGATCTGTTGTTCCATCATATGATTCAATGTTTATGGGTTTAAACCCTTCTGGGAATTCATGCTCCATTACTTCATCAGTGAAGCAGAGCGGGTGTGTGGCACCTCTGTGTCGGGCTATGTCGGGACGCAGCTCGGATGGAGCCGGTCTGCGGTATTCGGCCCGGACCAGTTTGTGCTTGTTATATCCGGCCTAGTGGCCGTTGTTTCACATTGGGGCGCACCCCCGCGATCCATAGATCGATCTGGTTTGTCCTGCTCTGTTTTCCAAATCGTACCGCAGGTCCTGTGTGTATCCCCGAGCTGTTGTGTTTCTATTTGTTCAGCGAGGCAGTGCTAGCTTGTGCTTGGGCTGAATTGCCGTTTTATCTTGGCCACACGGTGGTCGGTCAGCCGCAATATGCGCTGGTAGTGCCAGCTCTGGCGCCTCGTCATCGAATTGAGATAGCAATTTGCGCTTCGGGTAACTTTTTGTTGGGCGTTCGAGTCCGTATTCCTCAGCTGCCAGGACCTTAGTCCATCTATCCATGAGCAGATCTTGATCAGCTTAAAGTTGCTGCTGCTTCTTCTTCAGGCTCTTTGTCGTGGCTATAAGCCGGCGCTTAAAACGCTCCTGCTCGACGGGATCCTCTGGCATGATAAATTCTTCATCGCCGAGGCTCACCTCATCCTCAGAGAGAGGCATGTAATTGCTGTCCTTCGAGTCATCGTTCACGGCCTGTTCAGCGGGGCTGGCTCGCCCGTCTTCCTGTTCAGCCTGTTCGAAACTTGGCTTGGCGGGGTCTTCATTGTCTTCGTCATCGTCCGGAATGTTATTCTCGCTTGTGCCAGTATCGCTATTTTTACCATGGCGTGATTTAGAGCAGCGCCACTGACGTCGGCGCTTAGACTGCTTCTCATGAAGTTTATCCTCAACTAGATCATTTTTGTCATCGCCATTGTCTTCCTTGGGTGTATCCACCATGTATATGTCGTATGAAGAGGTGGTTGTCCAGTGCCCTATGGGTGGTGGTTCCTGTTCTTCTCCGGCGGCGTCGTCCAGACCGTCAATGTCTTTGGAGTCAAAATCAAGCATGTTGGTCAAATCATCGATAGTGGCTATCAAGTGGGTGGTGGACGGGTAACGAAGTTCTTTGTCGTCAGCTTCCCACTCAAGCCGGACATAGTTCGGCCAAGAATCTCCTCACAAGGAGAGGGACCTTAATGAGTTTAACACGTCGCCTAGGGGTGAGTGTTGGAAGATGTCCGTGGAGCTGAACTCTAAGATCGGCGCCCGGTCAGATTCAATGGGTGCGGATACACGCGGTTCAGAGCCTGTGGCCGGAGATGAGTCCGAGGTTCCGATGACACAGGACTCGTTGGAGGTCAGATCTGTGTTCGGCTCTAGCGCCACTGAGTCCGCGGCTTTCGTGGCGAGGTTGAGCCTCCTGTCCTCGGATGGCGTGCTCTGCTATGGATCTAGGGCCAGTGCAGTTACAGGTGTGATCTCCTGCACACAGTCTGATGACAGATTTAGGTCATGTTCATCATGGCGGCAGGGCGCGGCTGTCATAGGCTCGAATCCGTCAAAGATCAAGTCTCCGTGGATGTCGGCGGTGTAGTTCAAGCTTCCAAACCTGACCTGATGGCCAGGGGTGTAGCTTTCGATTTGCTCGGATGGCTGCGAGTTGGCCCGCATCGGCGGCCGAATATGAAAATCTGTCCGGGGAGAAAAACTTCACCCTGGACTGTGTTGTTGATGATTGAAGGAGACATCAAGCCTTATGGTGACGACACAGTGGAACTCTCAATGAAAGCACCAATGTCGGTGTCAAAACTGGTGGATCTCGGGTAGGGGGTCACGAATTGTGTGTCTAAGGCTAATGGCAATAGGAGGCGGGGGACACAATGTTTACCCAGGTTCGGGCCCTCTCGATGGAGGTAATATCCTACTTCCTGCTTCATTGATCTTGATGATATGAGTATTACAAGAGTTGATCTACCACAAGATCGTAGAGGCTAAACCCTAGAAGCTAGCCTATGATTATGATTGTTCCGTCCTACGGACTAAACCCTCCGGTTTATATAGACACCGGAGGGGGCTAGGGTTACACAGAGTCGGTTACAAAGAAAGGAATCTTCATATCCTAACTGCCAAGCTTGCCTTCCACGCAAAGGAGAGTCCCATCCGGACACAGGACAAAGTCTTCTATCTTGTATCTTCATAGCCCAACAGTCCGGCATATGCATATAGTCCGGCTGTCAGGACCCCTTAATCCAGGACTCCCTTAGTGGGGCTGAACCTGGGTAAAACTCTCTGTGTCCTTTGTCCCGTTTAACCCCTTCAAGCTAACTACGTTGCGATGGCTCCACACCTAAGTCCTCATGGTAGGGCATCTGCCGTGACAATTCCATGACAGTGCCCATGCTATGTGTGTACGCTGTCGAGTGGCACTTGCCACACCGCGTGGCCGCGCAGTTTGGGATGTACCAGCATACACCACCGGGCATGCCGACTGATACCGGTGGCCACGAACTCCACTTGTGAGTGCCTTATCTTCCCTTACCATGATTTCAATGCGTTTGGTGTTCTTATTTTGGTTTGTGTTGCCTTGTAGGTTCAACCGGCAAAAAAATCAGCCGATCACAGACTAGGGAGAGCAGCATAAAACTTTTGTGATGGAGTGGAACCAGCGCAGGTGGCATAAAGATGTGGAGAGGTGAGTGATTCACTGGGATGATTACGCCCAACACATGAGGTGGTACGACGATGGCCAGAAGCACTATCTTCGTCTCAGGCCTAGGTGGACGACAGAATATATCGCAGAGCTGGAGATGGATGACCCCGAGGAAGAGGCCTACCAGGCCAGCATCAGAGACATGAGTGGATTTAGGGAGTTTTCACCCCTGATCAACAGAGTGGTAAGTTCTTCTGTCTTGAACAGACGGTGGTATGTAATTCATTTTATTCATCATTGTGGACTCACTTATGCCTTCATAGTCTGGTGAGTTGAATAGATGCATCTTTGATGGCTTGGATGCACTAGGTCGTGCCCCCGGGAACGGAGATTCTGAGAACAGCAAGAGGGAGACGATGAAGGTAACATTTCAGCCGCCTAGAAATACCTTTGTTCTTATTCATTTGCAATCATAAATCTGACCAGTATTATTCGTTGTTTCATTGTGACTATAGAAGTTCATGAAGCGTTGTCGCAAGCTGGTAGGTCTGTTTGGGTGTGTTGGCTCGGTTGAAGCTCATGATCCTGTAGCCACACAGGGTAACATTGCTTCATCGAGCCATGCTGCCTTGTCGTCTAGGTTGGTTGAGGAGGAGGAGGAGGGGCAGGAGGGAGAGGAGGAGGACAAGGACGAGGAGGAGGCCCATGAAGAAGAAGAGGATGAGGAGAGCAATGGGGAGGAGTGACGGTGTCCTGGACTAGGGGGTACTCACCATGTCATCTCCCGATCTATTACATTGGGCCGAGGACCCCCATGGCCGTATACTCATGGGCCAGTTCGGACAGCTGCCGCATACAAGGAAGATTCCACAAGACTTGGTGATCAAGACAAGGACTCCTCCCCACCGGCGTATTCGGCTAGGACTCTTGTTATCCTAGGCCTCTGGTGCATTATATAAACCGAGGCCAGGCTGGTCGATAGATCATATACACAATGATAATCATAGGCTAGCTTCTAGGGTTTAGCCTCTACGATCTCATGGTAGATCAACTCTTGTAATACTCATATCATCAAGATCAGTCAAGCAGGAAGTAGGGTATTACCTCCATAGAGAGGGCCCGAACCTGGGTAAACATCGTGTCCCCCGCCTCCTGTTACCATTAGCCTTAGACGCACAGTTTGGGACCCCCTACCCAAGATCCGTCGGTTTTGACACCGACATTGGTGCTTTCATTGAGAGTTCCGTTGTGTGATCGGCAAAAGGATCAATGGCTCGACTACTGATCAACTGCGACGTCGACTTCTTTGTCACCGGCTCGACTGATCACCTTGGCTAGACCGAGGACTGCGCCCAACCTCCGATCGTCATGTTTGGATGAGGGCCTTCATCAACATCAACGCCGATCTCTATCAAAATCATGGAGGAATCATCCAGGGAGCCGGGGGGCTTAACGTCAACATTGCCCTCGGGCAACCGTGCTGTTTTTTTGGACAGCGAACTTGTATCTGCCGCCACCGTCTCCTCAAGTGTCGTTTTATAGATTGCTTTTGTGGAATTATGCGGAATTGAGTCTACAACAACCTTGGAAAATTTCGTCGAGTTCCGATGAAGGAATCTCTGGCAATCCATGATATACCGGAGCCCTGTCAAATCTGGACGGGAATATTAACGAGTTTAGGGCGTGGTGTCCAGCTTCTAGCTCGGATGTCCTTTCGAAGATCCAACCGTTGATCGGCTGCGGAATTCCTATATCTACCACCCCTCAAACTTTCAGCTCAATCGGACCGTCCAAACTCCGGGAACCTTCTGATTAGTGCATCGCTTTTCAGATCTGTTTTCTGCGCAAAAACGAATCCGACCCGTGTTCGTCTTTTTTATGAACGGGATTTCGGACATCCTTTTTGAAGGAAGTTTTTCTATGGGGTATTGCGTTTTGTTCCCGAACACATCCCACTAACTTTAAAATCTTTTGAACATGATCTTCACCATCATGCTGGTGTTAAATTAGTCCGGCAATATTGCTCCACGGCTGCCGACCTGCGCTAGACACGTCGTCACTTTGTTGAGCCGAGCTCAACTTCTTCAGATCATCATCTCGGCGAGCCGAACAAGAGTTCGGCATCGCGAAGGATAAATCATCACCAACATCGCTGCCCCATGGATTACACGGAGCGGGCACGCCGGCATCGCCGCACGGTCACTTCATCAAGCCGGCATTGACCACGTCACGAGTTACGACCTGCATCGGCAGGACCGCATTGTTGCTTTTTCAAGCCGATGTCCATCACGCCAACCTACTTCGACTCATCGGCTGACATCGAGGCTTCAACACCTCGGCTGCACCAGGGGCTTCGCCATCTCTTCATCAACCTACTCCGGAGACTTCGGCGTCACCAGTCAACCGGCTTTAACATGTTAGCTGGACCGGGGGCTTTGCCTCGGCGAGCCAACCTTTATAAGCATTGCCATGTCATCGCTTCACCGCCCATCAGGCAATGAGAATGCGGATCGAGTCCCAATTTCGGGAGTCACTTTTCTTCGGATTGCTACAACAAATAAATCAGGTGCTATTAATCCTAGTATCTTTTGCTTGTTTGGGTTTATTTTTCCCAAGGAATTATTACTCTGATTTGTCCATCATATGTACACAGGTCTATCAAATGGTGGTCGCATTAACGATGGTCGCATGGAGGTTCGGTCAGTTTCCGTACATAGTCCGGCGAACGCCGCATCTGGAACTCGGACCGACCTGTGACTTCAGGCTTTGCCACGCCTTTACCGCATCACACCGACGCCCTGCATCGACATCGACTTCGACGCAAGGCCATATTTCTTTTATTACTCACTTTGCATAAATTATTTATTATGCAACAATTTTTTTAATTTATCATTATTACTATTATCTCTGGTTTGCACTATTTTTTGTGCACATGTAAATGATTCGGGTTGGGCAGTGTTGTCACTCTGGCGTACTGACATACCATGTCACCTCGGCTGGACGGGGGGCTTTGTCATCACTTCATTAACCCACACTGGGAATTTCGGCGTCACTATGCCGGCCTGCATTGGTCGTGCCATGTCACTACTTCGGAGTGTCGAGCTCTTCGCTCCGCCACCTCGGGTTTGGCTTGGGGATGGAATCATGTCCCGCATCAAGCTCGGACCGCATCGTCAATACCGGACACATTAACCAGCTAAGTCGCTTTCATGCTAAAAAACTTTCAGTTTTAAATTTTGTTCAGTTCGACCAAGCATTATACTTTTTTGGAAAAAAGATGCTTGTAAAAAATTTCCTTGTCAAAACTTTGTTTGTGACACACAAATTCAAATACCCAGTTCACTTGGGGGCTTCCTTCATGAAGCCTCCCCTCTTGCAAATGATTACACTTGTACGGCTTCGTTCCTTGTTCGTGTATTACGCCACAATATGCACCATGTTGACTTAAGCGATTTGCAAGCTGGGTTGCCTTGCTCTTGTGTTTACCCCTACGTTCCTGATTGTTCGGCTAGGGAGTAAAGAGAGCACCTCTGGGATTGTCACGATCGGGTCATCCGAGCCGGACCTCAGACTGGGTGAAGCCGAAAGCTAGCGCTCTTATTGTTTTCAGTTATGGTCGGCACACAATGGAACTCATGAGTACAAAAAATCTATTGCACAAGTCTCATAGTAGCAATGAGCAACCGAAGAAATGTATCGGTGGGGTACTATTTTCTTCGAAGATGCTTCTTACATTTCGGCAATAATATAGCATAAGTTCCCTGAGCGTGCTTTGTCTGTTACAGCCTTATGGCCTGATTGCCTTGTTATCGGAAACACCGTCGATATTCTCGATAGGTGGAGTACATAACACTTTTTGCCCCTTGACTGAAGAGGGAGAAGCCGACGGTCGGTTAAGACGCGTTTAAAGTTCGGGTGAACACAGATATGATATAAGTACTTCGGTACATAGAATCATTATACATAAAATTCTTTTACCCAAGTCACTTGGGGGCTCTTAAGTTCATATGAGCCGTTTTATAATAAGTGTTCTTATTCTTAGTCGTTGCAAAGTTTTTTTCATTATTATTTATCACACCTTTTTTCGACACGAGTGTGTGGTCACTAGCCGGGGAGCCCAATTTCTCTCTCAAAGCCTCTAGTGTTTAGTTTGCTACACTAGCCTAACGAGAAGTACTCCGCCTTCAGGATAGGAGGTTGAAGCCGTAGGCTGACCCGCTTGAAGTCTTGAGTTAGGATGTGTCACGATAAAGCACGACAGAAACACAATTTTCTTTTTCTAAGACCAATTTTCGATTTGGCACCGAACACTTGATCTAGTTCGGACGTCCAGTTTTTACTGAAGTTTTTTGGTTTTCCAAGCCTATGGCACTTTTAAACTATTTGTGCGTTTCCAGCATTAGTCTCGCAGTGCAACGCCGGACACCTTTAGGGATCCGGCAAAAACATTCTCGGATATTGCTATACATGCATCGATTTCGAATTGTGTCTTCGGTCAATAGTTGGGTTGCCCGGCTCCTGTGCTTGCCTCCCATGTTCCGCTTTGTTCGGCTAGGTGTGCAAAGGGAGAACCATTGCGATTGTGCTTCCAGCTCGCATGGTTAAGCACCTCAGTGGAGAAAGCCGAAAACTGACTGTCACAATAGGCGTAAACTGGTCAGCGATCCGATGACTATGTTAAAATGACGGGTGATGACCCACAAGTATAGGGGATCTATTGTAGTCCTTTCGAGAAGTAAGAGAGTCGAACCCAACAAGGAGCAGAAGGAAATGACAAGCGGTTTTCAGTAAGGTTTTCTCTACAAGCACTGAAATTGTAGGTAACAGATAGTTTTGTGATAAGATAAATTGTAACGGGTAACAAGCAATGAAAGTAAATAAAGTGCAGCAAGGTGGCCCAATCCTTTTTGTAGCAAAGGACAAGCCTGGACAATATCTTATAATGAGAAAAGAGCTCCCGAGGACACATGGGAATTATCGTCAAGCTAGTTTTCATCACGTTCATCTGTTTCGAGTTCGGTACTTTGATAATTTGATATCTGGGTGGACTGGTGCTTGGGTACTGCCCTTACTTGGACAAGCATCCCACTTATGATTAACCCCTATTGCAAGCATCCGCAGCTACAAAAGAAGTATTAAGGTAAACCTAACCACAACATTAGACATATGGATCCAAATCAGCCCCTTACGAAGCAACGCATAAACTAGGGTTTAAGCTTCTGTCACTCTAGCAACCCATCATCTACTTATTACTTCCCAATGCCTTCCTCTAGGCCCAAATAATGGTGAAGTGTCATGTAGTCGATGTTCACATAACACCACTGGAGGAGAGAAAACATACATCTCATCAAAATATCGAACGAATACCAAATTCACATGACTACTAATAGAAAGTCTTCACCCATGTCCTCAGGAACAAACGTAACTACTCACAAAGCATATTCATGTTCATAATCAGAGGAGTAATAATACACATTCAGGATCTGAACATATAATCTTCCACCAAGTAAACCAATTAGCATCAACTACAAGGAGTAATCAACACTACTAGCAACCCACAGGTACCAATTTGTGGTTTGGATACAAGAGATGAACTAGGGTTTTGAGAGGAGATGGTGCTGGTGAAGATGCTGATGGCGATTGACCCCCTCCCGATGAGTGGATCGTTGGTGATCACGATGGTGATGATTTCCCCCTCCTGGAGGGAAGTTTCCCCGGCAGAACAGCTCCACCGGAGCCCTAGATTGGTTCCTCCAAGGTTCCGCCTTGTGGCGGCGGAGTTTCATCCCGTAAGCTTGCCTCCAATTTTTTTTCCAGGGTAAAAGCCTTCATATAGCAGAAGATGGGCACTGGATGGCCACCAGGGGGCCCAGGAGACAGGGGGCGGGCCCAGTAGGGGTGGGCGCGCCCCCCACCCTCCTGGCCAGGGTGTGAGCCCCCTCTTGTGTTTTCTCCGCTCAATAATTCTTATTAATTCCAAAAATAACTTCTGTGGCGTTTCAGGATTTTGGAGCTGTGCATAATAGGTTTCTAATATTTGCTCCTTTTCCAGCCAGAATTCCAGCTGCCGGCATTCCCCCTCTTCATGGTTAACCTTGTAAAATAAGATAGAATAGCCATAAGTATTGAGATATGATGTGTAATAACAGCCCATAATGCAATAAATATTGATATAAAAGCATGATGCAATGGACGTATCAACGGGCCGTTCATAACATTGGCCGAAGTGTTTACGGCTTGACCTCCGATGTCACCGAACACTAACTGGGGGCTCATAGCTAGCTTCCCCAGTTTAAAGCTCCTATGACTAAGCGAAAGTTATACAGCCCACATATCTGATTGCCTCATTTCCGCTAACACAACCGCCTTCAGGCACCGAGACGTCGGCTAAGGGTTGTTTTGTTATTGCGGAAACACCTTGTGTAGTATCTACCAAGGGGTAGAAGCCAACGATGGGCCATTTTTAACTAATAAAAGGTCGCAATGGAGTTAAAATAATGATGTAAAGTACTTGGATACATAGAATCATTAACAGATAATATGTGATTTTACTCTAGGTATCGATCCTTAGTTCGGCCACCCGTGCCCACATTAAGGCTCAGGGGCTACTGGGCTTTGCGCTCATTATTTACAAATATTAAAGGGGCACATCGATCCCCTGATCTAGTGTTGCCACCTGACCAGTGTCTCGGGGGCTACTACATTGCCTATTCAATGCAGAAAATTCAAAGGGCTCAGTGTTCGGCTTGATCGAACTGTGGGAAAGCACGTCTTCGGACAACAATAAGTACCATCTGGACCTATCTGACATCAAGCTAATATATCACTGCGACTTCTCACGACCCTCTCTCAGGAGCCCGTTCGCCGACCACTATTATCTCTAATATATTACACTGCATTTTTATTCCTATGTATGCTGCCGAGCTAGGAGTTGATCCTCAGGCCAATTTCGCGCATCGACCTAAGTCTCAGGGACTACTAGGATCAGCAGTTTTATGTTTTCCTTCAGGTGCATCTCGGGTTTCAGACTGATACACACCTTGAGGGCTACTAGATATACCTATACTGGCTATATACCTCGGCAGAGAATAAACTGCACCACTTAAAAATATTCACAAAAAATCAGCCCGCGGTCGGGGTGGTGCACCACCTCGGGGGCAGTCCGGCATAAAGCTCGGGCGCCAGCGGCTAGCTCCATAGAGGGAATTTCCGGCACTAAGCTCGGCTAAACTCCTTCAACTTTTTTGAACCAAGATGACCTATGACATCTTGGATACAGTCCGGTGTTGGAGCTGGGACACAGTCCGGCGTTAGAGCTCGGATACATTTTGGAGTTGGAGCTCGAAAGCACTCCGGCATTGGTGCTCGGCTGCAAAAGATACCTCGAATGCAGTCCGGCGTTGGAGCTCGGACGCAAGAGGACACTGCCTCCCGGGAACAACTTCAAACCCGAGGTGTGGCATAAAAATAACAAGGCATTGATAAAGGCCGGAAGCTTAAAGGGGCTCCTCGGATACCCGACGTGTAAACTCTTCGGATGCACTTCGGCGATCCTCAAGATCGAAGATGAGAAGATTTGTTGAACCAGTTTTCAAGACCAACGACCGAAGATGAAGAACAGTTTGGAAGAATCTAGGAGCATCCCTAACTTGAAGCCCGGTTCTGGGGGCTACTGACGGTGTCCTGGACTAGGGGGTACTCACCACGGCATCTCCCGATCTGTTAGATTGGGCTGAGGACCCCCATGGTCGTATACTCATGGGCCAGTTCGGACAGCTGCTGCATACAAGGAAGATTCCACAAGACTTGGTGATCAAGACAAGGACTCCTCCCCACCGGCGTATTCGGCTAGGACTCTTGTTATCCTAGGCCTCTAGTGCATTATATAAACTGAGGCCAGGCTGGTCGATAGATTATATACACAATGATAATCATAGGCTAGCTTCTAGGGTTTAGCCTCTACGATCTTGTGGTAGATCAACTCTTGTAATACTCATATCATCAAGATCAATCAAGCAGGAAGTAGGGTATTACCTCCATAGAGAGGGCCCGAACCTGGGTAAACATCGTGTCCCCCGCCTCCTATTACCATTAGCCTTAGACACATAGTTCGGGACCCCTACCCGAGATCCGCCGGTTTTGACACCGACAAGGAGAAGTACGATGAAGATTATGGACCTCCACCAACTCAACCATCTTAGCTTCCGAAGAGGAATCAACCAAGAAGGATCGGCAGAGTCCATCCCCATTCCAGAAACCGATTCCTTGAGGAGGGTGCAAGAAGAAGCCTGAAGAGACTCGTTCTAAGAAGAACGATGATCGTACCTCCAAGAGGGGAAGAAGCAAGTAATTGCGGTCTTGGCTACTTGTGTTAGTTGGGTTTGCGAAACAACGTGTGTTAGTTGGGGTTGTCGAACTATGTGTTATTTGTGAAACTATGTGTCGAACCGTTTGCTATTTGCTATTTGTGAAACTATGTGGAACCATTTGCTTTTAATATCTTGTGTGTGATACATGTTATATTGTGTGAGATCTGCATATTTTAGGCTCTTACTATACTATCGTGGTAAAACTTTAGGGAAAAACAAGCACTAAAACATGCAAAAATGCAAACCACCAAGACCCTACTGCCAAGCCCCTTGGCAGTGGGTTCTCACACCCTACCGCTAGGAATTTGCCGTTCACGGTTACAGCGAGGTCACTGGTAAAACCACAGGACCCTACCGCCAAGCCCCCTGGCGGTAGGTTCTCACAACCTACCGCCACGGGTTTGCTGTTTTCGGTCACAAAAAGATTCCCAGGCAAACCCCCAGGACCCTACCGCCACATGGCTTGGCGGTAGGTTCCCATATCCTACCGCCGAGGCCCTTGGCGGTAGGGTGCCGGTGTGCTGACCGTTAGTTGACGGTTGTGGCCGTCTTTCCTACAGCCAAGCCCCTTGGCAGTAGGTTGCCTGACCCTATCACCAAGCCCCTTGGCGGTAGTGAAAGGGTCAGATTTCAAAAAAAATATGGGTCAGATCTCGATTTCTGTGCTAAAAGGGTCAAAACACGAAACTTTCCAAGGGGCGGGCGACGAATGATGGCGGCCGCAGAGGTCCAACATGGCCCATTAACTCAGTGCGGGCAGCAAGAATGGGCATATAACCATTTTTCTACTTGTCTGGGGCATTGCTATAACTTCTAGCAACTTCAACGGTAATTTCATGAGGGACAGGCAGAAACAATCCTCATATTGTTGTTGTTGTTGCTGTTGGCAGAAACAATCCTCATGTTGTTGTTGTTGTTGTTGTTGTTGTTGTTGTTATAAGCACCCTCGAAAGACTGAGCCGACGTATCATCTTGAGATCGACGAAATCGTCACAGAGGCCTTCGTAGACGACGGGAACATATCCTCCCACAGAAAGCGCATTGTCAAAAGGTCTGGAATAAATGCAGAAAAATGCAAGCACCAATATCAAGCCTAAGACTTTAACCCTGGTGAGTTCCGTTGTTCTTCCAACCATCCAATCACAAGTTTGTTTGTCAACCCTCCCTTTGTTCTTTAACACACTATACATGCAGACACATACACACACACACACACACACACACACACACACCTTTATGAAAGCACGACACACACCCTACCCATATGAGCATCTCTGAGAGACTAAGCCGTCACATCATCCTGAGATTAACTATGTCATCACAGACTCCTTCGTAATCGACGAGAACGTCTCCTCTCATCGAATGCACATCGTTGGAATGCCTGAAATAAACTTAGAAAAATACGAGCACGATGTCATGTCTAGAAATTGAACTTGGACTCCATGCATACTTTATACACCTAGATGTTAGACGCTAATGAGGGGGTTAGTCGACGAAATAAGTTTGAGGGGTCAGCGGGCGAAACAAATTTCTCCACGGGCCATCTAGTAAAAATAACACTTCGGCGGCGGACGAGCGAGTGATCGATGGATCGGAGAATATCGGTGCACCGTAATAGCGTTGCACATTTTAAATGTTCAAAATTATGAAAAAATAGCTAGCACATTCACACAACACAAATGTAGGTTGTCATGAAAATTGAAGACAAAATTCGAAACATATCTTAAAAAGTAAGAAATGACAAATTCAACACTTCATACTAGTAGTACATAACGTAAGTTGGGCTTTAGATTTGACCCATTATCACATTGATGTGAAATCTGTCATTTTTTGTATCTTAAATTTTTTTGGAATTCTAATATGAAAATTTATTATGACATATGTTGATGTTTTTTTAATGCAAAGCAAAGCTTTATAACTTAATGGTGCCCGGGAAAATCACCCGCAACACAAACAACCACTTGGGCTGGTACATCGGACTCCTATTCGACAGCCGAGTTAGCAGGGTACATACAACCAAGACCTACTAGCTCGTGAGCCATGGAATTAGCACTACGGTGGCAACATTTTATTACATACTTAGAGAACCACGGTTTGAGTTGGTACTTTGTGTCCTCAATTAAGGAAGCATACGCAGAAGAATCGACCTTTTGAACGTCCATTGCTTCTGCCAACAACTGTGAATCTGTCTCAAACTCCGCTCGGATGATCCCCAAGTCAGCTGCAAAGGAAACTGCGCTTGACAACGCCATTACTTTCGCCGCAAATGCGTCTTGGATGAGCTCCTGTCTTCCAGCCTGCATACCCACCACGGTGCTATCGCTGGTCCTTGCCACTGCATCCCACCCTGCATGGTTTTCCCCTAGGATGAAAGCTCCATCAACATTGAATTTCACCATGCCTTCAGCAGGAGGCCGCCATTTTTCAGTGCACTGTGGTGTACAGCTGCGCGTGTGTCTTGCAATGTCTGTCGTTGACACCATGAGTTCCCCTTTGTCAATTTATTCCTGCCACTCCACCACACCCACCAGAAGGTAAGGATTTGCATGTGCATTGGGGTATCTAACCCCCATAAATAGTCCATCATATCATGCACACACGAGATTGCTTCCTGCTCCCATCTTTCCTTCTCTGAGGCTAGTTCCCTCCACACCTCCTTAACAGATTTGCACTTGATGAACAGGTGCCCCCCATCTTCATCAACTCGTCCACACGCATTTCATGCTCTCCATCATAAGTCCTCGCCTCTGCATGTTCGTCAACAATGCTAGAGATTCATGTCATAGTCTCCATGTGAACGTCTGGACGGTCTCGGGCATGGAAGTTTCCATATCCTTTTCCAAGAATCATCCCTGCAACTGTTCAGATTGCCCGCTTCAGCAGCGCTCATTCCCATTCCCCCATTCTTCCTCATAGACCTTAGCTCCATATGAAGTTTGTAGGCACTTTTTACAGAATGAATCCCTTGCTATCAAATTGCCTGGCCATGAAGTCATGTACCTCCTCCCGTAGCGGCATCTACGGGATATGCCTTGCATCCTCCACACAGAAGGTATCCCGAACAAGGCGCTCATCCCATTGCCCCGTGGCAGGGTCCATCAGTTCACTAACATTCTGCATCAGATTGTCCCTTTTGGGGTTATGATTCTCTGTGACCACGGTCTTGGAATCCAAGGGCCTGTCCAGATGTTAACACTTGCGCCATCTCCAATACGCCAGATGTATCCTTTGCGGATCAGGTCAAGCCATTTAAGTAAGCTCCTCCCCACATATGAGATTCCATCTCACGCCTCAGCCTATAGAACATGGTAGTTCGGGAAGTAGCGGGCTTTGAGAACCCGAGCATGAAGTGTGTCCGGACTTTGAATGAGCCTCCAAGCCTATCTCGAGAGCATTGCCATGTTAAAATATGCATGTCGCGAAAGCCTAAACCCCCTTGTGCCTTTGGCTTAACTAGTTTCACCCATCCAATCCAGTGAACTGTGTTTTCCTTATCTTGTTGGCTCCACCAGTAGTTTCCGATTAGGGCGCTCAGTTCGTGGCGGAAGCTCTTGGTTAAGTCGAAGCAGGACATAGCAAATGTGGGGATGGCCTGCGCCACCGCTGTCACTAGAGTCTCCTTTGCCACCTTAGCAATAAGCTTCTCGTTCCACCCATATATTCACCCCGCCAATGCCCCCTTGATGAATGTGAATGCTCTCTTCCTGGACCGTCCAACATGGACTGTCAAACCAAGGTATTTCTCATTCCAATTCTCACTCCTAATCTGCAATGTACTCCTTACTACATCCCTGGCTTCTGTTGGGGTATTGGGGCTAAACATCAAAGTAGATTTCTCCACATTGATTCAATGTTCAGAGCACTGCTCATATATATCGAGGATCTCATTTAAGGCAGCTGCTTCTTGTTGGTTTGATTTCAACAGAATTACTGAGTCATCCGCAAAGAACAAGTGTGACACCACCGGTGCTGCTGGGCATATTTTGACAGCACTTATTCTGCCCTCTCTTTCTGTCACATGAAGCAAAGTCGACAGTCCTTCAGCACATATCGCAAATAAGTATGGGGATGCCGGGTCTCCTTACTGAAGACCCCTTGATGGGCAAAACTGTTTCGTCAGCTGACCATTCACCTTAATTTTGTATCGGACCGTTGTCACACACTTCATAATGAGGTCCACCCACTGTCTGCTGAAGCCCAATTTTTCAAGCATTGCTTGCAGAAAGCTCCATTCAGCAAGATCGTAGGCTTTACTCATGTCTGCCTTGACTGCAGTGTATCCCTCCTTTCCCTTTTTCTTGTTCATAAGAAAGTGCGTCAACTCGTATGCCACCAAGACGTTATCCGTGATGAGCCTCCCCGGTACGAACACACTCTGATTTTCAAAAATGAGTGAAGGCATGATGATCTTGAGGCGGTTGGCAATCACTTTAGAGCTCAGCTTATACATGACATTACATAATGAGATTGGTCGTAGGTCTTTAATCCTGTTTGGGTTCTTGACCTTTGGTATTAGCACAAACACTGTATCGTTCCAAGCTGACGGAATCTCACCACCATTCAGCACAGCGAGGACCTCGTCCACAATTCTGTCCCCCATGAAATGCCAGTGCTTCTTGTAGACAAAGGACGTCATCCTGTCTGGTCCCGGCGCCTTGAGATCGCCAATATGATCAAGAGCAGCCTTGATCTCCTCTCGGAAAATTCGGCATTGAGCATATCCTGCATGGCAGTAGTGACCCTTGGCTCCACTTTACCGATTAGCTCAGCCAACCGGGATCCATTCTGTGAGGTGTATAGTTCCTGAAAAAAGGAGCAGACATAGTTAGTTAATCCCTCTCCTTCCTTCACCACCGATCCATCCTCCCTCTTCAGCTCCTTCACTCTATTAGCCTTATTTCTTGCCGATGCATAGGCCATAAAATATTGAGTACTCCTATTCCCGTCCTTTAGCCAGGAGATGTGGGTTCGTTGCTTCGCCTTGGTATTCTTCTTATCCTCCAAGTCCCGCACCACCCCTCTCGATCTTGCTTTGACCTTATGTTCAGAGACTTGTTCCTTCATACACCTTTCAAGATCAGATCGAGCCTTTTTAAGCCGACCCTCCAATTCTCCTGCAACTTCTTTATGCCATCTCTTCACTCTACCGGCCACCTTGCCCATAGCACCGGCCACTCCTCCCTCCCCTGTCACCCAGTTTTCCTCCCACGCCTCCTGGATTACTTCACTACACCCCTCTTCTTTGAGCCACCAAGCTTCAAACTTAATGCTTCGACCCGTCTCTGGCCTTTTCCTTGTATCCCCTTGCATACACACAATCACCGGTCTATGATCGGAGTGGCGAGGGTTTCCATTGAGAACTAAGAAATCTGGAAATGCTTCACACCAGGTGGCTTTCGCGGTTGCCCGGTCCAGATGCTCGCAAATGTAGTCATCTAGATTAGTGCTATGATTCCTCCATGTGAATTTATCTCCGTCAAAACCTACGTCATTGAGGTCACATCTAACCAGGGCCTCCCGGAAACCATCCATGCAAGATTGTGCTCTTGGGCCCCTCCCACCTTTTCATCACATGTTAATATTTCATTGAAATCCCCCAGACACAACCACGGTCTCCCATCTTGGTGTTGCTGCCCAAGTAGTTTGAGTGTGTGCCAAGTATCCTTCTTCCTTTCCCATGTTGATTCCCCATACACCCCAGTGAGCCTCCACAGTAGTCCACCCTCCTCCGTGATATCAACATCTACATGCCTCCTCCCATACGATCTAAGATCCAGTCCCACCCCCTCCTCCAAAACAGCGCAATACCTCTACTTCTGCCCTCCGGGTCCAAAGCAAGCAAATGAATGAGCCCCAGTGACCACTGTAGATTGTCCAACTCCTTTTCCGCAAGCCTTATCTCCGCTAAAAAAAGCACATCAGGATCCTCCACCCTCCCCATTTCGAGGAGACTCCGAACTGCCGGGCCATTCCCGAGTCCCCGACAGTTCTAGCTGATAATTTTCATTGTGCCCGGCGGGACTGCTCAGGCAGCTCAACCGATATATCTGTTATGTTGACACCGCCCATATTATTTGCATTTGATACTGAAAGTGCAACTATCCCTAGGTGGTTTTGGTAATTCATAACAACATATAGCTCATTGAGCTAATGCTATTCCAAGACTATTATTTCAGGAAAGCTCAATGAATGGCATGGCATGGATGATGAAAGTGGATCCCTCAAAATACTAAGGACAAAGGATTGGCTCAAGCTCAAAAGCTCAAGACTCTTCATTTCATATTTTAGTGATCCAAGATCACATTAAGTCTATAGGAAAAGCCAATACTATCAAGGAGGGATGAGGTGTTGCTTAATGAGCCTCTTGCTTCATGTGCTTAGTGATATGCTCCAAAACCCTCAGCTACTTTCCCACATCCACAAATTACCTAAACCCAAAGCCAAAATTGGTCACACCGATTCTTCCTATCCGACGCCATCGATTCCAAAAGTCATAGCCACTACCACAAACCCGAAGCAAATCGGTCTTACCGATAGGGATCTCGGTCTCACCGAGATGGGATTGTAATCTTCTGTTTCCCTTCGTAACGTTTCGGTCTAACCGAAGTGAGCAATCGGTCCCACCAAGATTGCAATGTAAACTCTCTGTTTCCTTTTTGTAACATTTCGGTCTCACCGAAAAGAGCAAATCGGTCCCACCGAGTTTACCTGACCAACTCTCTGGAAAGCTTATTACCAAAATCGGTCTCACCGAGTTTGTGTAATCGGTCTTACCGAGATTACGTTATGCCCTAACCCTAACTGAATCGGTCTCACCGAGTTGCATGTCAGTCCCACCGAAAATCACTAACGGTCACTAGGTTTGCTAAATCGGTCCGATCGAGTCTGTTGAATCGGTCCCACCGAGTTTGATAAATTGTGTGTAACGGTTAGATTTTGTGTGGAGGCTATATATACCCCTCCACCTCCTCTTCATTCGTGGAGAGAGCCATCAAAACAAACCTACACTTCCAACTTACCATTTCTGAGAGGGAACCACCTACTCATGTGTTGAGGCCAATATATTCCATTCCTACCATATGAATCTTGATCTCTAGCCTTCTCCAAGTTGCTTTCCACTCAAATCTTCTTTTCACCAGATCCAAAACCTATGAGAGAGAGTTGAGTGTTGGGGAGACTATCATTTGAAGCACAAGAGCAAGGAGTTCATCATCAATGCACCATTTGTTACTTCTTGGAGAGTGGTGTCTCCTAGATTGGCTAGGTGTCACTTGGGAGCCTCTGACAAGATTGCGGAGTTGAACCAAGGAGTTTGTAAGGGCAAGGAGATCGCCTACTTCGTGAAGATCTATCGCTAGTGAGGCAAGTCCTTCGTGGGCGACGGCCATGGTGGGATAGACAAGGTTGATCTTCGGACCCTTCGTGGGTGGAGCCCTCCGTGGACTCGCGCAACCGTTACCCTTCGTGGGTTGAAGTCTCCATCAATGTGGATGTACGATAGCACCACCTATCGGAACCACGCCAAAAACATCCGTGTCTCCAATTGCGTTTGAATCCTCCAAACCCTTCCCTTTACTTTCTTGCAAGTTGCATGCTTTAATTTTGGCTGTCTATATACTCTTTCCATGCTTGCTTGAATAGTGTGATGATTGCTTGACTTGTCCTAAGATAGCTAAAATCTGCCAAACTCTAAAATTGGGAAAAGGTTAAGTTTTTAATTGGTCAAGTAGTCCGATCACCCCCCCCCCTCTAGACATACTTCAAGGTCCTACAAGTGGTATCAGAGCTTTGGTCTCCATTTGCTTTGATTTCCATAGCTTTTGGTGGTCATAGCCTTGGTTTCACAACCTAGAAGAGTATGGCGTCTAGCGAGGGAAATTATCATCGTAGAGGTCCTTACTTTGATGGTACTAATTGTGCTAATTGGAAGCTGAAAATGCATATTCTCGGACATAACCCCGCCGTTTGGGCAATTATTTGTATTGGCTTGCAAGGTGAATTCTTTGATGGGAGAGAGCCAAACCGTGAAACTAATGCGGAAGAATTGAAGATGCTGCAATACAACGCTCAAGCTTGTGATATCATCTTCAACGGATTGTGCCCCGAAGAATTCAACAAAATCAGCCGTCTTGAGAATGCAAAGGAAATTTGGGATACTTTGATTGATATGCATGAAGGTACCAAATCCGTCAAGGAATCCAAGTTGGATGTGCTCCAAAGTCAGCTTGACAAGTTCAAAATGAAGGATGGTGAAGGTGTCGCTGAAATGTACTCTAGGCTTGCACCTATCACAAATGAGATTGTCGGCTTAGGGACTGAAGAGATGACCGACAAATTCATCATCAAGAAAATCCTAAGAGCATTGGATGGAAAGTATGATACCGTGTGCACATTGATCCAGATGATGCCAAACTACAAAGATCACAAGCCAACGGAAGTCATTGGAAGAATTGTTGCTCATAAGATGTCACTCAAGGATAAGGAGGAACTTCACAACAAGTCAAGTGGTGCTTACAAAGCCTCAAGTGAATCCCCCACATCATCAAGTGTGAAACAAACCTTCAATGAAGAATTAAGCTTAATGGTGAAGAACTTCAACAAATTCTACAAGAGTAGAAGCAAAGAAAGAAGCTCCAAGTCAAGGTCTTACAATGACAAAAGATCTTCTAGTCGAGAGCGCAATTGCTACAATTGTGGGAGACCCGAACACTATTCCAATGAGTGTATGGCACCCTACAAAAGAAGAGAAGATTCTCCAAGAAGATGAAGCAAAAGAGAAGAATCACCACCAAGAGAGAGGAGGAGTAGAGATGATCGTTATGAACGAAGACCCTCACGGAGAAGAACCGATTCGGAAAGGAAGGACAAGTCATCAAGGAGCTACACAAAACGAAGACATCAAGCTCATGTTGGTGAATGGGTATCCGGCTCCGACTCCGACAATCACTCCGAGAGAAGTGTAGGACCTTGAGAAGAGGTGTCTAGGGGGGGTGATTAGACACTAAGTGCCAAAGTTGCAGTTTTAAGTTTATTTGAGTTTAAGTGCAGATTAAACACAAGTTTAACATTCACAATACATATCAAGCAAGCATGCAAAGAGTATATGAGCAGCGGAAAGTAAAGCATGCAACTTGCAAGAAAGTAAAGGGAAGGGTTTGGAGGATTACAACGCAATTGGAGACACGCATGTTTTTGGCGTGGTTCCGATAGGTGGTGCTATCGTACATCCACGTTGATGGAGACTTCAACCCACGAAGGGTAACGGCTGTGCGAGTCCACGGAGGGCTCCACCCACGAAGGGTCCATGAAGAAGCAACCTTGTCTATCCCACCATGGCCATCGCCCACGAAGGACTTGCCTCACTAGCGGTAGATCTTCACGAAGTAGGCGATCTCCTTGCCCTTACAAACTCCTTGGTTCAACTCCACAATCTTGTCGGAGGCTCCCAAGTGACACCTAGCCAATCTAGGAGACACCACTCTCCAAGAAGTAACAAATGGTGCATTGATTATGAACTCCTTGCTCTTGTGCTTCAAATGATAGTCTCCCCAACACTCAACTCTCTCTCATAGGTTTTGGATATAGTGGAAAGAAGGTTTGTGTGGAAAGCAACTTGGGGAAGTCTAGAGATCAAGATTCATATGGTAGGTGAGGGAGTCCTGGACTAGGGGGTGTCCGGATAGCCGAACTATCACCGTCGGCCGGACTCCAAGACTATGAAGATACAAGATTGAAGACTTCGTACCGTGTCCGGATGGGACTTTCCTTGGCGTGGAAGGCAAGCTTGGCGATACGGATATGTACATTCCCTACCATTGTAACCGACTCTGTGTAACCCTAGCCCTCTCCGGTGTCTATATAAACCGGAGGGTTTTAGTCCGTAGGAAAAACAACAATCATACCATAGGCTAGCTTCTAGGGTTTAGCCTCCTTGATCTCGTGGTAGATCTACTGTTGTACTACCGATATCATCAATATTAATCAAGCAGGAGTAGGGTTTTACCTCCACCGAGAGGGCCCGAACCTGGGTAAAAACATTGTGTCCCTTGTCTCCTGTTACCATCCGCCTAGACGCACAGTTCGGGACCCCCTACCCGAGATCCGCCGGTTTTGACACCGACATTGGTGCTTTCATTGAGAGCTCCTCTGTGTCGTCACCTTTAGGCCCGATGGCTCCTTCGATCATCAATAACAACGCGGTCCAGGGTGAGACTTTTCTCCCCGGACAGATCTTCGTATTCGGCGGCTTCGCACTGCGGGCCAATTCACTTGGCCATCTAGAATAGATCGAAAGCTACGCCCCTGGCCATCAGGTCAGATTTGGGAGTTTGAACTATATGGCCAACATCCGCGAAGACTTGATCTTCGACGGATTCGAGCCACAGCCGGGCGTGCCGCACTGTCACGATGGGAACGATTTAGCTCTGCTGCCGGACAGTGCCCTGGAGGCCGCACAAGAGTCCGCTCCGACCCTTAGCTCGGAGCCGACGGCGCCAATCGAGGACGGGTGGCTGGACACCACCTCGAGGGCTGCTACCTCTACGGCGATAGAGCCAAATACTGACCCTGTCCCTTGTGAAGCTCGTGACTCCAAGGTGCCAGACTCCTCTCCGTCCCCGAACCTTCATACCCGCTAATCGAATCCGATTACGGCGCGATCATGGAGTTCACCGCTGCGGACATCTTTCAGCACTCGCCTTTTGGCGACATCCTGAATTCGCTAAAGTGTCTCTCTTTATCAGAAGAGCCCTGGCCGGATTATGGTCAGAACGGTTGGGATGCGGATGACGAAGAAATTCAAAGCCCACCCACCACCCACTTCGTAGCCACTATCAATGACTTAACCGACATGCTAGACTTCGACTCCGAAGATATCGACGGTATGGACGACGATGCCTGAGACGACCAAGACCCAGCCTCTATAGGGCACTGGAAGGCCACCTCAACTCACGATGTTTATATGGTGGGCACACCTAAAGGAAGCGACAACGAGGAACAATGGGACGATGCGAAGGATAACTCCCTGAAAATACAGCCAAAACGGCGACGCAAGCGCCGCCCAAAGTCCCGCCCCGACAACAACAGCACCCATACGGACCCAACCATAGAGCGGGGCAAACCGGTGGACGATGAACATGCCCCCGAGTAACCATCCGAACAGGATAAATTGGATAAGCAATCCACCCCCGGTGAAAACAACAGTCCAGATGATCTCACGCTGGACACATCGTCGGAGTAGAAGAACCTCCAAAAAAGGCTCGTCGCCACTGCACTAAGTCTGAAGAAGCAGAAGCGGAAGCTCAAAACAGCGGAAGGCGTACTCAGAATGAGATGGAGCAAAGTACTCAAGGCCGCAGACAAATATGGTGATAGTCGCCAAGCAAAAAGCTACCCAAAGCGCAAACTACTGCCCGAATTTGACGAGGAGGCCGTAGAGCCCCCACAATTAAAGAACAAAGAGGCCGCCCGGTCGGATAGACGACCACATGACAAACAAAGAGTGACAAGCGGTGCCACACATAAGCCGGCACACGAACCACATAAGGATCCTCACAAAAGGGATGGCCCGGTCAGGTCCATCTATGGGCCAAGAAAGCAAGCCCTAGAAAGCAATACAACACGTCAAGTATTCGAACATCACGGCACACCCAAATACAGGGGCGCCGCTCACCCCTTATGTTTCACCGATGAGGTGCTGGACCATGAATTTCCAGCGGGATTCAAGCCCGTAAACATAGAGGCATACGACGGAACAACAGACCCTGGAGTCTGGATTGAGGATTACATCCTGCACATACATATGGCTAGAGGAGATGACCTCCACGCCATAAAATACTTTCCCCTCAAGCTCAAAGGGCCAGCTCGGCATTGGCTCAAAAGCCTCCCAAAAAATACCATTGGAAGTTGGGAAGAGCTAGAGGATGCGTTTCGGGCAAATTTTCAGGGGACTTACGTCCGCCCTCCAGATGCAGACGATTTAAGTCACATAACTCAACAGCCCGGAGAGCCAGCCCGCAAGTTCTGGAACAGGTTCCTCACCAAAAAGAACCAAATAGTCGACTGTCCGGACGCCTAAGCCTTAGCAGCCTTCAAACATAATGTCCGAGACGAATGGCTCGCCAGACACCTCGACCAGGAAAAGCCAAGAACAATGGCCGCACTAGCAAGCCTCATGACCCGCTTTTGCACGGGAGAGGATAGCTAGCTGGCAAGATGCAGCACCAGCGACCCAAGTACATCCTAGGTCAGGGATGGAAATGGGAAACCACGACACAGAAAGGACCAGCGCCGAACTAGGGGAAACGGCCCAAAGAGCACGGCAGTCAACGCCGGGTTCAAAAGCTCTTGGTAGAACAACAAAACACTGCCTCTCAAGGATGACAGAGACGAGCTATCCAACCTAAACAAAATCTTGGACAAGATATGCCAAATCCACAGCACCTCCGGGAAGCCTGCAAACCATACCCACAGAGATTGTTGGGTCTTCAAATAGTCCGCCGACTTAATGCCGAACACAAGGGCTCAAACACCAAGTGAGGACGATGACGAACTCCACAAGCGAAAGCACCGCAAACAAAGGAATTTCCCACAAGAGGTCAAAACAAGAACTCACTTCATGTGACAACAGTCAAAAATAGAGCGGCGCCCATTAAAATACGCGCTGCACGGTCCACCCTAGCGGAGTCCCGACACTGGATGTCAAAACCAATCACTTTCGACCATCAGGATTACTGCGGAAGTATCCGGAACGCAGGATGGACTGCCCTAATATTAGATCCTATAATCGATGGACTACCATTTACACAAGTCCTAATGGACGGCGGCAGTGATCTAAACCTACTATATCAGGATACAATCCGCAGAATGGGGATAGACCCAACCAAAATACGCCATAGCAACACTTCCTTTAAAGGAGTGATGCCAGGCCCATATGCCCATTGTACGGGCTCTCTACCACTAGAAGTTGTGTTCGGCTCATCCAACAACTCCCATCACGAAAAGTTAGTCTTCCACATCGCCCCATTTAAAAGTAGCTATCAAGCACTATTGGGACGCGAAGCATTTGCCCGCTTTAACGCAATACCGCATTATGCATCTCTTACACTTAAAATGCCCGGTCCACGCGGCATAATCTCATTAAAGGGAAACCTCGAGTGTTCCTCGAACACGGAAAATGTGAGACTGCCTTGACGGCCACACATTAATCCGTCTTTGCCGATCAAAGCACCCAAACAGGTCATTCAGACCCCGGACACAGTTAGGTGAGTCCGGAACAAATAAACAAGGGGCTTACTAGCCGCGTACCCCCTTACAAGGGGCTGCACGCATGTACAATAAGGGACAATAAAGCTCAATTTTATTCGTTTTTTGACTTATTCTCTTTTTATACATTTTTCGCACGATCCCGTTTTCAAACTAAGTTCTTCTCTTTTATAGATGGACACCATGCTATGCCCGTCCAGGATACAGCACAACGGAGACACAGGCGCAGACGTGCATTAGGGACCCGTTGCAAGGATTCTTTTCAGATTAAGACCCTGCGTAAACCTTTCTTACTGTCTCTTGTTGATACACATCCCCCGGTTTCTCACTATAACCGAGGAGGAGGCTGGCGTTTTGGCATCGGCCGCGTCAGAATTTTTTGCGCGTACTTGGACACTACGGGCTTAGAGCATTGTTCTGCCCGTTTTCATAAAAGACCGAATACCTTAGGGAGTGTTCGGCGTCTCGAGTTAGGCCTTATATGCATCAGCTCCGAATCATGTCTTTGGTCAAATGTTGGGTTTGCCCGGCTCATGTTTTGCTGCCTTACGCTCCGCTCTATCGGCTAACGCGGCACCGGAGAACTATCGCGATTGTGCCCGGTTCGTCGGTGAGCACCTCAAGAGAGAAAGCCAAAACTGATCATGATATAGCGAGAGACTGGTCAACCACTCGATCGACCACCGAATGTTTAGAATTCTCCGCTTAACGAAGGACTGTTTTCGGTCAGTACATACGCGCCCAAATTGAGAGAGCGGTGCCCCTAGGGGCTATATAGTAGCCCCACCATCGAACTCCTATGGCTAAGTGAAAGTGATAAAGCATTATAGTCCGGTTGCCTAGTTTGCTACGCTATCACCTCCTTCACAGAACCAAGACGTTGGATTAAGTGTGAAAATGCGTCTTTTTTTTTGCAAACACCCCCGCACTATGTGCGTGGGGGCTGAAGCCGAAGACTGCCATCTTTCAGGTTATATACACATATACGTTAACGGCCGCACAGGAGGTATTTCAACACTTGAATGCACAAGTATAAAAAGCCCTTATATTATATTTGAAACATGGTTTCACAACTCATACATGTCATTTGAACATAATATCTTTCGAGCACTGCGTCTCTATTAATCGAGCGCCCTGCAGGACTTCCTCAAAATAGTGCTCGGCCGGTAATCGGCTTCTGTCCGAATCCTGGGATGCAACATCGATGGCCTCCATCTCTGCCCAGCATGTTTTGACACGGGAGAGAGCCATCCATGCACCCTCTATGCATGCCAACCGCTTCATCGCCTCGATATGCGGCACCGCATCAAGGAACTGCTCCACCAAGCCAAAATAACTCTTTGGCTCGGGCCTTCTCGGCCACAAATGAGCCACGACATCCTTCATGGCAAGTCCGGGCAACCTATTCAGCTCAGCCCACTCGGCTAACCGATCGGTAAATGGAAGTGGACGCTCCGGACTATGGAATTGCGACCAAAAAGCTCTTCCATTCCGTGATCCTTTTGGCCTCGGAAGTGTGCGACTGCGTCTGCGGCACTCGCTACAAAATTCAGATAAGCATCCTCCGCACCCCACAACTGGCCCAACTGAGCATACTTTGGATCCGTGAATTTCCTACGCAGCAGAAAGGGCTTTCCAGCCGCAATATCCCCGGCCTGATGTAGCTCCTCCTTTATAGCTCTCATCGCGGAGTGGGCATCCTTGGCTTCGGCTGTGGCCTTCTTCAGGCCCTCTTGCTCCGCTTGGCGTTCCCTTTTAAGAAACTCGCAGCGGTCGGTAGCATCCTTCAGCTCCACGGCCATCTTGCCCATTTCCTCCCTGCTTCGGCAGTGAGTAGCCTTTTCGGCTTTTAGCTCTTCGGCCGCCTTCAAGGCAGCCGCATCACTTTTTCGGCTTGCTCCTTGGCTCGGGCAAGCTCTGCCCGAAGGTCCTCCATACCAGCGGCACCATCTGCATTAAGCATACATGTAGTAAGGCACAGGCATTAAGCTCCCTTACCAGGTGTCCGCGGAGAAGCCACATACCTTGTGACTTGTCAAGTCACTTATTGACCAGCGCGATGTCCGCATCCGCAACATCAAGTTGCCGCTTCAGTTCGGCAAATCTATCAGTTCAGCTGGCCACCGAATGCTCTGCCCCTTGAATAGGAAGGGCAACATCTTATAACTGAGATTATGATCCTCGGCACGCTATCACTTTTGACAGCGTACCGAGTCTCAGGGGCTACTATCTATACATGGTGCATTCTATGTGCATAACTGTCAGAAGGTATATCATTTTCGCGTACCTCAAATCCCGTCAGTAAACTTTTGACGGCCTCATGCAACCCGCCTCGCCGGATGAAATCCTTTCAATCACCGTACCCATTAACGTCGGTGATCTTCTCGAGATAGACGCCTACCGAGAAGATCCTTCACTCCCGCGCATACACGCTTAGCGCCGAACTTTCCGGCCCGCGGACTAGGGGAAGCCCTCCGTGATTTACACTCGGGGTTGTCCGCCTACTGATGGTGCGGCGAGATGGAGGCGTTCGCTCTCCATCATCTCCGGACGAAGATCCTCAAGACGAGCTCACGAGAAGGGCTGAGATCCGAACTACAAGGTAATAACTTCGTTTATCTTCAGAAATAAAAACAGGGATGTCCCTTATTACAAAACTCCCCTTTCTACTTACGGCTCGCTAGAGGGCTGATTTCCTTGGGGAAATAGTGCGGCCGGGGCTCCTCCCGGCGCAGGACCCTCTGGTGAAGATTTCTTCCCCCACTTTAAGGCCTTGGTCTCCGGATCTTCAGAAGCGGTCCTCTTCTCCACTTGGAGGGAGGGATTCTCGATCCCCCCTTCCTTAAAAGCCTCCTTAGTGGAGGCGGTAGCTTTCCTATTCCCCCCTTCGCCCTCTTCCAAAGGCACAGCCCCCAGCATCTTGGTTAACACAGGATCCGACGTGGTATCAGGGAGGGGGGCCGGACACCTTATTTGTCTTGCTTTTGATATCCATTCCTGTTCAAGGGACAGCTCTTTAACGGGAAAGTTTATGATAAATGTACGGATAGCATGTCCGGACACAGGGACTACTTACTTGAGTATCCGGGCGATTGCAGCTCAGACCTGCATCCTCAGTCAAGTCCGGACACACCTCTTGTGATCCGAAGAACAGTTTATACATCTCCACGGGCGTCGCACCCATGAAGTGTTGGAGAGCTCACGGTACCTCTGGATTAAATTCCCGCAGGCGGAGGGGGCGTTTGCGAGGCGGCGTATATGAATCAGCATGACCGCGCCACTACGACTGAGATTGATCTCCCTCTCTTGGAGGTCTCGAATCTGACCTGCAACAATGGCACGCCCTTGGGCGGCCCCAGTCAAGCCCTTTGTTGACCCATGACGCTAGCCGTTGTGGGGGCCCGAGCGAAAGCGGCGGCGCCACCCATCAGTGCCACAGGAGCGTGATATAGAACCACTCTGTTGCCACAAACTAAGCTCCTCTTGAAAACGCCCTCGGGCCATGGAGCATCATCCTCTTGCTATAACGCCCCTCCGACTCAAATTGCTGCCCCTCGATCATCTTCGGCTCCATGTTGAAGGTCTTGAGCCACAATCCGAAGTGAGGGGTAGTGTGGAGGAAGGCTTCGCATACAACAATGAACGATGAGATGTGGAGGATGGACTCCGGATCCAAGTCATGGAATTCCAACCCATAATAAAACATGAGCCCCCTCACGAAGGGGTCCATCGGGAAGCCTAAACCTCGACGGAAGTGAGACACAAACACCACCCTCTCACCAGGCTCGGGAGTAGGAATGACTTGCCCTTGGGCGGGCAGCCTATGCGAAATTTCGCCGCTAGATACCTGGCGTCTCTCAGCTTTAGCACATCTTCTTCCGTGACGGAAGAAGGCATCCACCGGCCTTGTAGGTTGGAGCCGGACATTATCGAAGGTCCAAAGCGCCTGAATCTGGAGCCTTGGGTGTTGGAACTCGGGGCGAGGGGCGGATTCGATTGGGATTGAAAAAAAGGAACAGGCCTTGGCCTCGTTATAAAGGGGTTGAATACCAAGAGCCGTCCCCGTAACCGTTTGGGACTCGCCTTCGATGGAGGGGGCGTGCCAACGGGCGCGGTTGGGTTACCCACACCTGTATTAATGAGAATCCCGGAATAAGGGGACACGATCTCTGCTTTGACAAGACGTGCCAAGGAAACCGCTTTGCTAAACGCACTGAGGTGGAACAATAAAAACGATTCGAATAAAGGCTTGGCCGTGGCGTGACGTCATGCCGCGAGATACGTCAGCAGATTGAACTTGTGTAAAAATTATTCTCTCTACGGTGGTACGTGGAATTTATTTTGCAGAGCCGGACACTATCCTGGTGTTCAAAATCTTCAGGAACCCGCCTTGCAATGCCGAAGACAATATGCGCGCCGGACTCGTCGTCATTGAAGCCTGGTTCAGGGGTGAGGGAGTCCTGGACTAGGGGGTGTCCGGACAGCCGGACTATCATCGTCCGCCGGACTCCAAGACTACGAAGATACAAGATTGAAGACTCCGTCCCGTGTCCAGATGGGATTTTCCTTGGCGTGGAAAGCAAGCTTGGCGATACGGATATGTAGATCTCCTACCATTGTAACCGACTCTGTGTAACCCTAGCCCTCTCCGGTGCCTATATAAACCGGAGGGCTTTAGTCCGTAGGACACAACATACATTACAACAATCATACCATAGGCTAGCTTCTAGGGTTTAGCCTCCTCGATCTCGTGGTAGATCCACTCTTGTACTACCCATATCATCAATATTAATCAAGCGGGGCGTGGGTTTTACCTCCATGAAGAGGGACCGAACACAGGTAAAACATCGTGTCCCTTGTCTCCTGTTACCATCCGCCTAGACGCACAGTTCGGGACCCCCTACCCGAGATCCGCCGGTTTTGACAATCGACATTGGTGCTTTCATTGAGAGTTCCTCGTATCGCCACCGATAGGCTCGATGGCTTCTTCAATCAACAACCACGCTGTCCGTGGTGAGACTTTTCTCCCGGACAGATCTTTGTATTTGACGGCCACTGCGGGCTAATTCACTTGGCCATCCGAGCAGATCGAAGCTACGCCCGCCATCCATCGGTCGAGGTTTAAACTTCACGGCCGACATCCGCGGGATCAGATCTTCGACGGGCTCGAGCCACGGCGAGCGTGCCGCCTTTATCACGATGGGCATGATCTAGCTCTGCCACGGACAAGGCCTTGGTGGCGCTGACACGAATCCGCTCCGGCCCTTAGTCCGGAGCCGATCGCCCAGATCGAGGATTGGTGGCTGGACACCGCCTCGGGGGCTGCAACTTCCATGGCGATGGAGCCGAACACTAACCTAGTCCTTTGTAAAGCTCGTGACTCCGAGGTACCGGACTCCCTGCCGGACTCCGCACCTCCCGCGCCCCTGCCAATCGAATCTGATTGGGCGCCGGTTATGGAATTCACCGCCGCGGACATCTTCCAACACTCGCCCTTTGGTGACATCCTAAATTCGCTAAAATATCTCTCGCTATCCGGAGACCTGGCGGACTATGGCGGGGCGGTTGGGATACGGACAACGAAGAAATTCAAAGCCCACCCACCACCCACTTTGTAGCCACTGTCGATTTATCTAACAGACATGCTAGACTACGACTCGAGGACATCGACGTCATGGACGGCGATGCCGGGATTTAAACAGAACCAGCGCCTACAGGCCACCGGAAGACCACCTCGTCATATGACATATACATGGTGGACACCCCAAAAGAGGGGGACGGCGAAGAAGCGGAGGCAGATTCCTCAAAGAAACAGCCCAAGCGCCCGATGTCGTGGCGCCGCTCTAAATCCCGCCACAAAGAAGAATGGAGATTCGAGCACGAGGAGATAATAATACCCCGAGAGTGCCGAAGATAATCCCTCCAAAGAAGATTCAGCGCAGGAGGATGTAAGCAAGCCCTCACGAGAGGGCGGCGATTTAAGAGGTCGAGGATGATAATTATATACCTCCTCCAAGACGAGGCAAGCCTCAACGACGCCAATTAATTCGCTGTGCCGAGGATCCCGTCGAACAAGAGTGTTTTAAACGCAGGCTTATCGCCACGGCAAATAGCCTAAACAAAAAGCAGCAGCAGCTTCAAGCTGATCAGGACCTGCTGGCCGATCGATGGACAAAGGTCCTCGCGGCCGAAGAGTATGAACTCGAGCGCCCCTCCAAAAGCTACCCAAGACGCAAGTTGCTCCCCCGATTAGAGGAGGAAACATAAATACCTTCATCGCCAGCGCACAATACGGCCGACCGACCACCCCGTGGCCGAGACAGAGAGGCATCTAGGCCCTCCACCAAGACCGTACCCCGGCATCGCTCCAAAATTACGAAGCCAAGAGGGAACGCGCCGGACTTGCGAGATATATTGGAGGACAAAGCAAGGCAATCTAGATCCATCTATGGATCACATAGGCCCCACGACCCACGCATTTAATACCGTCGCGCGGATACAATAACTCGGCCGGGCGAACACAATGAGATGCGCTCTCTCGAGCTACATCGTGACATTGCTCAATATAGAGGCGCCGCACACCCGCTATGCTTCATCGACGAAGTAATGGATCATCAAATCCTCAAGGGTTTAAACCCGTAAACATTGAATCCTACGATGGCACAACAGACCCGCGGTTTGGATCAAGATTATCTCCTTCACATCCATATGGCCCGGCGCGCACGATCTCCACGCCATCAAGTATCTCCCACTCAAACTTAAAGGACCAGCTCGGCATTGGCTTAACAGCTTGCCGTAGAGTCAATTGGGTGTTGGGAAGACACGAAGCCGCATTCTGGATAACTTCGGGGCACATATGTGCGACCACCGGACGCCGATGACCTAAGCCACATAATTCAACAGCCAGACGAATCAGCCAGACAATTCTGGACATGGTTCCTCACAAAGAAAAATCAAATCGTCGACTGTCCGGATGCAGAGGCCCTCGCAGCCTTCAAGCATAACATCCGCGATGAATGGCTAGCCCGCACCTAGGACAGAAAAGCCAAATCCATGGCAGCCCTCACATCATTAATGACCGCTTTTGTGCGGGAGAGGATAGCTAGCTAGCTCGCAGCAACAACCTCGGTAAAAATTCGCAGTCCGGATACCAAGGACCACAATGGCGGTCGCGTCGAAGCAAAATAAACGCCGCGTTAACGGCGGCGACAAGGAGGATACGGCAATCAACGCCGGATTCGAGGCTCTAAACCGGTCGTGGAAGAAGCCATTCAAAAGAACCACTCCGGTCCGTCCCAATTTGGACCGAATACTCGACCGCTTATGCGGATACATGGCACTTCGAAAAGTTAGCCAATCACACCAACAAAGATTGTTGGGTGTTCAAGCAGCGAGCAAGTTAATTGCGAAAACAATGACAAGGGGCTGCACAGCGACGACGAGGAAGAGACCCGACCACCGAACAATAGAGGATGAAGGGTTTCCCCCATAAGTGCAGACGGTGAACATGATATACGCAACCCATATACCCAAGAGGGAGCGAAGTGCACTAAGGGACGTATATGCGATGGAGCGATCGCCCTAAGTTCAATCCATGGTCCTCTTGCCCGATCACTTTCGATCAAGAGATCATCCGACCAAGATCCGCCATGGCGGATTCACCGCATTGGTTTTAGACCCAATCGCCGATGGATTTCACCTCACGAGTCCCGATGGACAGCGGCAGAGCTGAACCTGCTTTATCGAGGATACGATGTGCAAGATGGGCATAGACCCTCAAGGATTAAACCTACAAAGACGACTTTCAAAGGCGTCATACCAGTGTTGAGGCCAATTGTGCAGCTCACCACACCGAAGTGGTCTTCGGATCCCCGGATAATTTCTGGAGCGAGGAGTTAATCTTCGACATAGTCCCATTCCGCAGTGGCTATCACGCCCTGCTCGGACAAACCGCGTTTGCAAAGTTCAACGCGGTACCGCATTACGCATACCTCAAGCTCAAGATGCCAGGCCCTCGCGGAGTCATTACGGTCAATGGAAATACGGAACGCTCCCTCCGAACGGAGGAACACACAGCGGCTCTCGCGGCAGAAGTACAGAGCAGCCTTTTAAGGCAATACTCGAGTCCGGCCGTTAAACGGCCGGACACGCCAAACGCGCCGAGCAACATCAACCAAGACCACCGCACGCTCCAAGCATCGCGTAGCAATGCGGCTAACCCCAGCCCTTGCATAATGGCAAGACCAACCCTCCGCGTACATCATTACGCTCTGGAGATACCATGGGCCTAGGGGAAGGGGCACAACCACAATAGACCCAGAGTGCGGCTTGACCACACCAGGGGCTCACAAGTGTGTCACTCCTTTTTGTTGTTATTTTCTTTCTTTATGTATACAGGACTCCGTTCACGGAGGTTCTGTCCGTGATGAACCCGCCGAATTCATGATGCAACAGCCAGGGAAGAAAGAAGACTGCGATAAACACTCAGGTGGTCTCCGTTCGAGCATTAAATTTGATTATATCCACCAGTCCGCAGCCCATCCCGGAGGGGACATGTTTGATTAGTCCAATCCTTGCTTACCAAGACTATTTGTATCATTCCGCACTCATAGCGAATTCTTTAATAAATAATGCAGCGTTTTTCCTGTTATTGCATTACTTTACACATATGTTCATTAATGACATCTCGCACCCGTATATTATTGGTACGGCCGAATACACCAGGGGCTTATGTTCCTCGCATTCTGGTGTGATAAGTCCGAACACTTTCACAAGTGCGGCACCCCGAACTTATAGCATTATATGAATTGGCTCCGAATCATGTCTTGGGTCAATAGTTGGGTTTGCCCGGCTCCCACGTTTTGGCGCCTTACGCCCGCTCGTCGGCTAAGGTGGCACTGGAGAACCATCGCGATTGCGCCCGGTTGAGCTGGGCGGCGCCTCGCCAATGAGAAAGCTAAACTGACCGGCATGATAAGGCGAGAGACCGGTCACTGTTCGAGAGGTCTTTTCGGGTCCCTAAAGACTCATGCCGCTTCGAGCGAAGTTCCGGATAATGTCCGACGAAGGTGTGGATAGCGCCCCGAATTTGGTCTTCCGAATACTAGGGGCTTCGCCGAAATTTAAAATTATAGAATTCTATGGCTAAGTGAGAGTGTTCAAGCATTATAAGTCCGGTTGCCTTGTTCGTTGTGTTGAGCGCCTCCCTAGATGGACCCAAAAATGGGAACAAGAGTGCTCAAGTTTATCCCTAACACCCCAAAGACTTGTGGCTTGGGGCTGAAGCCAACGACTTGCCATCTCTCGATTTTATAAACGGCCGCATGTAAGGTAATATTTTAAATTAAACAAGCGTTGCGTGGCGCATATGAACAAAGTTTTCAGCGCATGTGATAATACATAGCAAGTTTTCACTCAATAATTACATCTCTGGGCACTCATCCGCAATATTATGGGCACCCTTCAGACAGTCTTATAGTGCATTTCGGCGTGCGATACTCCTTGCCCATGGGGCGGCGGGTCAAGAAGAAGCTTCTCGCATCCAGCCTGCCCGGTGCACCTTTGCACGGGCAAGGGCCCGACGAGCACCTTCAATACAAAGCGGAGCGCTTGATGACATCCACCGAGGCACGCATCCACCAGCCACCGCCGCGAGGCTGAAGTAGCTCCCAAGCATGGCCTGTCCAGCCACACCGGACTATAAGGCCCTTCATGGCCTCCTCGGCTACCTTGTGGAGCTCGACCAGTGCTTCACTGGTCGCTTGAAACACCGGATGGCCGGCCTCGGCGTCTTGAGACCGAAGACCTTCTCCGTTGAGCTCCCCTCCTCGCCACGGTAGAATGCGGCGGCATCGGATACACTACGCGGCAGATCTGCAAACGCCCCTGGAGAGCTCCGAATGCGGGTAAGTGTCAGGTAGTTTACATTAACATGCTTGCTTTGCATGAAAAATGCCTTACCCGCCGCTATCTTCTTCACATCTTCAACCTCCTGAAGGGCCTTACGGGCCTCGGCCTTGGCGGACTTGGCACTTTCGAGAGTCGAGGCGAGCTCGGACTCTCGAGTCTTGGAGTCGCGCTCCAAACTCTCATGCTTCTCCATGAGAGCCTCGGAGCTCTTGCCGCCTTGCCGCCACATGTGCCTCCTGCTTTTCTCGCTCGCCCGTTCATGCAAGATCAAGCGTTGACGCGGACACAGCCTCCTTCAGGGCTGCCACCTCATTTGTGGCCCCTGCAGTACGCGTATTATCCTTGTTAATTTTATTGCAACCAAAATCCTTTTCTGTAAGGTAAAAATTCAAAGTGGTGCTACTCACCTTCTTTGTCCTCGAGATGCCTCTTGGCATGGCCGAGCTCTCGCTCGGATGGCTCGAGATCTTGCTTTAATGCACCAACCTCCGCAGTCAGTGCGGCAGAGGTCAGCAGCACAGCCTGCAAACCCATATTGACATAATTTATTAGCAACCTACGAATATCTTTTTAGATCCTCAGTCCGGCTTTTCTTTCCGAACACCGAACCGAACATCAGGGGCTACTGTCTATGCGGTATTACATAATTTTAACTTCTTACCTCAAAGCCTGTTAGAAGGCTACTGCAGGCTTCGGTCAGCCCGCTCTTGGCAAGCTGAACCTTCTGAATCACCGCACTCATAACAGTGCGGTGTTCTTCCTCGATGGAAGCGCCTTTGAGCGCCTCCAGCAAGTTGTCCGACGCCTCCGGTTGGACGGAGGCCGCCGGCGTCACGGTCTTGCCCTTCTTTCGAAGGGGCCGCCTGCCGGACTCTGGAACCACTGCAGGTTCCGGTGTAGAGTCCGGCGCAAAGTCCGGGAGGCTGCCTTGCGGCGCCTCCGGAGACTCCTCCTGATGGGTCCCTTTCTGGGATCCCACCTCGGCGTCCTCATCGGTGCGGGGGGTGGAGGCAGTCGGAAGGGAATCCACATCCGACGGGGCCAACGACCCGCTCGATGAAGCGGGAAGATCATCATCGGCCGGACTACGGGCAATATGCGGCATTAGTAGGACACTATGTGACACAAAAGAAATTGCATATCAGGGATCCGGATACTTACGATCTCGCTGGAGGCCTGGCCCTTGAAGGCCACTCCTCGTCGCCAACATTGGTGTTGGCAGAGCTGTCCGGGGGAATAGTTCTCCCCTCTTGACCCTTCGCCTCCCTGCTGGGAAGCCTTCCTTTCCACTCTCCCCCTCCGGAGAGAGTCTTCTTCCTCCTCCTCGTCTTCGGGGGAGGAGTCCGCCACGTCGTCGGACGCCTGATAACGGGAACTCCTTCGAGTGCCCGTGGCCACCTTCTTGGCCTTCTTCTCCGGCACCACATGCGGACCGGAACCAGCAGCCCCGCTAGACAGGCACCCACTGGGTCTTCTGGCATGGGAGCCGGGCAGATGAGCTACTCGGTCTTCTTCATCCATTCCTGTCAAAGGAAAAGGGAAATTGAAACCCTCTTAGAATCAATCTATTTGCAATAAGTGTCCCGTAAATGGGTAGAATCACTTACCTCGTCAGCCGGATGCTGCGAGTGAAATCCGCGATCTTCCGTCGCGGATGCGGGGGCTTCGGCGCCCTTAAATAGCACCCTCCAGGCGCCTTCGTATGTCGTGTCGAAGAGCCCTCTTAGCGCCTGGTGCTGTTCCGGATCGAACTCCCATAGATTGAATGCCCGTTCTTTGCATGGGAGAATCCGACGGACGAGCATGACTTGGACCACGTCGACGAGCCTGAGCTTCTTGTTCACCAGCTTCTGGATACAGGCTCGGAGTCCCGTCAGCTCCGTCGAACTACCCCACAGCAAGCCCTTCTCTTTCCAGGAGGTGAGATGCATGGGGATACTAGATTGAAACTCGGGGGCCGCCGCCCACGTAGGGTCGCGCGGCTCGGTGATGTAGAACCACCCCGATTGCCACCCCTTGACGAAGTCCACGAAGGCCCCTTCGAACCAGAGGACGTTGGGCATCTTTCCCAACATGGCGCCTCCGCACTCCGCCTGCGTGCCCTTCACTACCTTCGCAGCGTTGAAGGTCTTGAGCCTGGCGAAGTGGGGCGGATGCGAGAGGAGGGCCTCGCACCTGACGATAAACGCCGAGATGTTGAGGATGAAGTTCGATGCGGATCGTGGAAATCCAGGCCGTAGTAGAACATGAGCCCCGGACAAAGGGGTGAAGTGGAAAGCCCATCCATGGAGGAAGTGGGGAAGGAAAACGACCCTCTCATGGGGCCCGGGTAGGGATGAGATGCCCTCGTCGGGCGGCGGTCTGCGCGATGTCACCGGAAAGGTATCCGGCGCTGCGCAGCTTTGTGATGTGCTCCTCCTTAACGGTGGAAGCCAACCATTTGCCTCCCCCTCCGGACATGGTCGGAGAAGGTTGAGACGAGATGCGCGAACTTGGGCGCTGGAGCTTGAGTGCACGGAGGTGGATAAGCAAAGGAGGAAGAAGGCGTGGGTGAAAAGGTGAATCCTTATCCCTTATATATAGGCGGGCGAAGACTATGCGTCCCCCACCAGCCTGGTAAAACTCGCTTATCTCCCAAGCGCCACCATCAATGGCGCGGTTGGGTTACCCATGTCCGTATTGATGAGAATCCCGGAATAAGGGGAACACGATCTCTGCTTCGACAAGACGTGCCAAGGAAACCGCTTAGCTAAGCGTCTTTGGTGGTATAATAAAAACGATTCAAGTAAAGGCTTGGTAGTGGTGTGACGTCATGCCGCAAAATACGTCGTGATTGAACTTGTGTACGCTTTATTCTCTCTATGGTGGAATGTGGAATTTATTTTGCAGACCCGGACACTATCCTGGTGTTCATGATCTTCTGTGGATTATTCAAAGGAGGAACCCACCTTGCAATGCCGAACATTATGCGCGCCGGACTTATCGTCATTGAAGCCTGGTTCAGGGCTACCGAGGAGTCTGGACTAGGGGTGTTCAGACAACGGACTATCATCGTCCGCGGACTCCAAGACTACAAAGATACAAGATTGAAGACTCCGTCCCGTGTCCGGATGGGACTTTCCTTGGCATGGAAGGCAAGCTTGGCGATCTGGATATGTAGATCTCCTACCATTGTAACCGACTACTGTAACCCTAGCCCTCTCCGGTGCCTATATAAACCGGAGGGCTTTAGTCCGTAGGACACAACATACATTACAACAATCATACCATAGGCTAGCTTCTAGGTTTAGCCTCCCCGATCTCGTGGTAGATCCACTCTTGTACTACCCAAATCATCAATATTAATCAAGCAGGGCGTAGGGTTTTACCTCCATCAAGAGGGCCCAACACAGGTAAAACATCGTGTCCCTTGTCTCCTGTTACCATCCGCCTAGACGCACTGTTCGGGACCCCCTACCCGAGATCCGCCGGTTTTGACACTGACAAGGGGCTACTGAGGGAGTCCTGGACTAGGGGGCGTCCGGATAGCCGAACTATCACCGTCGGCCAGACTCCAAGACTATGGAGATACAAGATTGAAGACTTCGTCCCGTGTCCGGATGGGACTTTCCTTGGCGTGGAAGGCAAGCTTGGCGATACGGATATGTAGATCTCCTACCATTGTAACCGACTCTGTGTAACCCTAGCCCTCTCCGGTGTCTATATAAACCGAAGGGTTTTAGTCCGTAGGAAAAACAACAATCATACCATAGGCTAGCTTCTAGGGTTTAGCCTCCTTGATCTCGTGGTAGATCTACTCTTGTACTACCCATATCATCAATATTAATCAAGTAGGAGTAGGGTTTTACCTCCACTGAAAGGGCCTGAACCTGGGTAAAAACATCGTGTCCCTTGTCTCCTGTTACCATCCGCCTAGACGCATAGATCGGGACCCCCTACCCGAGATCCGCCGATTTTGACACCGACAGTAGGAATGGAATATCTTGGCCTCAACACATGAGTAGGTAGTTCTCTCTCAGAAAATGTATGCTGGAAGTGTAGGTTCAGTCTGATGGCTCTCTCCACGAATGAAGAGGAGGTGGAGGGGTATATATAGCCTCCACACAAAATCTAACCGTTACACACATTTTACCAAACTCGGTGGGACCGAATCGTTAAACTCGGTCGGACCAATTTAGTAAACCTAGTGACCGTTAGTGATTTTCGGTGGGACTGACATGCATCTCGGTGAGACCGATTCGGTTAGGGTTAGGGCATAACGTAATCTTGGTAAGACCAATTACACAAACTCAGTGAGACCGATTTTGGTAATAAGCTTTCCAGAGAGGTTGTCAGGCAAACTCGGTGGGACCGATTACTCAAACTCGGTGGGACCGATTTTGTAATAAGTTTTCCAGAGAGTTTGCATTGTAATCTCGGTAGTACCGATTGCTCAAACTCGGTGAGATCGATTTTGATAATGGACATACACAGAGAGATTACAATCCCATCTCGGTGAGACCGAGATCCCTATCGGTAAGACCGATTTGCTTAGGGTTTGTGGCAGTGGCTATGACTTTTGGAATCGGTGGCGCCGCATAGGAAGAATCGGTGTGACCGATTTTGGCTTTAGGTTTTAGGTCATTTGTGGTAAAGTAGCTGAGGGTTTTGGAGCATATAACAAAGCACACGAAGCAAGAGGCTCATTAAGCAACACCTCATCCCTCCTTGATAGTATTGGCTTTTCCTATAGACTCAATGTGATCTTGGACCACTAAAAATGGAAAATGAAGAGTCTTGAGCTTGAAGCTTGAGCCAATCCTCTGTCCTTAGCATCTTGAAGGAGTTCCCACATCCTTTAGTCCATGCCACTCCATTGTTGAACTTATCTGAAACATGCTAGATAAAAGTGTTAGTCCAACAAGAGATATGTTGACATTAATTACCAAAACCACCTAGGGAGCACTTGTGCTTTCAATCTCCCCCTTTTTGGTAATTGATGGCAACATACATCAAAGCTTTAGATAAAGATATAAAGAGTAGCAGGTAAAGCTTTGAAAAGACATGTAACAAACATAGACTCCCCCTACATGTATGCAATCATGTGAATATGGGATGTAAGAGCATGTGAGAGCATAAACATGATAGAGTAGGCAATGTGTTACATGTATCTTGGCCATATGCATCAGAGCAAAGAATGTTGAAGAAAATACCTTCATGCTCATGAGTCCTTCTTGCAAACAATATGTACATCAGCAAGAATTCCTCATACACATGATTTTGATGCATATACTTACTGAGGGAGTCCTGGACTAGGGGGTGTCCGGACAGCCGGACTATCATCGTCGGCCGGACTCCAAGACTATGAAGATACAAGATTGAAGACTTCGTCCCGTGTCCGGATGGGACTTTCCTTGGCGTGGAAGGCAAGCTTGGCGATACGGATATGTAGATCTCCTACCATTGTAACCGACTCTTTGTAACCCTAGCCCTCTCCGTGTCTATATAAACCGGAGGGTTTTAGTCCGTGGGGACGAACAACCATTACAACAATCATACCATAGGCTAGCTTCTAGGGTTTAGCCTCCTTGATCTTGTGGTAGATCCACTCTTGTACTACCCATATCATCAATATCAATCAAGCAGGAGTAGGGTTTTACCTCCGTCGAGAGGGCCCGAACCTGGGTAAAAACATCGTGTCCCTTGTCTCCTGTTACCATCCGCCTAGACGCACAGTTCGGGACCCCCTACCCGAGATCCGCCGGTTTTGACACCGACATTGGTGCTTTCATTGAGAGTTCCTCTGTGTCGTCACCGATAGGCTTGATGGCTTCTTCAACCAACAACAACGCCGTCCAGGGTGAGACTTTTCTCCCTGGACAGATCTTCATGTTCGGCGTCTTCGCACTGCGGGCCAATTCACTTGGCCATCTGGAGCAGATTGAAAGCTACGCCCCTGGCCATCAGGTAAGATTTGGAAGCCTAAACTTCACGGTGGATATCCGCGGAGACTTGATCTTCGATGGATCCGATCTGCAGCCGAGCGTGCCGCACTGTCACGATGGGCATGATCAAGCTCTGCCGCCGGACAGTACTTTGGAGGCTGCACACGAATCCGCACCGAACCGTAATTTCGAGCCGAGCGCGCAGATCGAGGACGGGTGGTTGGACACCGCCTCGGGAGCTGCAACTTCCACGGTGATAGAGCCGAACACTGACCTTGTCCCTTATAAAGCTTGTGACTCTGAGGTGCCGGACTCCTTGCCGGACTCCGAACCTCCTGCGCCCCTGCCAATTGAATCCGATTGGGCGCCGATCATGGAGTTCACCGCTGCGGACATCTTTCAGCACTCACCCTTTGGCGACATCTTAAATTCGCTAAAACATCTCTCGCTATCCGGAGAGCCCTGGCCGGACTATGGCCAGGATGGTTGGGATGCGGACGACAAAGAAATTCAAAGCCCACCCACCACCCACTTTGTAGCCACTGTCGACAATCTAACCGACATGCTCGACTACGACTCCGAAGACATCGACGGTATGGACGACGATGTCGGAGACGATCTAGAACCAGCACCTACAGGGCACTGGAAGACCACCTCGTCATACGACATATACATGGTGGACACCCCAAAAGATGGGGATGGCGAAGAAGCAGCAGAGGCAGATTCCTTAAAGAAACAGCCCAAGCACCGGCGTCAGCGGCGCCGCTCTAAATCCCGCCAAAGCAAGAATGGAGATTCCGGCACAGGAGATAATAACACCCCAGAAAGTGCCGAAGACAATCCCCTCCTGCCAGATTCAGCCCGTGTCCGGATGGGACTTTCCTTGGCGTGGAAGGCAAGCTTGGCGTGGAAGACCATTGTAACCGACTCTTTGTAACCCTATCCCTCTCCGGTGTCTATATAAACCGGAGGGTTTTAGTCCGTAGGACGAACAACCATTACAACAATCATACCATAGGCTAGCTTCTAGGGTTTAGCCTCCTTGATCTCGTGGTAGATCCACTCTTGTACTACCCATATCATCAATATCAATCAAGCAGGAGTAGGGTTTTACCTCCGTCGAGAGGGCCCGAACCTGGGTAAAAACATCGTGTCCCTTGTCTCCTGTTACTATCCGCCTAGACGCACAATTCGGGAACCCCTACCCGAGATCCGCCGGTTTTGACACCGACACTTACCTTGTAGTCTTGAGTTGTCTTAGGATGAAATGAACCTGTGTAAACAAGGTTAGATAATACAGATACATCTACTAGCCAGAGCAAATAGAAGAAACCACAAGAATACCAAGACCGGGATGACATGTAGAGAGTGAGTACTAAGTACTACATTGGATTAGACATGCCCCCAAGAGTAAAGATATGCAATGAATTTAAATAATCTCTTTCCTTTAGATGTCTTGCTCCCCCTGAATCTAACATGGGATACTGGGAGAAGATAGGGAACAGAAAATTAGAGCTGGAAGAAAACAGAGCTGAAAGATATGAATGATGATCAGAGCTGATGCATGCTAATGCAAATAGGCACAATAGAACATATGAACATGTCTCTCCCCTCAAGAAGACATGCGGACATCTCTCCTCTTGAACACCAAGCATCTGGGATCCTTGAGAAATACTTTCTACTTAAGTATTCTCTCCCCCTGGAGATCTCTCTCTTCCCTTTGAGGGTCTCTCCCCCTAGAAGGTCTCTCTCCCCCTTTAGGAGATGATATCTCTCTCCCTCAAGAAGGTGATAAGCTTTGATGCTCTCTCTCTCTCTCTTCAAATGATAAGCTTTGATGTTCTCTCTCTCCCCCTTTGACATCAATTTCCAAGAAGCATCTTCTAGAATCTGTCGAATGGCTTTGGTCCTTGAGACACAGAACAAAGCAATGATAAAAATGTGATGCTTGTAGAGGACAAGATTCATTGAGTGGAGCTGGATCAGAAGAAACACAGAATTATGTGGCAAACTATTTTTCTTGTTATGAAATCGGTGGCACCGAGTGGTATGCTTCGGTCATACCGAAAAGATTCGGTTGGGCCGAAAATAACAAATCGGTGAAACCGAGGTCATCGCAAAGAAAACACTTGTCACCTCAGCTCACTGGACTAGTAAGATCTCACAAAGATTTGCAAGGAATTTACTCAAAGATGTGCAATGAATTGGAATGCAGAAAATGCAGAACAAACAAAAAGAAAGAAATCTAGATGAAGTTTTTTTTGAAAGGGGAAACAAATATGCATGAGACAAATGCAAAAACACAGAAAAGAACACAAGAGAACTTCATCTAGAGATGGTCGACGACATAGTCACCTATGTTAGAGTATATTGACTTAGGAGTCAAGTGAGATCACTTGATCATAGGTCATACTCATCGTTTAAGCTCAAAATGGGGTTGCCATTTTTCGTCTAAGCATCTTGATGTATTCACATCTTGTCGAGTTGCTTTAGCTCATGACTTGGAGTAAATCTTCTCTAAGATGGAATAACATACCTTGGTTGGTGGTGGTGTCCATGTAGTTGAACTTGTGTGGATTGCTCAAGGTTGATGTAGCTCATCAAGAATTTGGAGCATCACTTGGAATTTTAGTCCATCTACCTACATGGGTTAGTTCTTGCAAGGAAGAGCACTTGTGTATCCAAAAATGACAATCGTGAAGGTCAACATAGAATTTGTCAAAGGATATGTTTAAGAGGTTTCGTGCTTCCTTGTCTTCAACCACCAAGGTGTAGATACTTGGTGATGTAGAGATTGCTCAAGATGTGAGTAGAATACAATCTCATGGAATTTGATTCAACCAAGTACCTACATGGGTTAGATAACATGCAAGATACACATATATCCAAGACATAAGATTTTCATCATAAGAGAAGTGTCAAGGATTAGTCATAAGCTCATGTCTTGCATGTATCCAATGGAGTTTCTACTCCAAGTTTGAAGCATCAATGATGTTCAATTCTCCTCTTAACCTGCAAAACACTTTCTCATCAAGAGGTTTCGTGAATATATCCACTAATTGCTTTTCGGTGCGAACATGCTTAAGATCAATGTCACCCTTAGCAACATGATCTTGAATGAAATGATGACAAACTTCAATATGCTTAGTTCGAGAATGTTGCACAGGATTATGACCAATTTTGATAACACTTTCATTGTCACAAAGCAATGGAACATGTCTCACATATATCCCATAATCTTTAAGAGTTTGGGTCATCCAAAGTAATTGAGCACAACATGAACCAGCGGCAATATATTCAGCTTTGACAGTGGATAAGGATACCGAGTTTTGTTTCTTGGAGGACCAAGACACAAGAGATCTACCAAGAAATTGACAAGTACCCAAGGTGGACTTTCTATCAACCTTGTCTCCGTCATAGTCCGAGTCGGAATAGCCAACAAGATCGAAAGAGGACCTCTTAGGATACCAAATGCCAAAGTTTGGTGTATGGATTAAGTATCTCACTATCCTTTTCACGGCCTTAAGATGACATTCCTTAGGAGCAGCTTGATATCGTGCACACATGCACACACTTAGCATGATATCGGGACGTGAAGCACATAGATAAAACAATGAACCGATCATAGAGCGATAAACCTTTTGATCAACCGGTTCACCATCTTTGGTCAACTCATTATGTCCACTAGTAGGCATGGGTGTAGACATACCTTTGCATTCTTGCATATTGAACTTCTTGAATATGTCCATGGTGTACTTCGTTTGAGAAACAAAGGTACCTTCCTTAGTTTGCTTGATTTGCAGCCCAAGAAACAATTTGAGTTCACTCATCATAGACATCTCAAACTTCTCCGACATTAGCTTCCCAAACTTTTCACTAAAATGAGGGTTAGTCGAACCAAATATAATATCATCAACATAGATTTGGCACACAAATAGTTCTCCATTAACCCTTTTAGTAAAAAGAGTAGAATCAATTTTCCTAATTTCAAAGCATTTTTCAATAAGGAACTTGGTCAAGCATTTATACCAAGCTCTAGGAGCTTGTTTAAGACCATAAAGAGCTTTGTGAAGTTTGTAAACATGATCGGGTTTCTTAGGATTGACAAAGCCGGGAGGTTGCTTAACATAAACTTCCTCCTCTATTTCACCATTTAGAAAAGAACTTTTAATGTTCATTTGGTACAAGGTGATATCATGATGATTAGCATAGGCAAGTAAGATGCGAATGGACTCAAGTCTAGCAACGGGGGCGTAAGTCTCACCATAGTCCATACCTTCAACTTGTGTGTAGCCTTGGGCGACGAGACGTGCTTTGTTGCGAACTACTTGTCCATCTTCATCTTGCTTGTTGCGAAACACCCATTTGGTACCGATGACGTTGTGGTTGTTGTCGGGCTTCTCAACCAATGTCCAAACTTGATTCCTCTCAAAGTTATGTAGCTCTTCATGCATAGCATTTATCCAATCTGGATCTTCCAATGCTTCTTCAACCTTCATAGGTTCAATGCTAGAGATGAAAGAATAGTTTTCACAAAAATTAGCTAAACGAGTTTTAGAGCGAGTGATTCTCCCGGTTTGAATGTCATTGTAGATTTGCTCGACGGGATGATCTTTAGCAATTCTTGCTCGAACTCGTGAAAGCTTTTGCTTGGGTCTTAGTTGAACATCTTCTTCATCTTGTTCTTCTTCTACTTGGCCTTCTTCATTGTTGGCATTTTCATTCTCTTGTCGTGGTGGGGAAGGAGGTTGTTGATGTTCATCTTGATGCACTTCCTCGTTTACTTCATCTTGGTGTGTCCCGCTTGTGGATGCTTCCGTATCAACTCTTGGTTCACCTTGTTGTGAAGTTGAAGCTTCCACTTGGACTGACGAGGTACTCTCCTTCACCTCCGTTGGATGAACCTTGCTAATAGCCAAGTCTTGAATTGCTTCCGAAGGATCTTTGTCACCTACAACAATTGGCAATTGCTCTACTTGCGAGCCGTTAGATTCATCAAACTTCACATCTACCGTCTCTTCAACCTTAGGGGTGAAATTGTTGTAGACACGGTAAGTGTGAGAGTTTGAGCCATAACCTAGTAGGAAACCTTCATGAGATTTAGGAGCAAATTTAGAGCGACGATGCTTATCAAGAATGTAGCACTTTGAGCCAAATACTCGAAAGTATCCAACTTGGGGTTTGTTACCGGTGAGGAGCTCGTATGCCGTCTTGCCGAGTAGCTTGTGAAGATACAAGCGATTTGTTGCATGACAAGCTGTCTCAACCGCTTCCGCCCAAAAGTGCTTTGGCGTCTTGTACTCATCAAGCATCATTCTCGCCATTTTGATGAGCATCCGGTTCTTCCTCTCAACAACTCTGTTTTGTTGAGGTGTGTACGTAGCCGAGAACTCGTGTGAAATCCCTTCTTCGTCAAGAAAGGTGTCCACATTTGCGTTCTTGAACTCTGTTCCGTTGTCGCTGCGAACCTTCTTGATCTTCACTTCAAATTGATTTTGAGCCTTCCTTGCGAAGTTTTTGAAGATCTTTTGGACCTGCGATTTATCATCGAGAAAGAACACCCACATAAATCTTGAAAAATCATCAACTATAACTAGACCAAAAGAATTTCCACCGAGACTCTTGTAAGAGTTGGGACCAAAGAGATCCATGTGAAGTAGCTCGAGTGGCCTCCTTGTAGTCATGATGTTCTTCACGGGATGCCTTCCTCCAACCTGTTTACCTGCCTGACAAGCGCTGCCAAGTCTATCCTTATCAAATATGACATCGTTAACTCCAAGTATATGATTTCCTTTGATAAGCTTGTCAAGGTTTCGCATACCAACATGACCTAATCGTCTATGCCACAACCAACCTTTTGAGGATTTAGCAATGAAGCAAGTTTTAGATTGAGCCTTTTTAGTGAAATCAACAATGTATAGATCACCTCTACGCACACCGGTAAAGACCATTTTGTGATTATCTCGACAAAACACTTGGCAATCTACTTCAGTAAATAGAACATTGAAACCGAAATCAGCTAGTCTAGATACTGAAAGTAAGTTGTAACCAAGAGACTCAACGAGCATGACATTTTGTATGGAGCTATCATGTGATATGGCCACCTTACCGAGGCCAACCACCTTACCCTTTGAGTTGTCACCGAAAGTGACATACTTTCGAGGACTATCATTATCAGCAAGCTCACGAAACATGTCTTTATCTCCGGTCATGTGATCGGTACATCCACTATCAAGAACCCATTCCTTTCCTCCTGACATATATCCCCGAAGATTTGCCATAAGACCAAAATGTCTCATTGCATCATCAAGATCGAAGTCACTATCATCATCCTCATCATAGTATCCATGTTCAACATCGTCATGTGGTGGATCAAGTCCTAGAGAGGGTGATTCATTAGAATGAGTTTGACAATGATCTTGCTTATGAATTTCTATAGCTTCGGAAATAATATCACTAATAATACCAACATTTCCTTTGGCACGCATAAGGTTTGTAAGCTCAAATAGACGATCACCAAACATAGAATCACTAGTATTCATCTTACTTAAGGCAATAGACTTATGGAGAATTTCATCAAGATTCTTCAAGGAATAATCTGGAAATCATTTCTCAAGAAATTTCCATATGGTGTAGGCACACTTAAAAGTAGGAAAACATCCAATCAAGTTTCTAGGCAATCCTCTAATGATAAGTTCGGCAGTTCTAAGATTCCTAATCATGTCAATTGACTCATCATGGGTAGGATGCATAGGATCAACATAAGGTGCACAAGGGCTAGCAATGTACTTGTTAAAATGATATTGATTGAAAATAACAAGCATCTCATTTTTCCACTCGTGAAAATACTCTCCATCAAGAATAGGCACTCTATGTCTAAGATTCCCAACAGTAGACTCATCCATCTTCCTCCAATGGAGATTAAACCAAAGCAATGGAGACCAATGCTCTGATACCAATTGTAGGACCTTGAGAAGAGGTGTCTAGAGGGGGGTGATTAGACACTAAGTGCCAAAGTTGCAGTTTTAAAGTTTCTTTGAGTTTAAGTGGAGATTAAACACAAGTTTAACATTCACAATACATATCAATCAAGCATGCAAAGAGTATATGAGTAGCGGAAAGTAAAGCGTGCAACTTGCAAGAGTATATGAGTAGCGAATGAAGAGGAGGTGAGGGGTATATATAGCCTCCACACAAAATCTAACCGTTACACACAATTTACCAAACCCGGTGGGACCGAATCGTTAAACTCGGTCGGACCGATTTAGTAAACCTAGTGACCGTTAGTGATTTTCGGTGGGACTGACATGCATCTCGGTGAGACTGATTCGGTTAGGGTTAGGGCATAACGTAATCTCAGTAAGACCGATTACACAAACTCGGTGAGAACGATTTTGGTAATAAGCTTTCCAAAGGGTTGGTCAGGCAAACTCGGTGGGACTGATTACTCAAACTCGGTGGGACCAATTTTGGTAATAAGTTTTCCAGAGATTTTGCATTGTAATCTTGGTAGTACCGATTGCTCAAACTCGGTGAGACCGATTTTGATAATGGACATACACAGAGAGATTACAATCCCATCTCGGTGAGACCGAGATCCCTATCGGTAAGACCGATTTGCTTAGGGTTTGTGGCAGTGGCTATGACTTTTGGAATCAAGTGGTATTGATAGGAAGAATCGGTGTGACCGATTTTGGCTTTAGGTTTTAGGTCATTTGTGGAAGTGGGAAAGTAGCTGAGGGTTTTGGAGCATATCACAAAGCACAGGAAGCAAGAGCCTCATTAAGCAACATCTCATCCCTCCTTGATAGTATTGGCTTTTCCTATAGACTCAATGTGATCTTGGACCACTAAAAATGGAAAATGAAGAGTCTTGAGCTTGAAGCTTGAGCCAATCCTTTGTCCTTAGCATCTTGAAGGAGTTCCCACATCCTTTAGTCCATGCCACTCCATTGTTGAACTTATCTGAAACATGCTAGATAAAAGTGTTAGTCCAACAAGAGATATGTTGACATTAATTACCAAAACCACCTAGGGAGCACTTGTGCTTTCAAGAAGCTATCACTCCGACTCTGAATATACTCAAGATGAAGGTGTTGCCGGTTTAGCACTTGTGTCAACCAACTCCTACGACATATTTGATTCACCAAATGAAGGAATTGGAAGATGCTTCATGGCCAAAGGTCCAAAGGTAACACATCCTGAGTATGTTGATTTCAATAGTGATGAAGATGACTTGCTTGTGGATGATGATTTACTTGTTGACAACTTTAGTGATGAATACTTTGATGAAACGTCAATTAATCATGCCAATCAAGATAAAACGAATGAAAATGATAAGGATAAGATTGAGCTTCTAACTAAAGAACTAAACACTCTTAAGTTGGCTCATGAAACTATCTTCGAAGATCATCGAGAACTTTTAAGGGCTCATGAGAAGTTACGCTTTGAAAAGCTCAATCTTGAGCAAGAGCATGAGTTCTTAAAGGCAATCAATGATGATCTCCGTAAGAAAAGTTCTTCTTACATTGCCAAGCGTTTACTCTTATCTACTTACATGCCTCAAGTCAAGTCTAGTAACAAGTACAAGAAAGATACTTCCTCTAGTAGTAACAATAATAATGTTAAATCTAATATTGTTGCTTCTAGTAGTTCTCTTGATTCCACTAATGATTCTCTTAGCCAAGTTACACTTGAGCAAGAAAATAGCTTATTGAAGGGAATTATAGAGAAAGGTGTTTACAAGAGCCTTGCCCGGAGTAAGCAATTCGAGGAAATTGTACGCAAGCAAGGAAGGCACCGGAAGAATCAAGGTGTTGGTTTTGAACGAAAGTTCAATGCCAATGGAGTTGAGTGCGAAGAAGATCAATACCCCAAGACAAAGTTTGTTCCTCAACAAGTGAAGTATGATCCTACTTCCTTCAAGGGAACACAAGCACAAGATGATCTTCCACCACAAGACCACAAGAACAAAGGCAAGGACAAGCTTCAAGAAGAGATTGATGCATTTGAAGAAGCACCTAAGGCCTCGTTCAAGTGGGTTCCCAAGACTACGTCAAGTTCTACTTCATCAAGTATAACTACAACTCCAAGGATTCCCATCAAGATGATGTGGATCCCGAAGAAGAAGAACTAGAGAGTTCTTGAGGGTGACTCCGCCAACATTCTTCACTCATATCATTATGGCAAGAACAAGTGCAATCAACTTCCACATTTTGCACTAGTTCAAGGAGTCACAAACCCTCATGTTGGTAAGGCAAGGGACAAGGTAACCTAATGATTTCATGGACATCATCTTGTGTGTGCATCACTCTATGTCTATGGATATTCTTGTTTGTTCCTTGTGGGACTAACCCATGTAGGTAAGTGGAAAGTGCAACTCACTCCAAAGGATTGCTCCAAATGATCTACATCAACATTGAGCATCCACATCTTCAACACCTACATGAAGTCATCATCGACAAAACCCAAGGTTAGTTCATCCCTCTAAGGGGGGATCTCACATCTAAGGGGAGCTTAACTCTAAGAATTGAGTCAAAGCAACTCTAACGGTGTGAACACATCAATGCATTATGTAAAAGTGGTAACCCCACTTGAGCTTAAACGATGAGTATGACCTATGATCAAATGTTCTCATTTGACTCCTAAGTTAATATACTCATATATAGATGACCAAGTCATCGCCAATTGTTTGATGGATGCTAGAATTGGTTGTGCATGCTTTGCCACATATTTCATTTGACATCTTATTGTGTGAGCATGTTGGTGCATATTTTACTCATTCAAGGACATCCACTTGTTGTTTTGATTGTTTGGCTTCTTTTCTTTTGGCCAGGTGGATGGACAAGAATGCCTAAGAACCTTCTCTAGCTATCTATGCTTTTCTCGTCTCAAACTCTATTCATGCTACATCACAAAATTTGATCAAGTCAGATTCGAACCACTCTGTGTGAGGAGCACTCGGAGTCCCCGATTCGTCATAGACTTAAACTTCCAAAACCTCTTTGTGATTCTCAGTCTGACCGATTCCTCCATTTCGGTCCTACTGAGATCATTAAGTTGATCTAAGTTTTCAATCTTGGTGCAACCGATTTGAACTTTTCGGTCACACCGAGTTGCTATAACTGTACACAGTTATGCATCTCGGTGCCACCGAGTTGTTCCACTCGGTCACACCGACAGGGTCGGGCTATATATAGTCACGGGCAAAATTTTGGAAATTCCTCCGAACCCCTTCGCCCGCGCAATAGCTCGCTCTGCCATCGAAGGTCTCTGGATCGTCTCCTCATCGCCAGCCGCCTCCAGTAGCTGGTCTCCGCCGCCGTCAACGGATTTCGCCCCCGCCGTTGCCGCCGTAGCGAGTACATCGCCAAGCTAGGGTATGGACTCGATCATTGTGCTATCCTCGTCTGATTCCTAGCACATTGTGTTCTTATTGATTCTTGCGACAATTGAAACACTCCTATCCAGCCAAAGTAATCCGTAGATTAGATGAGATTCGAAATTTTAGGGTTAGGTTTTCGCCGAAACCATCTCGGACCCACCGAGTTGAAAAACTCGGTCTCACCGATTTGGCTTATGCCATTGCACTAGTAACTCTCGGTCTGACCGAGAATTGCTAATCAGTGCGACCGATTTTAGGACTTTGTGAAACCCTAGCAGTCTCGGTGCCACCAACTGTGACTCGGTCCAACCGAAGTTCATCGCTTTAGGTTCAAACTGCATCGGTATCACCGGGTTTGAAAATCAGTTGATCCAAATGCTTTCAGGAAAACTAAAACTGAATTTTTGAATCATTCTTTGCAAAAATCTCGCATTTTGTGATGCTCATCTATTCTATCTCATCTACAACTCTTCACAGGGTCAGATCAGTGTTTGCAGCATGTCGCACTGAGTGACAGCCGAACAGTCAAGAGCGGATTGACATGAGCAAGGGCACTAGTCCCTCAAGTTCTACAGATGAAGGGAGCAGAAGCACTCCTAGCAACCTGCCTAAGGCTGCTACCAGGCAAAGGAGGAAAAGAACCTCAGACTCAGAGGAGGAGGACTATAAAGCTGAAGAAGATGAGGCTACTTCCAAGAAAGTAGTGCTTAAGAAGGAATATGGCTCGGCAAAGAATACAAAGTCTGGCCTCAATAAGAAAGTTCTTGCCAAGAGGACACCAATGCCCAAGGCCAGAAGGTCCACTCAAGTGCCAGAACAGACTGAACCCAAAGAGGCACCTGAAAAGAAAGTCACATCTTCCAAATCCAAGAAAGTTCCCACTGGAGAAACAATGAAGTTTACCATTGAATCAGAGGATGAAGGTGCTCAGGACAAGAAGAAGAAGAGAGCAAGAACCACAACTGCCCAGGTCCTTAGAAAGCCCTCTATGAGAAGAGATTCTGAAGAGGAAGAAGAGGTTGCTGCACCAGCACCCAAGGCACCAAAGCTTATGGGTGATGCTATTAGATCAGGGGCTGCAACATCTAAGCCCAAGGAAGCACCCAAAGCTGCCTCCAAGGCCAAGCTTATACCAAAGAGGAATACTAGGAGTATTCCAGCTGCTGAGAAAAACAAGGCCCCAGTGCCAAATGTTGCTGATGAAGAAGATGAAGGAGGACAGGTCCTAAGGAAGCTCAAGCCCAAGATACCAGACCACAGTGATGCCCATCCTGTGGCTGAGGACATGAGGATAAGGAAGAACTCAGGGTTGAGGCTATGGAGGATGGAAGATCCATATGCCTCAAGGAGAAGAACTGCTATTGATTACATGTTCCATACAAAGGAACAGCAGGACTTCTATGAGACAATCTTTTTGGATAAGAAGCCCATAGTTTGTGACATGAGGTGGGTCGACTGGACCTACATCAAGGATAATGAAGAGCACTATCCTGGAGTGCAAGACAGCTTTATCGCTTGTGGAGTTGCTGATTTTATTGGGAAAAAGCTCACCAACTAGAATGATGAACTTATCATGCAATTCTACTCCACAACACATTTCTATCCAGATGGAAGGATAGTTTGGATGTCAGAAGGCACCAGATACCAGTCAACTGTTGGAGAATGGGCAAGTCTGATAAATGCCCCAAAGGAAGATGAAGATGACCTGGATATTTATGCCAAGAAGAAGATGGATCACAATTCCATGGCACACATGTACAAGGAGATCCTAGACAAGGCTGTTGAGACACATAAGTTTGGATCAGTCCACTTTCTGCTGTCAGGGCTGCCAACAATCAATTGAATTCGGAGGCACACTCTGTTGCCTAAGTCTGGTGACCATAACATGATCAGAGGGCTGGCCATCAACATGTTGCATGTGTTTGATGTGCCACAAAAGTTCAAAGTCATGAGCCTTATGATTGAAACCATTAAGAGGGCATCAGTGTAACGCCCCGAGACCGATGCTCGAGAAGACTTCCATAGGTTCCGGGTCTCTCCGTGTGTTTCATTTTTGATTGCTCCTTTTATTTTTGCATTTCCTCATGGCATCATGTGCATGGTGTGATTTCTCATACATATTATGTTGTTGCATGTTCCATGCATGAATCTCGCATCACCCACCTTCTCCTTCCCACTACTTCCTTCTTTTGACAAGTGCCATTTTCCCCTTCTCTTTTAATGTTCACTTTCTCCCAAATAGTCAAACTTATTGCCCTAAGCCCCACCGCCAAATTTCACCTCTTTTGGGAATGTTTTGGTTAGGTTTTAAAATGGCTCAAGTTTGAATTTAATTCAAACTTGAATTATTTTTCTTCCTCTAAAAATTGCCAAACCAATTTATTCAAATTCTGCATATTCTCAAGACTCCAGGGATATTTTCTTTTCTGAAATATTCCACCTCTAGCACCTCTTTCTTTTCTCCTAAATTCTGGTTGAAGAATTAAGGAAAAGAAAAAGAGAGAGGCGGCTTGCCTAACTGGGCCTCCCAGCCACTGCAGCTCGGCCCAACCACCCACGCAGCCAGACCGGCCCAAGGCCTAGGCCCATCCGGCCCCGCGCCCCGCAACCCTAGCCTCCCCTCTGCTCGATCTCTCCCCTCGTTCCCTCCCGTGCGCCGCCAGAACCGATTCCCCCCTCGCTCGACCCATCTCTCTCGCTCTTCTCTCGGCCTCCACCATCTCCGCCTTCGCCTCCTGCTACCACACACACCACCCACCGGGGCCACCTCACAGAACCCCGCCGCCTATCACCTCGACCTCGCCCGCCGCCAGCAGGCAGCATTTCTGCTGCACCCTCTCGCCGACGCCGCGCCCGATCCCTTCCTCTCCTGCGCTCCTCCCATGGCGCCCGCACCCGACGCTGCCCCGTCTCCTCGTGCCGGCCCCGCCACCAAGTCCCGTCACCGAGGAGCTCCACCAGGAGCCCGGAACCCCGCCGTCAAGCTCCATGCCGCACCCTCAGATCCTTCCTCCCGCCTCCACGGCCCCTCGCGTCGCAGCCAGCCCCGCCACCGTCCCGCCTGTCGCCCCTCCGGTCGCTGCGACCAGAGCGCCGCCTCGACCTCCCATTGCCGCAGCTGCACCTGCAGAGCTCCGCCTCTACTTTGCACCAGCCTCGCCTCCTCGCCATGCCCGACCTCGCCTCTGCTTCTCTACAACGAACAACAAGAACCCAAGTCCCGCTACCGCTTCATTCCCTCTTCCTCGAGCACCGAGACCTGCGAGCCTCCCGCTCGCCAAGATTCTCTTCTCTCATTGCGCGCCGACATCCTTGGCGCATGGCCTCGGCCTCGAGCTGTTGTCGCGTTACCTACCCGAACAGAGCAAGTTTGGGTCGCTAAGTCCCTTCGGATTCGGCAAGACCTCATGTTTTACTACAGTTGGTGATGCGTGAAGTTCCTCTAGCGAAGACCCGAACGCTCACGACCGTGTACAACTACTAGCACTAAGTACCACGACGACCGTTGTCGGCAAGTACCCTCTCCGGATGGCCAAGTTCAACTACCATCGACCAACATCTACGAAAACGTACCACTATCGCCGCCGCCGTGTACCACTACTTCAACTACCGTCGACCCTCGAAGACCCCATGGACCCGAACATCCACGGGACATGAACAACTACTTCCACTACGAGATGTACCACTACCATCGGCATGTGTACGACTACTTCCCACGACGACACGTGAACAACTACTTCCTCTACGACCGCTACGTGAACGTCTACTTCCCTCTACGAAACTCGACCCGCTCCGAAGATGCACGCTTCGAAGGTATAACACCGAGATGATGACCGTGGACCGAATGCATTTGTTGTATGAGATGCACCCTATATTTGGATCGTGCCCGTTTGTCTTTGCACGTTCCTCGTTTGCCATGCCGCCGTCACGTGGGAACCCGGTAACCGGGATCACCCCACCATCTTTTTCATATTCCGCACATCCGCTCTCTTCCTTTTGCACTGGTATCTCCGTGAGCTACCAGAACCGATATGTTGCTGTGGCACCATTTTTGTTTCGGCGCCGTGGCACCCTTTTTGTTCCGCCATGGTGACCAAATGCTTCATAACATACTTATGTCAACATTTTCATAAAAATTGCATAAAACTTGTGCATGTCATCCGCATCATGATAACAACATTTAAATGTTTAAAATTGTTGTTGCATTAAATTGCTAAATGACATATGGGGATTTTCCGGAATTGTTGGTTGTTGTTCCGGCCTCATTTAAACTTGCCTAAATAGTTGGTTTAATTATGCTTCACCTCTTGCCATGTTTAACAACACTTAATATTGTTTTGGTAGCATAACCGAGAGAGAACTAAATAATTGATGTGGTGTTTCGTCAATATGCAACTCCGTTGCATATTGAGCTCCACTTAATTTGTAAGATAGTTTTGTGCATTTTGCCATGCCTCTTTAAACCGGACATGCATCATACTTGCTTGTGCATCATGCCATGTTTTATGTGATGGTTGTTTACCATGTTGTTTGTTTCTTTCCGGGTGCTTTCTCTCGTTAGCTTCGGTTTTGTTCCGGAGTTGTGAGGATTTGTTCGACTACGTCTGTTTGTCTTCTTCATGGAATCGTTCTTCTTCCTTGCGGGATTTCAGGCAAGATGATCATACCCTCGAAATCACTACTATCTTTGCTATGCTAGTTTGCTCACTCTTTTGCTATGCCAATGCTACGATGCCTACCATTTGCTTGTCAGCCTCCCAAAATTGCCATGAACCTCTAACCTTTGACACCATGTCCTAGCAAACCATTGTTTGGCTATGTTACCGCTTTGCTCAGCCCCTCTTATAGCGTTGTTAGTTGCAGGTGAAGATGAAGTTTGTTCCTTGTTGGAACATGGAGATGTTGTTCCTTGTTGGAACATGTTTACTTGTTGGGATATCACAATATATCTTATTTAATTAATGCACCTATATATTTGGTAAAGGGTGGAAGGCTCAGCCTTATGCCTGGTGTTTTGTTCCACTCTTGCCGCCCTAGTTTCCGTCATACCGTGTTATGTTCCCGGATTTTATGCTCCTAACGCTGGTCGGGTGATTTATGGGACCCCCGACAGTTCGCTTTGAATAAAACTTGTCCAAAGAAGGCCCAACCTTGGTTTTACCATTTGCCTCACCTAGCCCTTTTTCCCTTGGGTTTCGGAGCCGAGGGTCATCTTTATTTTAGCCCCCGGCGGTGCTCCTTCGAGTGTTGGTCCAAACGGGCAGATCAGGGGCCACCTCGGGCAACTCGAGGGCTGGTTTTACTCGTGGGTGACCTATCCGGTGTGCCCCGAGAATGAGGTACGTCGACTCCTATCGGGATTTGTCGGCACATCGGGCGGCTTTGCTGGTCTTGTTTTACCATTGTCGAAATGTCTTGATGTACCGGATACCGAGTCCGATCGGAGTGTCTTGGGTGAAGGTATATTCCTTCGTTGATCGCGAGAGCTTGTCATGGGCTGTTGGGACACCCTGCTGGGTTTAAACTTTCGAGAGCCGTGCCTGCGGTTATGTGGCGATGGGAATTTGTTAATGTCCGGTTGTAGAAAACCCGAAGTTGACCTGAATTAAAATACATCAACCGTGTGTGTAACCGTGATGGTCTCTTTCCGTGGAGTGCGGAAGTGAACACGTGTTGGAGTTATGCTTGACGAGGTTGCTATAGGATCACTTCTTGATCATACTTTTATCGACCGTGCTTTGCCTTCTCTTCTCGCTCTCATTTGCGTATGTTAGCCACCATATATGCTAGTCGCTTGCTGCAGTTCCACCTCATGCCTTTACCTTACCCATGAGCTTAAATAGTCTTGATCTCGCGGGTGCGAGATTGCTGAGTCCCCGTGGCTCACCAGATACTTCCAAAACCAGTTTGCAGGTGCCTATGTTATCGAGCAGGTGATGCAACCAAGCTCAAGGAGGAGCTCGATGAAGATCTTGCCCTTTTGTGTTGTTTCGTTCTAGTTGATCAGTAGTGGAGCCCGGTTGGGGTCGATCGGGGACCTTTGTCGCATTTGGGGTTCTTCTTTTATTTTGGTTCCGTAGTCGGACCTTGATTGTATCTGGATGATGTAATGCTTTATTCATGTAATTGTGTGAAGTGGCGATTGTAAGCCAACTATGTAACTCTTTCCCTTATGTATTACTTGGGTTGTGTGAAGATTACCTCACTTGCGACATTGCTTTCAATGCGGTTATGCCTCTAAGTCGTGCTTCGACACGTGGGAGATATAGCCGCATCGAGGGCGTTATAAGTTGGTAATCAGAGCCTTCCCCGACCTTAGGAGCCCCACTGCTTGATCGTTTTTAGCGGCCGAGTTGTGTCTAGAAAAATGTTTTGAGTCATTTAGGATTATATATATCGGAGAGTTTAGGAATTCTTTTTACTCCCCAGTCCCTTCTACCTTCTGGTGAGGTATCCTGACGTAGAGTTTTGACTCTTCTCTTCTCAAATTTCACTAATTTTTTTTTAGGATCACGCGGGTATCTTAGAATCGTTCCGATGGTTTTATGATGACAACATTGTCTTGGTTGCCTCCGTCGCCAGGGTTTTTTATCGGAGGTGTCCCGGAGTTGAGCTTTGAGGTGTTGTCGCCATAATTTTATCGTTGCAGTTCTCGAATACGTGAGTTTAGTACGCCGACATCGAAAATCTCTTTTATGCAGCTTGTTGGTGAGATAACCCGATAACCCAATCTCGAGGTGGGTACGGAGTATTGCCATGACTTGTATAACGGATGCTTTTCGAAGGTTGAGGTACACGATTTCCGAAGGTTTCTTGGTTATGTGTTGACGGATGGATACAGCTGGATGTAGGTATTGTTAGTTTGTGTGAGATATTATGCTTCCCCTGTATCCCCAACACCAGATTGCATAACCAGAAAGTTTCGGGAGTTTCTTAGGTGGGAATTCAAGTAGCTCCTAGAATATCTTTTCGACAGATGCATGATATGGGATTGGGTAAATCTCTATCATATGTTTGTTCCGGCTTATTCTGCAAGCCAAATCCTTTGTTTTGTGTTATATGTGGTATTCGAGCTGCTTCAATGTCAAATGTTGAATCCATACCTTGCCGAAATGGTGTTCTCATACTCCGATGTGAATACCAATCCTTCTCGATAATCGAGATTGTCATGTCAATCCTTTTCAACCGGCATGTTTCTCTTCAAGTGGATCCGATCACTTCAACATCTGCATGACCAATTATCATTTCTTCTCAACGGTGTTTGTTTCATCCGTCTCCAAGTTGCCTTTGTTCTTTCCCGCCCACCCACCCTTTTTCCTCAAGGACTAAGATTTCTTTACCAAGTATCCTTTTATTTTTGTGAAGTTTCTCCATTCTTTTCCATCAATGTTCTTACCCGGTGGTTCTCAAGAAGATGTTCTACTAGTTCGTCATTCCTCATTCCTTTCTCTTCTCCGGTGGATTCAAGTCAAGTTTTGTTGATCATACCTTTTTCCTCATTTCAATGTCTTCTCATACCGGTGCACCTCATTATCATTCTACTTCTCGCTATTTGTTATTCCGGAGTGCTCAAGATATCTCGAAGATTCGTGTTTCCACTCTGCATTCGTTCAAGCTCTTTCGAGATTGGTATCTCATTCAAGTCATTTAAGTCAACCGGTGCAACATCTCTTTTAAATCATTTTCAACGGTGTTTTCTTTTGAGTGGGCCCTAACCCACAGGTCGTTTCCCAGGATCTTACCTGACTCTTCTAATTTTCTCGAAGCTATTCCCAAATTCTTTTCGAAGTTTGACGTAAGAATGAATTATCATCAGTCATATTCCTTCTCCAAGATCGTTTTCAAATTCTTTTCATCGTTGGTTCAACCTTTTTAATTTTCATTCCGGAGTGCCTCAACAATTCATGGTGGTGGTTCTCATCATCATTCTCGGATTTTGAAGACCGAAGAAGAGTTTATCTTTAATCTTGCTCTATTCTCTTCAAGATTCATGGTGCTAGCTTGTTGCCATCCTCTCTTAATTGTTTTCGATTGTGAGAATCTTTTTCACCCATCAGGTGATATTCAAGAGTCTTCTCAGTTTGTCATCCGGAGTCCATCAATTCAGGTTTATTCATTCTCAACTGTCTGTTATCATTCTCCTATCTTGCCGGTGCATCAATTGAATATCCTCTAATCGGTTCTTGATCTCTTTGTTCTCATGTATCTAGTTTGTCTCAAGCATCTTCATTCATTTTCCAATTCTTCCCGGTGAATTGTGCCTTTGCTACGTTCAATTTTAGTTCTTACGGTGGTTCTTTCAAGATCTCTCTTCCTTGTTCATCATATCGATTCATTTGTTGTTCCAATCCTACCGGTGGTTCGTTGAAGACCTTTCTCAAGTTTTGATATACCTCTTTTAATCCTTTCTACGAGAATAAGTAGTATGCCAAATCCGTTGATTGTCATCAGTGTAATTGGTGAAGGATAAGCATAATATAATTCTTGTTCTTGTTTCATCCAAGTGATTAATCCTTTCCTTCGGAGTTTGTTCAGGAGTAATAAATTCTTGGTTTCAATTGCTCATCCTTCTTTTCCGGAGTTCCAAGTTTTCCACATTATCTCGTTGCGAAGCTCCATCTAAATCATCGCAAGGCTTCACCTTGTGTTTTCAACTTCTCTTTCTTTCTATCACCCTTTTGTTTACCGGAGTTCTTCATGGAGGCTCTACATGGTGGTTCATCAAGGATTCTTTTCATTCTTCAATTGTTCTTCAAGATTTCTCTTGAAGTTATGACCCGCCAAGCTATACTCTAAAATAAACATGGTGCTCAACTCATGTTTTGTTTTGAGGAGTTCAAGCATTCTTCATCTTGCATTCCAAAGTGCAATTCTTTCTACCTTAGCTTTTGAGGTGGTGTTATGTCACTCTGGGCAATTTCTCCTCATGTTTCATGATTCACAAGTTGTCAGGACTGAGTTAACTAAATCCATCATTTTCTCTTCGTTCAAGAGATCTTTTCTACCGTCAATCTCTTCATTGGAGTTATCTTGGTATAGATTTCACCTAAAGCCTTCCCTAAGGAACGTTGCTATTTTGGTGCTTATTAATGACCCAAGTTATCTCTTTTCCGTCTTGATGGAACAAGCTTTCATCTCTTCGTTAATCTCAAGCAAGCAATTGTTTCCGTTAGTGGCCGGTTGTCACCTCATAATGTTGAGATGTTTTCATAAGCCCACAACAAGCTTGTGCTTTTCGTTGTTGATTTTCCAACAACTCCGTTCAATTCTTCTTTGCAAGGATGCTTTCCAAGCTCATTTGTGGCAGAAGTTGTCATTTTCTTCTCCGTCCCTTTATCCCAACGGTCTAACTTCTATTCTTTCGTTACGGAGGCATTGTGATGTTGTGCTCTTCACCAATCACCTCGTTTTGTGAGGATCGTGTTCTTTTCTTGCTTATCCATTTAACCGGAGTGGTTTCGAATTCTATCTTGTCCATTAAACTCTTGATTCATGTCTTTGCAACCTTCAAGTTCTTGTAATGTTCCTTGTTCCTTTTTTCTAACGGATTGTTTGCAATCTCGTTCATCTCTGTTGTACTCTTTCTTTTAAATTGCTCAACCTCTCAAGGTTCGTGGTTTCACTCGTTCGTCAAAGGAGCAACTTAGTTTTACCTCCTCTCTTCCTCTTCCGTTTCTCTCCGGTACCATCCTAGATCTCGGGACGAGATCCTCTCGTAGTGGTGGAGTGTTGTAACGCCCCGAGACCGATGCTCGAGAAGACTTCCATAGGTTCCGGGTCCCTCTGTGTGTTTCATTTTTGATTGCTCCTTTTATTTTTGCATTTCATCATGTCATCATGTGCATGGTGTGATTTCTCATACATATTATGTTGTTGCATGTTCCATGCATGAATCTCGCATCACCCACCTTCTCCTTCCCTCTAATTCCTTCTTTTGACAAGTGCCATTTTTCCCCTTCTCTTTTAATGTTCACTTTCTCCCAAATAGTCAAACTTATTGCCCTAAGCCCCACCGCCAAATTTCACCTCTTTTGGGAATGTTTTGGTTAGGTTTTAAAATGGCTCAAGTTTGAATTTAATTCAAACTTGAATTATTTTTCTTCCTCTAAAAATTGCCAAACCAATTTATTCAAATTCTGCATATTCTCAAGACTCCAGGGATATTTTCTTTTCTGAAATATTCCACCTCTAGCACCTCTTTCTTTTCTCCTAAATTCTGGTTGAAGAATTAAGGAAAAGAAAAAGAGAGAGGGAGAAGCCAGCCCAACTGGGCCTCCCAGCTACTGCAGCTCGGCCCAACCACCCACGCAGCCAGACCGGCCCAAGGCCTAGGCCCATCCGGCCCCGCGCCCCGCAACCCTAGCCTCCCCTCTGCTCGATCTCTCCCCTCGTTCCCTCCCGTGCGCCGCCAGAACCGATTCCCCCCCTCGCTCGACCCATCTCTCTCGCTCTTCTCTCGGCCTCCACCATCTCCGCCTTCGCCTCCTGCTACCCGCGCGCCGCCACCCACCGGAGGGCCACCTGCAAGAACCCCCCCGCCTTACCGCCTCGACCTGCCTGCCAGGCAGCAGCAGCATGCTGCTGCACCTCTCGCCGACGCCAGCGCCGATCCCTTCCTCTCCTCGCTCCTCCCATGGCGCCAGCGCCGACGCTGCCCCTGTCTCCTCGTGCCGGCCCCGCCACCAAGTCCCGTCGCCGAGGAGCTCCACCAGGAGCCCGGAACCCCGCCGTCAAGCTCCATGCCGCACCCCTGCATCCTTCCTCCCGCGCCTCACGGCCCCCTCGCGTCGCAGCCAGGCCCCGCCACCGTCCTGCCCCGTCGCCCCTCCGGTCGCTGCGACCAGGAGCGCTGGCCTCGACCTCCCCATTGCCGCGGCTGCACCCTGCAGGAGCTCCGCCTCCTCTACTTTGCGTCAGCCTCTGCCTCCTCGCCATGCCCGGCCTCGCCTCTACTTCCTCTACAACGAACAGCAGCAACCCAAGTCCCGCGCCCCTGCTTCATTCCCTCTTCCTCGAGCACCCGAGACCCTGCGAGCCTCCCGCCGCCAAGATTCTGCTCATTGCTACGCTGCACATCCTTGGCATCATGGCCTTGGCCTCGAGCTGTTGCCGCGTTACCTACCCGAACAGGAGCAAGTTTGGGTCGCCAAGTCCCCTTCGGATTCGGCAAGACCCTCATGTTTGACTACAGTTGGTGATGCGTGAAGTTCCTCTAGCGAAGACCCGAACGTCTACGACCGTGTACAACTACTAGCACCAAGTACCACGACGACCGTTGTCGGCAAGTACCCTCTCCGGATGGCCAAGTTCAACTACCGTCGACCTGAACATCTACAAAAACGTGTACCACTACTGCCGCCGCCGTGTACCACTACTTCAACTACCGTCGACCCTCGAAGACCCTGTGGACCCCGAACATCCACGGGACATGAACAACTACTTCCACTACGAGATGTACCACTACCATCGGCATGTGTACGACTACTTCCCACGACGACACGTGAACAACTACTTCCTCTACGACCGCTACGTGAACGTCTACTTCCCTCTACGAAACTCGACCCGCTCCGAAGATGCACGCTTCGAAGGTATAACACCGAGATGATGACCGTGGACCGAATGCATTTGTTGTATGAGATGCACCCTATAATTGGATCGTGCCCGTTTGTCTTTGCACGTTCCTCGTTTGCCATGTCATTCCACGTGGGAACCCGTAACCGGGATCACCCCACCATCTTTTGCATATTCCACATCCGCCGCTTTTTTGCACTTTGGTATCTCCGTGAGCTACTGAACCGATATGTTGCCGTGGCACCATTTTTGTTTCGGCGCCGTGGCACCCTTTTTGTTCCGCCATGGTGACCAAATGCTTCATAACATACTTATGTCAACATTTTCATAAAAATTGCATAAAACTTGTGCATGTCATCCGCATCATGATAACAACATTTAAATGTTTAAAATTGTTGTTGCATTAAATTGCTAAATGACATATGGGGATTTTCCGGAATTGTTGGTTGTTGTTCCGGCCTCATTTAAACTTGCCTAAATAGTTGGTTTAATTATGCTTCACCTCTTGCCATGTTTAACAACACTTAATATTGTTTTGGTAGCATAACCGAGAGAGAACTAAATAATTGATGTGGTGTTTCGTCAATATGCAACTCCGTTGCATATTGAGCTCCACTTAATTTGTAAGATAGTTTTGTGCATTTTGCCATGCCTCTTTAAACCGGACATGCATCATACTTGCTTGTGCATCATGCCATGTTTTATGTGATGGTTGTTTACCATGTTGTTTGTTTCTTTCCGGGTGCTTTCTCTCGTTAGCTTCAGTTTTGTTCCAGAGTTGTGAGGATTCGTTCGACTACGTCCGTTTGTCTTCTTCATGGAATCGTTCTTCTTCCTTGCGGGATTTCAGGCAAGATGATCATACCCTCGAAATCACTACTATCTTTGCTATGCTAGTTTGCTCGCTCTTTTGCTATGCCAATGCTACGATGCCTACCATTTGCTTGTCAGCCTCCCAAAATTGCCATGAACCTCTAACCTTTGACACCATGTCCTAGCAAACCGTTGTTTGGCTATGTTACCGCTTTGCTCAGCCCCTCTTATAGCGTTGTTAGTTGCAGGTGAAGATGAAGTTTGTTCCTTGTTGGAACATGGAGATGTTGTTCCTTGTTGGAACATGTTTACTTGTTGGGATATCACAATATATCTTATTTAATTAATGCACCTATAGATCTGGTAAAGGGTGGAAGGCTCGGCCTTATGCCTGGTGTTTTGTTCCACTCTTGCCGCCCTAGTTTCCGTCATACCGGTGTTATGTTCCCGGATTTTATGCTCCTAATGCGGTCGGGTGATTTATGGGACCCCCGACAGTTCGCTTTGAATAAAACTTGTCCAAAGAAGGCCCAACCTTGGTTTTACCATTTGCCTCACCTAGCCCTTTTTTCCCTTGGGTTTAGTCCCGAGGGTCATCTTTATTTTAGCCCCCGGCGGTGCTCCTTCGAGTGTTGGTCCAAACGGCAGATCATGGGCCACCTCGGGCAACTCGAGGGCTGGTTTTACTCAGAGGTCGACCTATCCGGTGTGCCACGAGAACGAGGTACGTGCGACTCCTATCGGGATTTGTCGGCACATCGGGCGGCTTTGCTGGTCTTGTTTTCATTGCTGAGGAAATCGTTAACTGGTAGCTGCTCGGTTGGCTGGCGAGTAGGGGATTAATCGTCTAATCGGCAAGTTAATCGGTCATTTAATCAATTAATCGGACGATTTTTCAGTTTATCGGCTACTCGGTGACCCTACTAGTAGGGATTAATCGGCAAGTTAACTGGTTAATCGGATGAATTCTTGAACAGGGCTTGTTTTACCATTGTCGAAATGTCTTGATGTACCGGGATACCGAGTCTGATCGGAGTGTCTTGGGTGAAGGTCTATTCCTTCGTTGATCGCGAGAGCTTGTCATGGGCTGTTGGGACACCCTGCAGGTTTAAACTTTCGAGGCCGTGCCATGTTATGTGGCGATGGGAATTTGTTAATGTCCGGTTGTAGAAAACCGAAGTTGACCTTAATTAAAATACATCAACCGTGTGTGTAACCGTGATGGTCTCTTTCCGTGAGTCCGGAAGTGAACACTGATGTTGGAGTTATGCTTGATGTAGGTTGCTATAGGATCACTTCTTGATCATACTTTTATCGACCGTGCTTTGCCTTCTCTTCTCGCTCTCATTTGCGTATGTTAGCCACCATATATGCTAGTCGCTTGCTGCAGTTCCACCTCATGCCTTTACCTTACCCATGAGCTTAAATAGTCTTGATCTCGCGGGTGCGAGATTGTTGAGTCCCCGTGGCTCACCAGATACTTCCAAAACCAGTTTGCAGGTGCCTATGTTACCAAGCAGGTGATGCAACCAAGCTCAAGGAGGAGCTCGATGAAGATCTTGCCCTTTTGTGTTGTTTCGTTCTAGTTGATCAGTAGTGGAGCCCAGTTGGGGTCGATCGGGGACCTTTGTCGCATTTGGGGTTCTTCTTTTATTTTGGTTCCGTAGTCGGACCTTGATTGTATCTGGACGATGTAATGCTTTATTCATGTAATTGTGTGAAGTGGCGATTGTAAGCCAACTATGTAACTCTTTCCCTTATGTATTACTTGGGTTGTGTGAAGATTACCTCACTTGCGACATTGCTTTCAATGCGGTTATGCCTCTAAGTCGTGCTTCGACACGTGGGAGATATAGCCGCATCAAGGGCGTTATAATCAGCAGATCAGAAGAGGAGCTGTGGATATGCCCCTCAGATTCAGGAGTTGATTAACTCAAAGATGGGCACAGGGAAATATCAATTGGATAAGGAACATTTTCCACTTTATGCAGACTTTGAGGACAATCAAGTTGTCATGAATGAGAATGATCCATCATCAGTTCAAGCTCAAGAGAAGAAGGAGAAGGCAAGGAAGGAGAAGGCTGCCAAGATGCCAACTCAAGAGGAGGCATCTGAGTATTTCTTGAAGAACAAGCAGAGCAACTTGGTTACTTAATAGCATCAACACCGAGGATTGAGAAGGGACTGCCACCTCACTCGTAATCGGAGAGCTCGGAAAGAATCATGGAGCTCAAATTCCATGACCTTGATGTCAAAGTAATCGAGATTGATCGGTTGTAGAGCAGCCAGCAGGATGACATGCAGGAGAGGCAGGCAAGACTACAACTAATGTGTTTGCCAGAGTGCCTAGAGCCCAGAGGTCGATTCAGGTTCGTGATGCACACACGAGCAACATCTTCAAGACCAGCCACAGCCCCTCTTCGCTCGGTGGCAACCAGCTCCAAATCAACTCCAGCACCCTCTACTTCAACTCAAGCCTTCGTCCTTGGAGTTATCCGGACACCACCACCTGAAGATCAAGCCTGAGAGACGATCTAGCACTATGCATTTTCTATGAACTTTTTGGTAACTTGTTGCCAGAGGGGGAGAAAAATGTATAGATCATAGGCTTCGAGAGAGAGAGAGAGTGTTGCTTTTGTTCTCTCTTGCTTTATTTGGTGGTTAAAACTTGTTTGCTTTTGATTGCTTGAGATACTATGCTTGTGAGACATTGATGATCATGTGTTTGATCATAAGCTACACCTATGCATGTTTGATATTATCTTATCTATCCTATGTGATCATTCACTTTGCTTGGTGATGAGTGCATGTATTCAATATTTATTAGTTTGAGCGCTGCACCAAGATGTATGTGACATGGAAGAGTAACCATGAGCCTAATTCATTGTGCATTTGCAGTCCAAAGCAAATCCTAAACTATGCACAAATTTAGGGGGAGCTCTTGCTTATCAAATACTTCTCAAAGCGACGATGTTTTTAAATCTTTCTATCATTTGTCGAAGCTTTGATCTATATGTTGTCATCAATTACCAAAAAGGGGGAGATTGAAAGTGCAACTATCCCTAGGTGGTTTTGGTAATTCATAACAACATATAGCTCATTGAGCTAATGCTATTCCAAGACTATTATTTCAGGAAAGCTCAATGAATGGCATGGCATGGATGATGAAAGTGGATCCCTCAAAATACTAAGGACAAATGATTGGCTCAAGCTCAAAAGCTCAAGACTCTTCATTTCATATTTTAGTGATCCAAGATCACATTGAGTCTATAGGAAAAGCCAATACTATCAAGGAGGGATGAGGTGTTGCTTAATGAGCCTCTTGCTTCATGTGCTTAGTGATATGCTCCAAAACCCTCAGCTACTTTCCCACATCCACAAATGACCTAAACCCAAATCCAAAATCGGTCACACCGATTCTTCCTATCCGGCGCCACCGATTCCAAAAGTCATAGCCACTGCCACAAACCCTAATCAAATCGGTCTTACCGATAGGGATCTCGGTCTCACCGAGATGGGATTGTAATCTCTTTGTTTCCCTTCGTAACGTTTCGGTCTAACCGAAGTGAGCGATTGGTCCCACCGAGATTGCAATGTAAACTCTCTATTTCCTATTTGTAACATTTCGGTCTCACCGAAAAGAGCAAATCGGTCCCATCGAGTTTACCTGACCAACTCTCTCGAAAGCTTATTACCAAAATCGGTCTCACCGAGTTTGTGTAATCGGTCTTACCGAGATTACGTTATGCCCTAACCCTAACCGAATCGGTCTCACCGAGTTGCATGTCAGTCCCACCGAAAATCACTAACGGTCACTAGGTTTGCTAAATCGGTCCGACCGAGTCTGTTGAATCGGTCCCACCAAGTTTGGTAAATTGTGTGTAACGGTTAGATTTTGTGTGGAGGCTATATATATCCCTCCACCTCCTCTTCATTCGTGGAGAGAGCCATCAGAACAAACCTACACTTCCAACTTACCATTTCTGAGAGAGAACCACCTACTCATGTGTTGAGGCCAAGATATTCCATTCCTATCATATGAATCTTGATCTCTAGCCTTCCCCAAGTTGCTTTCCACTCAAATCTTCTTTCCACCAGATCCAAAACCTATGAGAGAGAGTTGAGTGTTGGGGAGACTATCATTTGAAGCACACGAGCAAGGAGTTCATCATCAACGCACCATTTGTTACTTCTTGGAGAGTGGTGTCTCCTAGATTGGCTAGGTGTCACTTGGGAGCCTCCGACAAGATTGTGGAGTTAAACCAAGGAGTTTGTAAGGGCAAGGATATCGCCTACTTCGTGAAGATCTACCGCTAGTGAGGCAAGTCCTTCGTGGGAGACGGTCATGGTGGGATAGACAAGGTTGCTTCTTCGTGGACCCTTCGTGGGTGGAGCCTCCGTGGACTCACAAGAACTGTTACCCTTCGTGGGTTGAAGTCTCCATCAACGTGGATGTACGATAGCACCACCTATCGGAACCACGCCAAAAACATCCGTGTCTCCAATTGCGTTTGAATCCTCCAAACCCTTCCCTTTACTTTCTTGCAAGTTGCATGCTTTAATTTCATTGCCTATATACTCTTTGCATGCTTGCTTGAATAGTGTGATGATTGCTTGACTTGTCCTAAGATAGCTAAAATCTGCCAAACTCTAAAATTGGGAAAAGGTTAAGTTTTCAATTGGTCAAGTAGTCTAATCACCCCCCCCCTCTAGACATACTTCAAGGTCCTACAGATACTCCTTCGCGCTGCTCCTCTCCGCTGCCCGACTCGTCAATAGTTTGACTCTTCTTTAATCCATTGGTGGCATCAATGTCCATGTCATCCCCGCCTCTCTTCCCCCGTTTGACATCTAATCCCACTTGCGGTTCTAAGCCTGACTCATGGTGCTTCCTTCGAAACTTCTTATCACCCTTATGTCCTCCATCTAAACCAGCGGGTACCCCCTTCCTTCCCTCCCTCTAACCGTCCGTCTCCTTGCTAATTTTGCACATCTTCCCGCTATCTTCTTTCTCGTCTCCCCCATCACCGTTGGGGCTGTCACTGGTCAGTCCCTCTTCACTTCTACCTACTTGTCCTTCCTGGCTTGCTTTACTCTTATCAAACACTTGGTCAAATTGTAGTGATTTTGCAGCTGTACTAATCCTCGCTTTATCTTCCTTCTCCGTGATCTTTAAGGGACTCGTCACCTCCTGTTCCCCTCGCCCCTGATCTTGTCACCGCTCCTAGACACCAGATCATCCTTCCTCCAAGATGGGGCATCACTTCCCGAGCTTCTTGGCCCTCTTCCCCGAGCATGTTGTCCCCGGCTACCCAGATTTTGGTAACGGGTGCCTCCTCTACCTCCACTCCAGCTCCTACTTCCCTTACCTCCCCGCACCCCTGCATGCCTACCTCCCCCATTCTGCTATCCTCAGCTCTCATCCATGGGCCAAATTAGGGCACATCGCCTTTGATAGATTTCATTCTCCAGTCCTTCTCACCGTGCCCAATTACACCACAAGTATAACAGAAGTCCGACATATATTCGTACTCAAAACGACACCACAGCAGGTCTTTCTTCTTCTTCTTCTTCTTCTTCTTCTTCTTCTTCTTCTTCTTCTTCTTCTTCTTCTTCTTCTCTCCTATTACCTCCATCTCCTCCAGGTCATTTTTCCCTTTCTTCTCTCCTCTATCCAACACAAAACCTCTCATCAATGGTTCCTTGATATCTAGCTTGACCTTCACACGCAAGTACTTCCCCACGGCCTTTCCATCATGTCCCACATCCACGTCAACCAGATCATGAAAGTCAGCACCAATACGCTCTCATGTCGCCCTGTTCATGTATCCGGGAGGCAGACCGAACACAGGTATCCACATGGGGATCAGATTGAACTCGTACTCATCCACCGTCTTCTCTGGATCAAACTCTTCCATAACAAGCAGCTCTTTGTCAAACCACCACGGTCCATCCTCGAGGGCACGCCTCCATCTCGATGCTTGGCGGAAGGTGAATAGGAACACATTGGTCTCCAACTCCTTACACTCAAGCCCCTTGATAGGGCACCAGATTCTTCCGAGTGTTTGCCCCACCACACCTGCAGGAGCCGGTTTCTCAGAGAGTAGTTTCCCCACTGCTTGTGAACCATCCGGTGCCCATTCACAGTCCTTCCCCTTCTCCGACTGCCCGATCTTCAGTTCTCTCCTCTCCGCCGCTGACAACTTCAAACCTCTCATGAGCCCTTCCACATCCTCCATCTCCTAGTACTCCCCTTTGCGCCGACCTATATGGTGGATGAACTGCGAGAGGTTATGGTGGATGAGACGAATTGATGTTTGAGGACTACGATCTAGGCGTGGCGGCATCAACCAAAGATCGAAAGCGCTCGAATTCCAGGGAACCCTAGCGAGATTGGGATCGCCTCCCAATCGCCGCATCCTGATTTACGCCAACCATCACCGTAAGGGACGGACCGCCGCCAATCCCCTTCTTTCTTTTGGTTAGCCAACAAAACGATCCATCTTCAAACATCGGGGTTTTTTCTTCAGATTTTTTGAAATGTTGTACGGCATCGGTGCATTGGGTACATCCTCGGATCGGTGAGGGGCGGGCGAGGAATGATGGCGGCCGCAGAAGCGGATGATATCCACTTTGAAAACTCTGCGCAAGCGTGCGGCCGCGCCGGGTCCCGCACTGACAGCGACGCGCCCCACCACAACCACACCCACACCCACCCGCGCGCGCGCCCGCGAAACCTCCGTTCCTCCTGCTCAGCCGCCCGGAAGGAGAGCCCAGACGGTTCTCGCCGTCAATTAAAAACAAAACGAAACGCAGCCTCCCATCAAAAGGCTTCCCCCTCCATGGCGCGGCCCCACCCACGGAGGGAGGTGGAGGCGCCCCATTGGCTGGCCCCGTCACGCGCTGCGGCCAGCCACAAGGCTCCAAGCCCAGGCCGGCCTGCTGCGGCCGCTTGCTCGCAGAATCCCTTTGACTTTTCGGCACCGTGGAAACTCGAGAGACCAGCGCAACAAAGCGCCCCCCGCCCCGCCTGCCTACCCGCCTGTGACCCCGAGCTCACGCTGTGCGACCCCTTTCCCGTATTTTCCACCCGTATATGCGTCCGGTTCTCAAAAGCTACGGCGGCACACCATTTTCTACGCCTCCGGAACGTGTGCAGTCTCCTGACGGCTAAGTGTGCGGTCGCGGTACTGCCCAGCGGGGACGACGCTTTTGAATACTACTACTACTGCGTAATCTGAATAATCTAAGGCTAAGCGTGCCAATAATATCGTCGGTTAAATTATCAATCATCCTACCTGTAGGAGTAGATTAGGCTGCTGTGCTGTGGACTGTCTGTGGAAGAAGGCTGGTTGGCTGCTAAGGCCAAACAAGGCAATAAAAGCCAGCGCAGTTAGGTAAAGGGTGTACTCCCCGTAGAAAAGAAAGGCAGAGGGCGGGGAGGGGGCTATAAAAAAATCCCGTGCTACTGCCCTAATTCCCTTTGGACTTTGGCGTTATATCCATCCTCGAGCCCCTCCCGTCCCGGCCCTCACCCTCTCTCCTCCGCCTGATTCCAGTGGTGCTGCTGCCTTCTTCTCCACCGGGACAGACGAGACACGCTGGGTAAGCATGCTCCGAGTTTTTCCCTCTCTTCTGTGCTTCCTTGTTTTCCATGGGATTCTAGCTCTTGCTTGCGCTTTTCCCTTGGTTTGGGATGGTGACCTACGCATCGATCGACTTCTCCCAGGCATGGAAAATCTGTTAACGAGTTCTTTATCTCCAGTTGCTGTTTGAGTAGTTGAGTTGAATCGAGTTGGCTGGCTGGTGTGCAGTTCAGGTTTGGTTCGCTGTACAGTACTGTAGTAAGCATCCGCCGACGGTTCCTTATCTCCAGCTTGCGCACCTAATCTTGGATTTTGACCATCCAGCTGCTCTCCCACCTGTGTGCTGGGGAATTAACGCCAATCTTGCATGGATTTCGTTTGATTCCTTCTTGTTTCTTGGTTGCAGTTGCGGAGCAGCTAGCGGCGGAGGTGCTTTCTTCATCATGGAGTCGCAGCAGAAGCAACAGATGGAGGCGGTTTCTGCGCCGGCCGCCACGAACGGGGGCGGGGAGCTGATCGGGTACGTGGACGTGCACGTCCGGAGCGCGCGGGACATCCAGAACATCTGCATCTACCACAAGCAGGATGTGTACGCGCGCCTCTCGCTGCCGGGGGAGGGCGCGCCGGCGGCGTCCACGCAGGTCATCAATGGCGGCGGCCGCAACCCGGTGTTTGACCAGTCGGTGCGCGTCGGCGTGCGCGCTGGGGACGTCGACGCCGCGCTCCGCTGCGAGGTCTGGATGCTCAGCCGGGTCAAGAACTACCTGCAGGACCAGCTGCTGGGGTTTGCGCTCGTGCCGCTCCCGGACGTCGTCGCCGCCGAGGGCGGCACGCTCGCGCGCGAGTTCCCGCTCTCCACCAACGACCTCTTCCACTCCCCGGCTGGGTTCTTGGAGCTCGAGCTCTCTTACATCGGGGTTGTGCCCGATGTCATTCCCGTCTCGCCGACGCCCAAGCCTGCGCTGGCTGATCCCGACGAGTCAGAGAACGCCGGCGCTGGCGCAGGGAAAGACTACGAGAACATGGAGTTCCCTGACATGAATCTTGTGGAGGAAAACCAGATTATGCTCTCGGAATATGTTGGGCTGCCGTGCACAGCCATGGAAACGCAGAGCTCCGAGAGCCTCCTGACCTCGGAGGACGTGGACGGCGCCGCCACCGAGTCCCACGACGCTGGCGTGCGCGTCGTGCAGAGCTTCTCCACGGACTACAGCACGGCCGACTCGGCCGGCGCCTTCAGGAGCGAGACGGCAGTCAGCAGCGTGTCCACCACGGAGTCCCCGGCCGCGGCCGTCCCGGCCACCCCGCAGTCCAACCCGTCCGAGCCGTCAGGAAACGCCCTATCATCAGCAGGGCAGAAGGAGAAGGCCTCGGAAGCGGCGGACGCGGCGGAGGTCGATTCGTCTCACACCGTTCAGGAGAGCCCGGCGGTGAACTCGCCCAGCACCGTGTCTGAGAACGCGGTGGACAAGCCGCCGGCGATGAGCTTCAACTTCGCGGAGGAGGTGCAGGTGAACCAGAAGGAGATCATGGACATGTACATGAAGAGCATGCAGCAGTTCACGGAGTCGCTGGCCAAGATGAAGCTCCCGCTGGACATGGACAATGGCAGCGACAAGAGTGGGAGCGGCCCCGCAGCCGCCTCGCCCACGGATTCCAGCGGCACCGACTCGAGCGCGGCGGCGAAGAAACCGGCGGCCGGGGGCGCGCAGGAGAAATCTCCCAAGGTGTTCTACGGAAGCCGAGCCTTCTTCTAGGAGGGAACGAAGCCGGGAGTAGTGCCGGACCCCGGACTAGAAGATGGCATTTGCAGCCATCAGTCTCAGCTGAAAACTTGGTAGCGCAGAGGAATAACACTTTTCTCATGCTGTTGTTTTACTTAGGCTTGGTCAGATCCCAAGACACATGCGGAAATTAGCTGCCCTGTCTGTCTTACTTTTAATGTATCGCTACTCTAATGAGAAATGCCTGGCTTCTTTTGCTTGAGTAGTATAGACATCTGAATGTGATTTGCAATCTTCTTAGGTCACGCTTGAAACGCACCAAAATTTACAGGAATTTCATAGGAACGTATCAAACAGAGCGGCGTGAGACAGCAACAGAGTGGTGGGCAACGGTGCCAGCTCCTCCATGTTTGATGTTTCCAATTGTAGATGGTATTTGATGATTCTGCAGATCTTGCTCAAGGGTTAGGACGATCGATAGGGATGCTAATCTTGTCGGGAAGATGTGTGTAGACACCCTGCCTGATGGCTGTGGATGTGGAAAGTTGAAGCACATCGGGAACCTTGTGTAGCCATCATCATGTCATCTCTTTCCTTTTCAATCCAGCTCATCTTCTTCTCCCTACTTCCTAGTTTCTGGTTTTGTAGTTGTAGTGTCCACCAAGGAGATTCCATCTTAATATGCTACCATGGACCTCGCCAACAACTTTGCAGTGCCTAGTTTGCTGAGGCAAGAAAACATCAAATCTGTTTGTCCGAGGTTCCTACTAATTTATGTAAAAGATTTTTTTGAAGGTATATATAAAACTATAAAAGTATGAGTAAGTTACAATAGGGAGAAAAAAAGAAGAAGAAAGGAGACAATCATTGGGCCGGTTAAAATTTAACCAATTCCAGCTCTAGGAATAAAATAGCCATAACAAGACTAGAAGTGATCTGTTATCCAAGCTTGATTGCATCCACACACTCCGGCATCTCGTCCCCCGTGTCGCCCACCCCGCGGGCGACCCGGGCGAAACCCAAGCCGTCGGGTGAGCTACCTCCTCGCCAGATCTCCTCCCTCGCCGCCACCAGAAGCGCTGTCGGCAAAGCTCAGCAGGCTTCGGCGGCAATGGGCACTCGTTCTCCGTCTCACGGTGTTCGGGCGTTGCGGGCGTCCGCCGTGGGGCGTGTGGTCACTGTGGCGAAGCTTATACCGAGGCTGCGCGGCGAGTGTGTACGGGCGACGGAGCGCGCGTCGCGGTGTCGGATCGCAGCGTGGGATTCGCTCTCATAGCACGGCGGCCGGCGATCGGATCTCGGCGGCAATTCGTTGATGGCGCGCGCGCGGCTCGCTTGGGCGGCACCCACGGTGCAGATGGGGCCTTCCACGGTTGCTTGGCGACGTGGGCGGCGGCGCTATGACGACTCCTCGATGGCCGACCGGAGTTCCATGGGAGGCGTCGTCTCTGACTCGATCTACTCCGGTTCGTGCTGGCTACGGCACCGACTACGGTCGATGCCAATACTGCCTGGACAGATCTGGCGGGTGGGCATGAATCCGGGGGAAACTCCAGGCCGGTGTGGTGGCCGCACCAAAGTCCACGCCCTCGTCGCCGATTCCCTTCCTGGAGGCTTCGGTGTGGATCCTACGCCCCTCACCTCTGCCATGAGCGCAGGCGAAAGCCTCTGTTTCTCTGTTTGGGCGGTGATGGCACTTTGGTGTCGTGTTCCTTCCTGAAGGCGTTGGCTGGGGACTGCTCAGCGTGGTGGAGTTGCTGGTAGTTCGGAGTCGACGCGAGATGGCATGTAGGTGGAGCGCTGTGGCATCAACCGTATCGTCGACGGTGGGTCTCGGCGGCATGGCGCAGTGGAGACTCGGTGTCTGATGTGCGGAGATGGACTCATGCAGGAGGAGGAAGCTGTCTGGCGTCATGGTGGCATTGATGGAAGAGAGGCCTGGCAAGGTCGGTGCATGAGTTCTGCTTTGAGGCTGGACCGATGGAAGATGAAAGTGACGATTCTTGCAGCGTGCGATGCTCACTGGGAGTGTGTCGAACCGGTGTGGGACCTGTAGGATCGAAAGTATGTCTAGAGGGGGGTGATTAGACTACTTGACCAAATAAAAATCTAGCCTTTTCCCAATTTTAAGTCTTGGCAGATTTTAGCAACTTAACACAAGTCAAGCAATCAACCTACACATGCAATTCCAAGAGTATAGCAGCGGAATGTAAATCAATGCATATGAAGGTAAAGGGGAGGATTTTGGAGGGAGCAAACGCAATGTAGACATGGAGATTTTTGGCGTGGTTCCGATAGGTGGTGCTATCATACATCCACATTGATGGTGAAGGAAATATGCCCTAGAGGCAATAATAAAGTTATTATTTATTTCCTCATATCATGATAAATGTTTATTATTCATGCGAGAATTGTATTAACCGGAAACATGATACATGTGTGAATACATAGACAAACATAGTGTCACTAGTATGCCTCTACTAGAACTAGCTCATTGATCAAAGATGGTTATGTTTCCTAACCATAGGCATGTGTTGTCATTTGATTAATGGGATCACATCATTAGGAGAATGATGTGATTGACTTGACCCATTCCTGTAGCTTAGCACTTGATCGTTTAGTATGTTGCTATTGCTTTCTTCATGACTTATACAAAGTTCCTGCAACTATGAGATTGTGCAACTCCCGTTTACCGGAGGAACACTTTGTGTGCTACCAAATGTCACAACGTAACTGGGTGATTATAAAGGTGCTCTACAGGTGTCTCCAAAGGTACATGTTGAGTTGGCATAATTCGAGATTAGGTTTTTTCACTCCACTTGTCGGAGAGGTATCTCTGGGCCCTCTCGGTAATACTCATCACCTAAGCCTTGCAAGCATTGTAACTAATGAGTTAGTTATGAAATGATGTATTACGGAACGAGTAAAGAGACTTGCCAATAACAAGATTGAACTAGGTATTGGATACCGACGATCGAATCTCGGGCAAGTAACATACCGATGACAAAGGGAACAACGTATGTTGTTATGCGGTTTGACCGATAAAGATCTTCGTAGAATATGTAGGAACCAATATGAACATCCAGGTTCCGCTATTGGTTATTGACCGAGAATAGTTCTAGGTCATGTCTACATAGTTCTCGAACCCGTAGGGTCCGCACGCTTAACGCTACGATGACAGCTTTATTATGAGTTTATAAGTTTTGATGTACCGGTTTGTTCGAGTCCCGATGTGATCACGGACATGACGAGGAGTCTCGAAATGGTCGAGACATAAAGATTGATATATTGGACGACTATATTCGACACCGGAAGTGTTCCGGTGATTTCGAGAAAACGGAGTGCCGGAGGGGTTACTGAACCCCGGGAAGTATTGGGCCTTAGTGGGCACGGGGAGAGAGAGAAGCACCCCAGAGGTGGCGCGCCTCTCCCAAGGGAGTCCGACTGGACTAGGGGGGGCGCGCCCCTCTTCCCTCTCCTCTCCCCCTCTTTCCTTCCCCTTCCTCCTTCCTAGTTGGATTAGGAAAGGGAGTCCTACTCCCACTAGGAGGAGGACTCCCCCCTCCTATGGCGCGCCCCAAGGGCCGGCCGGCCTCCCCCCTTGCTCCTTTATATACGGGCGGGGGGGCACCCCAGAGATACACAAGTTGATCTACGGATCGTTCCTTAGCCGTGTGCGGTGCCCCCCTCCACCATATTCCACCTCGGTCATATCGTCGCGGAGTTTAGGCGAAGCCTGCTACCGTAGAACATCATCATCGCTACCACGCCGTCGTCCGACGGAACTCATCCCCGACGCTTCCTGGATTGAGCCCGGAGGACGCCATCGAGCCGGGCGTGTCTTTGAACACGGAGGTGCCGTCGCTCGGTGCTTGGATCGGTCGATTCGTGAAGACGTACGACTACATCAACCGCGTTGTCATAACGCTTCCGCTTAACGGTCTACGAGGGTACGTAGACAGCACTCTTCCCTCTCGTTGCTATGCCATCACCATGATCTTGCGTGTGCGTAGGAATTTTTTTGAAATTACTGCGTTCCCCAACAGTGGCATCCGAGCCTAGGTTTTATGGTTTGATGTTATATGCACGAGTAGAACACAAGTGATTTGTGGGCGATATAAGTCATACTGCTTACCAGCATGACATACTTTAGTTCGGCGGTATTGTTGGATGAAGCGGCCCGGACCGACATTACGCGTACGCTTACGCGAGACTGGTTTTACCGCCGTGCTTTGCACACAGGTGACTAGCGGGTGTCAGTTTCTCCAACTTTAGTTGAACCTAGTGTGGCTACGCCAGGTCCTTGTGAAGGTTAAAACAGCATCAACTTGACAAACTATCATTCTGGTTTTGATGCGTAGGTGAGATTGGTTCTTGCTTAAGCCCATAGCACCCACGTAAAATTTGCAACAACAAAGTAGAGGACGTCTAACTTGTTTTTGCAGGGCATGTTGTGATGTGATATGGCCAAGACGTGATGCTATATTTTATTGTATGAGATGATCATGTTTTGTAACCGAAGTTATCGGCAACTCGCAGGAGCCATATGGTTGTCACTTTATTGTATGAAATGCAACGCATCAGTAATTGCTTTACTTTATCACTAGCGATAGCGATAGTCGAGAAGCAATAGATGGCGTGGCGACAACGATGCTACGATGGAGATCAAGGTGTCGCACCGGTGACGATGGTGATCACGACGGTGCTTCGGAGATGGAGATCACAAGCACAAGATGATGATGGCCATATCATATCACTTATATTGATTTCATGTGATGTTTATCCTTTATGCATCTTATCTTGTTTTGATTGACGGTAGCATTTTAAGATGATCTCTCACTAAAATTATCAAGAAGTGTTCTCCCTGAGTATGGACCGTTGCCAAAGTTCGTCGTGCCCAGACACCACGTGATGATCGGGTGTGATAAGCTCTACGTCCATCTACAACGGTGCAAGCCAGTTTTGCACACGCGAATACTCGTGTTAAACTTGACGAGCCTAGCATATGCGGATATGGCCTCGAACACGGAGACCGAAGGTCGAGCGTGAATCATATAGTAGATATGATCAACATAGTGATGTTCACCATTGAAAACTACTCCATCTCACGTGATGATCGGTTATGGTTTAGTTGATTTGGATCACGTAATCACTTAGATGACTAGAGAGATGTCTGTCTAAGTGGGAGTTCTTAAGTAATATGATTAATTGAACTTAAATTTATCATGAACTTAGTACCTGATAGTATTTTGCTTGTCTATGTTTGTTTGTAGATAGATGGCTCGTCTTTGTTGTTCCGTTGAATTTTAATGCGTTCCTTGAGAAAGCAAAGTTGAAAGATGATGGTAGCAATTACACGATTGGGTCCAGAATTTGAGGATTATCCTCATTGTCTGATAGAAGAATTACGCCCCGAAGCACCGCTGGGTGCCGTGCCTCATCGCAGGAGCAACACCAGATGTTATGAACGTCTGGCGAGCAAAGTCGATGACTACTCTATAGTTCAAGTGTGCCATGCTTTACGGCTTAGAACTGGTCTTCAACGACGTTTTGAACGCTCATGGAGCATATGAGATGTTCCAGAGTTGAAGTTAATATTTCAAGCAAATGCCCGGATTGAGAGATATGAAGTCTCCAATAAGTTCTACACCTGCAAGATGGAGGAGAATAGTTCTGTCAAGGAGCATATACTCAAAATGTCCGGGTATAATAATCACTTGATTCAACCGGGAGTTAATCTTCCGGATGATAGCGCCATCGATGAAATTCTCCAATCATCGCCACCAAGCTACAAGAGCTTTGTGATGAACTATAATATGCAAGGGATGAACAAGACTATTCCCGAGCTCTTCGCAATGCTAAAAGCTGCAGAGGTAGAAATCAAGAAGGAGCATCAAGTGTTGATGGTCAACAAGACCACTAGTTTCAAGAAAAGGGCAAAGGGAAGAAGAAGGAACTTCAAGAAGAACATCAAGCAAGTTGTCGCTCAAGAGAAGAAACCCAAGTCTGAACCTAATCCTGAAATCGAGTGCTTCTACCGCAAGCGATCGGTCATTTGAAGCGGAACTGCCCCAAGTATTTGGCGGATAAGAAGGATGGCAAAGTGAACAAAGGTATATGTGATATACATATTATTGATGTGTACCTAACTAGAGCTCGTAGTAGCACCTGGGTATTTCATACTGGTTCTGTTGCTAATATTTGCAACTCGAAGCAGGGACTACAGAATAAGCGAGCACTGGCCAAGGACGAGGTGACGATGCGCGTGGGAAACGGTTCCAAAGTCGATGTGATCGCGGTCGGCACGTGTAACACCCCGGATGTATCTTTCCATATTTGTAACTCCAACTCTTGCCATTTTCGGATATGTGATATGATATTCCCTCCGTGGTTGGGTGTTGTTTTCATTTTGCATTTTGTTCATGTCATGCATCTCATATCATGTCATCATGTGCATCTCATTTGCATACATGTTCGTCTCATGATTCCGAGCATATTCCCCGTTGTCCGTTTTGCAATCCGACACTCCTATGTTCCCCGGCGTCTCCTTTTACATTTTTCCGTGTGCGGGTGTTGAACATTCTCGGAATGGACCGAGCCTTGCCAAGTGGCCCTGGTATAGCACCGTAGACCACTGTCAAGTTTGGGTCATTTGGAGTTCGTTTGATACTCCAACGGTTAACCGCACCCTCGCAAAGGCCTCTGTTAAGTTGCAGCCCAACACCCCTCCAAAACAGCTCAATAACCCATCTAACTCCCCTCCATGCCCTCGGTCGTTCGATCACGATCGTGTGGGCGAAAACTACACCCCATTTGGACTCTCCTAGCTCCCTCTATGCCTATTTAAAGACCCTCCCCAAATCCCGCAAACCCTAGCAAACCCCAGATCCACAAGGCGGACACGTCCGCGTCGCGCGGACACGTCCGCGCCTGCCCCAGCGAATCCGGGCTCGCCACGTGGCGCCGTCCGCCCGCCGCCCTCCGCCCGGCCAGCGAGGTCTGAGCCCCAGCTGCCCCGCCCCAGCCCACACACCCATACACCATGCTCACCACACATGCCTCACACACACACACACACACACACACACACACCGCACGCCGCCGCCTCCGCTGCCGCTCACACACATCGCTTCCAGCTCCTCCCGCCGCCAGCCTTGCACACCCGCCCCCCGCGCACACACATTGCCATGCCATGCACAGCATGCACACACACCGCCACGCCCGCCAGCCCAGCCATCGCCGCCAGCGCCTTCCCCTGGCCTCCTCGGCGACGCCCCGGCCCTCCTCCCTCCGGCCCGCCCTCTCCGGCGAGCCCGAGCCCAACTCCGGCGAGATCCGATCTACAGTGCCACGGTTGACTTCTTTTCCCCCCCAAAAATCCACTAAGTCCTTTTTTCTGAAATTATTTCGTGCATTTTTCAACGCATCACATCTCTGCAACCGTGGCTCCGTTTTGGGCGTATAATATGTCAAATTGTTCGTCTCAAAGAGTACATCATTACATTCCATTGCATCATTTGCATTTGAGGTCAACTTGATGCCCGAAATGCTGTTGGAAGATAGCTTCAGATCGTTAGTTTCAGAATCTTATCAGTTCGAGCTCTTTTGTCATTTTTGCCATGAATTATGTGTGCACCCTATGAATTTGAGTCCTACATGTGAGTTGAACATTGCCATGCCATCTTTCCAGGGGTATTTTCCATGTATTTTTGTGAGCTATGTGTTGACTAGAACAAGCATGCAAAGTAGGGATGATGATGTTGCTGATTTCAGGAACTTAGTGATTTCACTAAGTCTTGTCCTGCTGTTAATTTTATGCCATATGTTCATGTTGTTTCAGAGAGATCCATGCCCTTTTTGAGCATGATCAGTAAGGGTGTTTTGAACATATGGATTTGCTCTATCCATCCATGCCTTTGTTGGTATTCTACTTTTGCTTGAAACTGTTTCCTGGCAGACTGTTTGCGTGAGATTCAATTTTCACGAGGTCGTTGTAGTTGATCCGTGTATGCTATGATGTTGTTCTTGCCATGTATAGCTCATATGCCATGTCTTCTTGCTGGGTGTATGCTTAGTTTATCATGAGATGCTCTGTAGTGTGTGCATCGAGCTCACGAACATGCCATGTTGAATCTGTTTTTGCCATGTCCTGATATTTCACTAAGTCTGAAATCTGTTATAAAACTTGCAATGTTTACATGGGTGCCATCATTTCTTAAGGTCCTTTTTGGCTTATGGTCAGTAAGGGACTATTGAAATATGCTTTGAGTAGAATCATGTCATGCTTTGCTTTGCTATTATAAGTTCCTGTAGCATGTTGTTTGCTTGCTCTAAACATGCCTTCCTGATGTTAATTCCTGCCATGTTAGTATTTTCACTAAGTCTGTGAACCTGATATTTTGAGCACTTTCTCCATGCTTGTTTGAACATGTTATGATGTGATTTAGCTGTAGCTCAGTGTTCCTCTTTTGTTAAGCATCTCCTGTAGTTCGTTGCCATATGCTTTGTTTGCATGTTGGGGTGCCGTAGCATAGTTTCGTGTTGCGTGCTAAGTAGCATCGGGCTGTTAAACGCAGTTTTGCGTCATTCTTGTTTTGCTTGTCTTTTGCAAACCGTGCATCCGATTCCGGTGATCTTTATATCGATTTCAACCGAAATCATCTCATCTTTCCAGCGGCATACTTGGTTTGCCAAGTTGATGCCCGGTTCATCATTTTCCTTCCGGAGCATACATATGCATAGCATGTCACATCTCGCATAGCATGTCATGTATTGCATCATATTGCTTGTGCATATGTTCCTTGTTTGATTGTGGTTCCGTTGCTTGTGTTCTTGCTTTGGGTAGAGCCGGGAGACGAGTACGTGAACGAGGAGCCTGTTGAGAACGCCTACGAGGATCCAGCCTTCGACAACTCTGAGAACCTTACAGGCAAGATGACCATACCTTCAAATCACTTCTATCTTTGCTTGCTAGATGCTCGCTCTTTTGCTATGCCTATGCTGCGATACCTACCACTTGCTATATCATGCCACCCATATTGCCATGTCAACCTCTAACCATCCATGTCCTAGCAAACCGTTGTTTGGCTATGTTACCGCTTTGCTCAGCCCCTCTTATAGCGTTGCTAGTTGCAGGTGAAGATGAAGTTTGTTCCTTGTTGGAACATGGATATTTTGGGATATCACAATATCTATTGTTTTAATTAATGCATCTATATACTTGGTAAAGGGTGGAAGGCTCGGCCTTATGCCTGGTGTTTTGTTCCACTCTTGCCACCCTAGTTTCCGTCATACCGTGTTATGTTCCTTGATTTTGCATTCCTTACGCGGTCGGGTGATTTATGGGACCCCTTGACAGTTCGCTTTGAATAAAACTCCTCCAAAAAGGCCCAACCTTGGTTTTACCATTTGCCACCTACACCCTTTTTCCCTTGGGTTTTCGCGAGCCCGAGGGTCATCTTTATTTTAGCCCCCGGCCGGTGCTCCTTCGAGTGTTGGTCCGAATCGAGCCACTTCTTGGGCCACCTCGGGAAACTCAAGTCTGGTTTTACTCAGAGCTTGTCTCATCCGGTGTGCCCCGAGAACGAGATATGTGCAGCTCCTATCGGGATTTGTCGGCACAATGGGAGGTCTTGCTGGTTTAGTTTTACCATTGTCGAAATGTCTTGATGTACCGGATACCGAGTCGATCGGAGTGTCTTGGGTGAAGGTTTATTCCTTCGATGACCGTGAGAGCTTGTGATGGGCTGTTGGGACACCCTGCAGGTATTATCTTTCAAAGCCGTGCCCATGGTTATGAGGCAGATGGGAATTTGTTAATGTCCGTTGTAGAAAACCCGGTTGACCTTAATTAAAATACATCAACCGTGTATGTAACCGTGATGGTCTCTTCTCGGAGTCCGGAAGTGAACACGTGTTGGAGTTATGCTTGACGTAAGTAGTCGGGATCACTTCTTGATCGCTAATAGTTTCACGACCGCGCCTTTGCTTCTCTTCTCGCTCTCTTTTGCGATGTAGCCACCATATATGCTAGTAAACTTGCAGCAGCCCTCCTTTTGACACCAGCCTTCCCTTGCTTAAATAGTCTTGATCTCGCGGTGTGAGATTGTTGAGTCCCTGTGGCTCACAGATTCTACCAAAACAGATGCAGTGTACGGTGATGCCAAATACAGATGGCGCCAATCGAGCTGAAGTGGGAATATGATGAGGCCCTTGGTCGATACTATGTTTCCTTTCAGACGATTAGTAGTGGAGCCCAGTTAGCGATCGGGATTTGTGTCGCATGTGGGGTTGTTCTTCTTTATTTTGGTTCCGTAGTCGGACCTTGATTGTATCTGGATGATGTAATGCTTTATTCATGTAATTGTGTGAAGTGGCGATCGTAAGCCAACTATGTATCTTTCCCTTATGTATTACATGGATTGTGCGAAGATTACCTCACTTGCGACATTGCTTTCAATGCGGTTATGCCTCTAAGTCGTGCTTCGACACGTGGGAGCTATAGCCGCATCGAGGGCGCTACAAGTTGGTAATCGAGCCATCCCGACCTTAGGAGCCCCCACCGCTTGATCGCTTTTAGTGGCCGAGTTGTGTCTAGAAAAATGTTTTGAGTCATTTAGGATTATATATATCGGAGAGTTTAGGAATTCTTTTTACTCCCCAATCCTTCGACCTTCCGGTGAGGTATCCCGACGAGAGTTTTGACTCTTCTCTTCTCAAATTTCACTAAAAAATTTTTTAGGATCACGCTGGTATCTTAGAATCGTTCGATGGTTTTATGATGACAACATTGTCTTGGTTGCCTCGACATTTAGGGGTTGTGGCGGTGTCCCGGGAGTTGAGCTCCGAGGTGTTGTCGCCATAATTTTATCGTTGCGCTTCGAATACCGAGTTTAGACGCCGACATCGAAAATCTCTTTTATGCGGTCGGTTGGTGAGATAACCCGCTAACCCAATCTTGTGGTGAGTACGGAGTATTGCCATGACTCGTATAACGGATGCTTTTCAAGGTTGAGGTACACGATTTCGAAGGTTTCTTGGTTATGTGTTGAAGGATGGATACAAATGGATGTAGGGATTGTTAGCTTGGGTGAGATATATATATTGCTCCCTGTATCCCCAACACCGATTGCATAACCGGAAAGTTTCGGAGTTTATAGGTGGGATTCAAGTAGCTCTAGCATTTTCTTCCGCAGATATTTGGTTTGTGATTGGGTAATCCTTACCACGTATTTGTTCCATTCATACCTTGTTTTTATTTTTATTCATCAATATCTCTTATCAAGTGGCTTCTCACCTTTATGGACATGATGTTTACTTTGGAATTCATTCGCTCATCCTGTTCAATGTTTATTGTGAAGACTATATGTTGCAATTTCTATCCGTTGATTCAACTTGTCTATCTGTCTATCAAGATGCTAACGGATGTCACCCTCTTGAGATGGCTCCACCAACGCCGTAATCCGGAACGCAGTGAAGGGAGTCAGCGAACCCTCCACCTCCACCTCCGCCTCGGAGGCATGGCAAACTTTGATGGCAACCACTAACGCCAACGCCGCTTGTTGATTCAGTGATGCAAGAGCGTAACCAAGGCCAAGGCAACCAAGGAATCAAGGTCAAGGGCAGTTCTATCATCACCACGCTTTCCTACACTCAACCGCCCTCGCCAATCAGCCAAAGTCTTTCAAATATTGTGCCGAGGCCACAGACGCCGACGATTGGCTCGTGGATATCAACAAGCACTTCAATGCAGCAATGTCGGACACGAGGACTACGCCAAGTTCGCGTCTTTTCAGCTCAAGGATCGAGCAAATGATTGGTTCCAACAATACAAGGATTCTAGAGGTGGTCGAGTGATTACTTGGACTGATTTACGCCGGGACTTTAAAGCTCACCACATTCCTTCCAAAGGTTGTTGAGAGCAAGCGTGAGGAGTTTCGCAATCTCAAGCAAGGAAATATGTCGATGTACTGAATACAACATACAGCTTTGAAACTTGCTCGATTCGCTAAACAAGACGCTCCTGATGAGAAAAGTATGATCTATCGCTTCGAGGTGGCCTTGAGAGGATCTGCAGCTATCTCTTGTTCTTTATGAGCCTACTCGGTTTGATCAATTCTATAATATGGCACTCAAGCTAGAAGGTGCTCAGCTCAAGTGTGAGGCTTCAAAGAAGAGAATCGGGGATGCAGCTCAGTCTTCTTCTTCCTCTCAAGTGGCGAAGAAGCAGCAAAAGTTCTACCTTCCTCCTCCTCCGTTCCGTCGGCCTTATCGCCAGAAGAACTCGGTGGTCGTGGATCTTCCCACCCACCCAACCCAAGCTACTGAACAAGTCTCACCTCAAGCTCCAAGGTCAAATGCTCCTTATCACCGTCCGCTCTCAGAGGTGACTGCAACAAGTGCCAGCAGAAGGTCACTATGCTAACAAATGCCATAACCAAAGGCGCCTTCCTCCTCCTCCCCGTGAGGTCTTCAAGCAATGCAAAGGGTCAAGCATAATCCAAAGTCTGCAAAGGTGAACATGATGAATGCAGCAAGCAGAGGATTCTTCCGATGTGATCATGGGTAATCTTCCGCTTAATGATATTCCTGCAAAAGTCTTATTTGATACTGGTGCATCGCATTCTTTCATGTCATATCCTTTTGCATCGAAGCACAATTTTGACACAGAGGATTTACCTAGACCAATGCAAGTTATTTCTCCGGCTAAGCGTTTGAGGTCTACCTTATTGGTTCCAAATGTCGGTATCAAGATGGGCGACTATAGATTTCTGGCTAAACCAATTGTTCTTGGTGATTCTGATATCGATCTAATTCTCGGGATGGACTGGCTTTCTAAACACAAAGCTCAGCTTGATTGTGCTGCCAGACAAATTCAATTGACACACCCTTCTGAGGATGTTATCATCTATGCCGCCGTGATGAAACCATTCGGTTGTTTTCTCTCAATGAGAAGGGCGAATTGATGCTATCTCTCGATTCCATCGCTTGTGAGTACCAAGATGTCTTCCCGGAAGAGCTTCCGGTATGCCTCCTCATCGCCACCGAATTCGTTATTGATCTTGAGCCCGCATCGAACCCGCTTTGCAAGCGCCCTTACAAGCTTGGACCCAAGGAGCTGAAAGAATTGAAGAAGCAGCTCGATGAACAAGAGCGTCTGGTTTGATCGGACCAAGTTCATCTCCATGGGGATGTGGAGTTCTTTTGTCCGTAAGAAGGATGGCACGGACCGACTTTGTGTTGATTACCGTCCATTGAATAAGAAGACAATCAAGAACAAGTATCCACTTCCCAACATCAATGAGCTATTCGAGCAACTCAAAGGTGCTAAAGTATTCTCCAAGCTTGACCTCCGTATGGGTTATCATCGATTCGCATTCGTGAACAAGATATTCCCAAGACAAAGATTCGAGAACAAGCTATGGTTCTTATGAATATACCGTCATGTCTTTCGCCTTGTCAATGCTCCTCCAACTTTCTCTCGCATGATGAACTTTATCTTCAACCCCTACACAAATGAATTCGCCTTGGTGTATCTCGATGATATTTTGGTCTTCTCCAAGAACAAGCAGGATCATGCCAAACATTTGCGATTGGTGCTCGACAAGCTCGAGAGCATCAATTCTATCTAAGTTTTCCAAATGTGAGTTCGGCTTGATGAAGTTCTTTATCTTGGTCATATCATCTCAGCCAAGGGAATCGCTGTTAATCCCGAGAAGGTGTCTTCAATTGTGAATTGGGAACCTCCTCGAATGTCAAGCACTCCATGAGCTTTCTCGGTCTTGCAAGCTATTGTCGAAGATTCGTTGAGAATTTCTCCAAGATTGCAAAGCCTCTTTCCAACCTCCTCCGAAGCATGTCAAGTATGTCCGACGCCTTTGAGTGTGATGTCGCTTTCAACACCCTCAAAGAGAAGCTAGTCACAGCTCTGCCTTGACTCCTCCCGATGAATCCAAGCCATTCAAGTTTTCGTGATGCTTCCTTGCAAGGTCTCGGTGCTGTGTTAATGCAAGAGAAGAAAGTTGTGGCCTATACCTCTCGCCATTGAAGCTCAACGAAAAGAACTACCCCACTCACGATCTTGAGTTGGCGGCAGTTGTCCATGCATTGATAACATGGAGACATCTCTTGTTGGGAAGGAAAGTGGACATATTCACCGATCACAAGAGTCTCAAGTATATCTTCACTCAACCAAACCTCAACCTCAGGCAAACTCGATGGGTCGAAATGATTCAAGAGTACAATCCAAGTATTGAATATACTCCTGGCAAGGCGAATGTGATTGCAGATGCCTTGAGCAGAAAGGCTTATTGCAACAGTCTAATTCTCAAGCCTTTCCAACCGGATCTTTGTGAAGCTTTCCACAAGCTGAATCTTCAAGTTGTTCCTCAAGGATTTCTTGCCAACCTCATAGTCTCTCCTACTTTGGAAGATCAAATTCGTGAGGCTCAACTTCGGATACCATGGTGAAGAAGGTGAAACGTGGTATTGAAAAGGGCATTTCAAATACAAGTGCTATCGCTTGATGACAAAGACACTCTTTTCTTCGAGGATCGATTGTGGTTCCTAAAGGCGATCGAGAAAAGTCATCATGAATGAGGCACACAATTCCCTCCTATCCATTCATCCGGAAGTACGAAGATGTACCATGACCTCAAGCGATCGATTGGTGGACTCGAATGAAGCGAGAAATTGCTCAATTCGTGAATGAATGTGATGTCTGCGAAGGGTGAAAGCGAACACCAAAGACCAGCTGGTCTCCTCCAACCTCTTGCTATTCCGAATGGAAGTTTGATCATATCGAGATGGACTTCGTGATCTGGTTTTCCAAAGTCCAAGCGTGGAAATGATGCTATCTTCGTTGTCATTGACAAGCTTACTAAAGTGGCTCATTTTCTTCTGTCAAAGAATCTATCACAGCAGCTCACCGGCGAGCTATACACCTCCGAATTGTCTCCTTGCACGGTATTCCGCAATTGATCTCTTCGCACCGTGGAAGCATTTTCACTTCTAAGTTCGGGATTCTTTTCGAAGGCCATGGGCACCAAGATTCGCTTTCAAAGACAGCTTTTCATCCTCAAACTAGTGGCCAAGTCGAGCGAGTCAATCAAATCCTTGAAGATATGCTCGGGGCTTGTGTCATTTCTTTTGGCATGAAGTGGGAAGAGTGTCTCCCATATGCCGAAGTTCTCCTACAACAACAGCTTCCAAGCAAGTTCGCAAGGCCCCATTCGAAATTTATATGGCGAAAGTGCCGACTCCTCTCAATTGGTCCGAGACAGTGAACGCCAACTTCTTGGCAACGACTTGATCACGAAGTCAAGAAATGTGCAAAGTCATTCGTGAGAATCTTAAAGCCGCATAATCGCGCCTGGAAGGGCTATTATGATGACAAGCACCGTGATGTGGCTTTTGAAATAGGAGACCATGTCTACCTCCGCGTCTCTCAATGAAAGGTACTCGCCGCTCGGTATCAAAGGGAAGCTTGCCCCTAGATACGTGGGTCCTTTCAAGATCATTGGCAAAAGAGGCGATCTCGCCTATCAACTTGAGCTTCCATCCAACTTTGCAAACGTGCACGATGTGTTTCACGTGTCACAGTCCGCAAGTGCTTCAAGATTCTGAGTGCACTATCAACTTTGAAGAAATTGACCTCCAAGAAGATCTCTTATCATGAGCACCCGTTGCTATTCTTGAAGAAACCGAGCGCAAGACTCGCAACAAGTCAATCAAATTCCTAAAAGTGAAGTGGTCACACCATTCCGACCGAGAAGCCACCGGGGCGCGAGGATCACCTCCGCTCAATATCCGGAGTTCTTTCAGTCCTAGATCTCGGGACGAGATCCTCTTGTAGTGGTGGAGTGTTGTAACACCCCGGATGTATCTTTCCATATTTGTAACTCCAACTCTTGCCATTTTCGGATATGTGATATGATATTCCCTCCGTGGTTGGGTGTTGTTTTCATTTTGCATTTTGTTCATGTCATGCATCTCATATCATGTCATCATGTGCATCTCATTTGCATACATGTTCGTCTCATGATTCCGAGCATATTCCCCGTTGTCCGTTTTGCAATCCGACACTCCTATGTTCCCCGGCGTCTCCTTTTACATTTTTCCGTGTGCGGGTGTTGAACATTCTCGGAATGGACCGAGCCTTGCCAAGTGGCCCTGGTATAGCACCGGTAGACCACCTGTCAAGTTTCGGGTCATTTGGAGTTCGTTTGATACTCCAACGGTTAACCGCACCCTCGCAAAGGCCTCTGTTAAGTTGCAGCCCAACACCCCTCCAAAACAGCTCAATAACCCATCTAACTCCCCTCCATGCCCTCGGTCGTTCGATCACGATCGTGTGGTAAACTACACCCCATTTGGACTCTCCTAGCTCCTCTATGCCTATTTAAAGACCCTCCCCAAATCCGGGCAAACCCTAGCAAACCACAGATCCATGCACGGGACACGTCCGTCGTCGCCGGACACGTCCGCGCCTGCCCCGGCGAATCCGGGCTCGCCACGTGGCGCCGTCCGCCGCCGCCCTCCGCCGCCCGGGTCACATGAGGCCTGGCCTGCCCGGCAGCTGCCTCATGCCAGCCGCCGCCGCCACCACCATGCACACACACACACACACACACCGCACACACCGCACCGCCGCACCGCCGCCGCCTCACTGCCGCTCACCCCGCCCGCACCCAGCTCCTCCGCCGCATTGCGCCACCCGCCACACACCACAGCCGCCTGCACACCCACAGCCCACCACCATGCCAGCAGCACAGCCGCCCCAGCCGCGCACGCGCCACAGGCCATCGCCGCCGGCGCCTTCCCCGGGCCTCCTCCGGCGATGCCCCGGCCCTCCTCCCTCCGGCCGCGCCCTCTCCGGCGAGCCCGAGCCCAACTCCGGCGAGATCCGATCTACAGTGCCACGGTTGACTTCTTTTCCCCCCCAAAAATCCACTAAGTCCTTTTTTCTGAAATTATTTCGTGCATTTTTCAACGCATCACATCTCTGCAACCGTGGCTCCGTTTTGGGCGTATAATATGTCAAATTGTTCGTCTCGAAGAGTACATCATTACATTCCATTGCACCGTTTGCATTTGAGGTCATCTTGATGCCCGAAATGCTGTTGGAAGATAGCTTCAGATCGTTAGTTTCAGAATCTTATCAGTTCGAGCTCTTTTGTCATTTTTGCCATGAATTATGTGTGCACCCTATGAATTTGAGTCCTACATGTGAGTTGAACATTGCCATGCCATCTTTCCAGGGGTATTTTCCATGTATTTTTGTGAGCTATGTGTTGACTAGAACAAGCATGCAAAGTAGGGATGATGATGTTGCTGATTTCAGGAACTTAGTGATTTCACTAAGTCTTGTCCTGCTGTTAATTTTATGCCATATGTTCATGTTGTTTCAGAGAGATCCATGCCCTTTTCGAGCATGATCAGTAAGGGTGTTTTGAACATATGGATTTGCTCTATCCATCCATGCCTTTGTTGGTATTTATGGAGTAGTCTAGCATGTCATTTTCGTGCTCTACTTTTGCTTGAAACTGTTTCCTGGCAGACTGTTTGCGTGAGATTCAATTTTCACGAGGTCGTTGTAGTTGATCCGTGTATGCTATGATGTTGTTCTTGCCATGTATAGCTCCTATGCCATGTCTTCTTGCTGGGTGTATGCTTAGTTTATCATGAGATGCTCTGTAGTGAGTGCATCGAGCTCACGAACATGCCATGTTGAATCTGTTTTTGCCATGTCCTGATATTTCACTAAGTCTGAAATCTGTTATAAAACTTGCAATGTTTACATGGGTGCCATCATTTCTTAAGGTCCTTTTTGGCTTATGGTCAGTAAGGGACTATTGAAATATGCTTTGAGTAGAATCATGTCATGCTTTGCTTTGCTATTATAAGTTCCTGTAGCATGTTGTTTGCTTGCTCTAAACATGCCTTCCTGATGTTAATTCCTGCCATGTTAGTATTTTCACTAAGTCTGTGAACCTGATATTTTGAGCACTTTCTCCATGCTTGTTTGAACATGTTATGATGTGATTTAGCTGTAGCTCAGTGTTCCTCTTTTGTTAAGCATCTCCTGTAGTTCGTTGCCATATGCTTTGTTTGCATGTTGGGGTGCCGTAGCATAGTTTCGTGTTGCGTGCTAAGTAGCATCGGGCTGTTAAACGCAGTTTTGCGCCATTCTTGTTTTGCTTGTCTTTGCAAACCGTGCATCCGATTCGGTGATCTTTATATCGATTTCAACCGAAATCATCTCATCTTTCCAGCGGCATACTTGGTTTGCCAAGTTGATGCCCGTTCATCATTTTCCTTCCGAGCATACATATGCATAGCATGTCACATCTCGCATAGCATGTCATGTATTGCATCATATTGCTTGTGCATATGTTCCTTGTTTGATTGTGGTTCCGTTGCTTGTGTTCTTGCTTTGGGTAGAGCCGGAGACGAGTACGTGAACGAGGAGCCTGTTGAGAACGCCTCACGAGGATCCAAGCCTTCGACAACTCGAGAACCTTACAGCAAGATGACCATACCTTCAAATCACTTCTATCTTTGCTTGCTAGATGCTCGCTCTTTTGCTATGCCTATGCTGCGATACCTACCACTTGCTATATCATGCCACCCATATTGCCATGTCAACCTCTAACCATCCATGTCCTAGCAAACCGTTGTTTGGCTATGTTACCGCTTTGCTCAAATTTCTCTTATAGCGTTGCTAGTTGCGGTGAAGATGAAGTTTGTTCCTTGTTGGAACATGGATATTTTGGGATATCACAATATCTATTGTTTTAATTAATGCATCTATATACTTGGTAAAGGGTGGAAGGCTCGGCCTTATGCCCGTGTTTTGTTCCACTCTTGCCACCCTAGTTTCCGCCATACCGTGTTATGTTCCTTGATTTTATGCTCCTTACGCTGGTCGGGTGATTTATGGGACCCCTTGACAGTTCGCTTTGAATAAAACTCCTCCAAAGAAGGCCCAACCTTGGTTTTACCATTTGCCACCTACACCCTTTTTCCCTTGGGTTTCGCGAGCCCGAGGGTCATCTTTATTTTAGCCCCCGGGCGGTGCTCCTTCGAGTGTTGGTCCGAATCGAGCCACTTGAGGGCCACCTCGGGAAACTCAAGTCTGGTTTTACTCAGAGCTTGTCTCATCCGGTGTGCCACGAGAACGAGATATGTGCAGCCCTATCGGGATTTGTCGGCACAATGGGAGGTCTTGCTGGTTTAGTTTTACCATTGTCGAAATGTCTTGATGTACCGGATACCGAGTCCGATCGGAGTGTCTTGGGTGAAGGTTTATTCCTTCGATGACCGTGAGAGCTTGTGATGGGCTGTTGGGACACCCTGCGGGTATTATCTTTCAAAGCCGTGCCCGCGGTTATGAGGCAGATGGGAATTTGTTAATGTCCGTTGTAGAAAACCCGAAGTTGACCTTAATTAAAATACATCAACCGTGTATGTAACCGTGATGGTCTCTTCTCGGAGTCCGGAAGTGAACACGGTGTTGGAGTTATGCTTGACGTAAGTAGTCGGGATCACTTCTTGATCGCTAATAGTTTCACGACCGCGCCTTTGCTTCTCTTCTCGCTCTCTTTTGCGATGTAGCCACCATATATGCTAGTAAACTGCAGCAGCCCTCCTTTTGACACCAGCCTTCCTTGCTTAAATAGTCTTGATCTCGCGGTGTGAGATTGTTGAGTCCCTGTGGCTCACAGATTCTACCAAAACAGATGCAGTACCGGTGATGCCGGTAAATACAGATGGCGCCAAATCGAGCTGAAGTGGGAATATGATGAGGCCCTTGGTCGATACTATGTTTCCTTTCCAGACGATTAGTAGTGGAGCCCAGTTAGCGATCGATTTTGTGTCGCATGTGGGGTTGTTCTTCTTTTATTTTGGTTCCGTAGTCGGACCTTGATTGTATCTGGATGATGTAATGCTTTATTCATGTAATTGTGTGAAGTGGCGACTGTAAGCCAACTATGTATCTTTCCCCTTATGTATTACATGGATTGTGCGAAGATTACCTCACTTGCGACATTGCTTTCAATGCGGTTATGCCTCTAAGTCGTGCTTCGACACGTGGGAGCTATAGCCGCATCGAGGGCGTTACAGCATGCTACCTCTACATCTACCTTCGGGATTAGTTTTAGACCTGAATAATTGTTATTTGGTGCCAGCGTTGAGCATGAACATTATATCTGGATCTTGTTTGATGCGAGACGGTTATTCATTTAAATCAGAGAATAATGGTTGTTCTATTTATATGAGTAATATCTTTTATGGTCATGCACCCTTGAAGAGTGGTCTATTTTTATTAAATCTCGATAGTAGTGATACACATATTCATAATGTTGAAGCCAAAAGATGCAGAGTTGATAATGATAGTGCAACTTATTTGTGGCACTGCCGTTTAGGTCATATCGGTGTAAAGCGCATGAAGAAACTCCATACTGATGGACTTTTGGAATCACTTGATTATGAATCACTTGGTACTTGCGAACCGTGCCTCATAGGCAAGATGACTAAAACACCGTTCTCCGGTACAATGGAGAGAGCAACAGATTTATTGGAAATCATACATACAGATGTATGTGGTCCGATGAATGTTGAGACTCGTGGCGGATATCGTTATTTTCTCACCTTCACAGATGATTTGAGCAGATATGGGTATATCTACTTAATGAAGCACAAGTCTGAATCATTTGAAAAGTTCAAAGAATTTCAGAGTGAAGTGGAAAATCATCGTAACAAGAAAATAAAGTTTCTACGATCTGATTGTGGAGGAGAATATTTGAGTTACGAGTTTGGTTTACATTTGAAACAATGCGGAATAGTTTCGCAACTCACGCCACCTGGAACACCACAAAGAAATAGTGTGTCCGAACGTCGTAATCGTACTTTACTAGATATGGTGTGATCTATGATGTCTCTTACTGATTTACCACTGTCGTTTTGGGGTTATGCTTTAGAGACGGCTGCATTCACATTAAATAGGGCACCATCTAAATCCATTGAACGACGCCTTATGAACTGTGGTTTGGCAAGAAACCAAAGTTGTCGTTTCTTAAAGTTTGGGGCTGCGATGCTTATGTGAAGAAACTTCAACCAGATAAGCTCGAACCCAAATCGGAGAAATGTGTCTTCATAGGATACCCAAAAGAGATTGTTGGGTACACCTTCTATCACAGACCCGAAGGCAAGACATTCGTTGCTAAGAATGGATCCTTTCTAGAGAAGGAGTTTCTCTCGAAAGAAGTGAGTGGGAGGAAAGTAGAACTTGATGAGGTAACGGTACCTGCTCCCTTATTGGAAAGTAGTTCATCACAGAAATCAGTTCTATGAGAAATACACCAATTAGTGAGGAAGCTAATGATATTGATCATGAAACTTCAGATCAAGTGTCTACTGAACCTCGTAGGTCTACCAGAGTAAGATCCGCACCAGAGTGGTATGGTAATCCAGTTCTGGAAGTCATGTTACTTGACCATGATGAACCTACGAACTATGAGGAAGCAATGATGATTCCAGATTCATAAAATGGCTAGAGGCCATGAAATCGAGATGGGATCCATGTATGAGAACAAAGTATGGACTTTGGTTGACTTGCACGATGATCGGCAAGCCATTGAGAATAAATGGATCTTTAAGAAGAAGACGACGCCGACGGTAATGTAATCGTTTATAAAGCTCGACTTGTTGCGAAAGGTTTTCGACAAGTTCAAGGGGTTGACTACGATGAGAGTTTCTCACCCGTAGCGATGCTTAAGTCTGTCCGAATCATGTTAGCAATTGCCGCATTTTATGATTATGAAATTTGGTAGATGGATGTAAAAACTGCATTCCTGAATGGATTTCTGGAAGAAGAGTTGTATATGATGCAACCGGAAGGTTTTATCGATCCTAAGGGAGCTAACAAAGTGTGCAAGCTCCAGCGATCAATCTATGGTCTGGTGCAAGCCTCTCGGAGTTGGAATAAATGCTTTGGTAGTGTGATCAAATCATATGGTTTTATACAGACTTTTGGAGAAGCCTGTATTTACAAGAAAGTGAGTGGGAGCTCTGTAGCATTTCTAATATTTTATGTGGATGACATATTGTTGAATGGAAATGATATAGAATTTCTGGATAGCATAAAAGGATACTTGAATAAAAGTTTTTCAATGAAAGACCTCGGTGAAGCTGCTTACATATTGGGCATTAAGATCTATAGAGATAGATCAAGACGCTTGATTGGACTTTCACAAAGCACGTACCTTGATAAAGTATTGAAAAACTTCAATATGGATCAGGCGAAGAAAGGGTTCTTGCCTGTATTACAAGGTATAAAGTTGAGTCAGACTCAATGCCCGACCACTGCAGAAGATAGAGAGAAGATGAAAGGAGTTCCCTATTCTTCAGCCATAGGCTCTATCATGTATGCAATGCTGTGTACCAGACCTGATGTGTGCCTTGCTATTAGTTTAGCAGGGAGGTACCAAAGTAATCCAGGAATGGGTCACTGGACAGCGGTCAAGAACATCCTAAAATACCTGAAAAGGACTAAGGATATGTTTCTCGTATATGGAGGTGACAAAGAGCTAGTCGTAAATGGTTACGCCGATGCAAGTTTTGACACCGATCCGGACGATTCTAAATCGCAAACCGGATACGTATTTTTATTAAACGGTGGAGCTGTAAGTTGGTGCAGTTCTAAACAAAGCGTCGTGGCAGGATCTACATGTGAAGCGGAGTACATAGCTGCTTCGGAAGCAGCGAATGAAGGAGTCTAGATGAAGGAGTTCATTTCCGATCTAGGTGTTATACCTAGTGCATCGGGACCAATGAAGATCTTCTGTGACAATACTAGTGCAATTGCCTTGGCAAAGGAATCCAGATTTCACAAGAGGACCAAGCACATTAAAAGATGCTTCAATTCCATTCGGGACCAAGTCCAAGTGGGAGACATAGAGATTTTCAAAATACAGACGGATCTGAATGTAGCAGACCCGTTGACTAAGCCTCTCTCACGAGCAAAACATGATCAGCACCAAGACTCCATGGATGTTAGAATCATTACTATGTAATCTAGATTACTGACTCTAGTGCAAGTGGGAGACTGAAGGAAATATGCCCTAGAGGCAATAATAAAGTTATTATTTATTTCCTCATATCATGATAAATGTTTATTATTCATGCTAGAATTGTATTAACCGGAAACATGATACATCTGTGAATACATAGACAAACATAGTGTCACTAGTATGCCTCTACTAGAACTAGCTCATTGAGCAAAGATGGTTATGTTTCCTAACCATAGGCATGTGTTGTCATTTGATCAATGGGATCACATCATTAGGAGAATGATGTGATTGACTTGACCCATTCTGTTAGCTTAGCACTTGATCGTTTAGTATGTTGCTATTGCTTTCTTCATGACTTATACAAAGTTCCTGCAACTATGAGATTGTGCAACTCCGCTTACGGAGGAACACTTTGTGTGCTACCAAACGTCACAACGTGAATCGGGTGATTATAAAGGTGCTCTCTGGTGTCTCCAAAGGTACATGTTGAGTTGGCATAATTCGAGATTACGTTTTGTCACTCTGATTGTCGGAGAGGTATCTCTGGGCCCTCTCGGTAATACTCATCACCTAAGCCTTGCAAGCATTGTAACTAATGAGTCAGTTATGAAATGATGTATTACGGAACGAGTAAAGAGACTTGTCGGTAACGAGATTGAACTAGGTATTGGATACCGACAATCGAATCTCGGGCAAGTAACATACCGATGACAAAGGGAACAACATATGTTGTTATGCAGTTTGACCAATAAAGATCTTCGTAGAATATGTAGGAACCAATATGAACATCCAGGTTCCGCTATTGGTTATTGACCGAGAATAGTTCTAGGTCATGTCTACATAGTTCTCGAACCCGTAGGGTCCGCAAGCTTAACGTTACGATGACAGTTTTATTATGAGTTTATAAGTTTTTATGTACCGAAGTTTGTTCGGAGTCCCGGATGTGATCACGGACATGACGAGGAGTCTCGAAATGGTCGAGACATAAAGATTGATATATTGGACAACTATATTCGGACACCGGAAGTGTTCCGGGTGATTTCGGAGAAAACCGGAGTGCCGGAGGGGTTACCGGAACCCCCCGGGGAAGTATTAGGCCTTAGTGGGCCTGGGGGGAGAGAGAGGGCAGCAGCCCAGGAGGTGGCACGCACCCTCCCAAGGGGAGTCCGAATTGGACTAGGGGAGGGGGGTGCGGCCCCTCTTTCCCTCTCCCTCTCCCCTTCTTCCTTCCCCCTTCCTCCTTCCTAGTTGGACTAGGAAAGGGGAGTCCTACACCCACTAGGAGGAGGACTCCCCCCTCCTTGGCGCGCCCCAAGGGACGGCCGGCCTCCCCCCTTGCTCCTTTATATACGGGGGCAGGGGGCACCCCAGAGATACACAAGTTAATCTACGGATCGTTCCTTAGCCGTGTGCGGTGCCCCCCTCCACCATATTCCACCTCGGTCATATCGTTGCGGAGTTTAGGCGAAGCCCTGCGCCGGTAGAACATCATCATCGTCACCACGCCGTCATGCTGACAGAACTCATCCCCGACGCTTCGCTGGATTGGAGCCCGGAGGACGTCATCGAGCTGGACGTGTGCTGAACACGGAGGTGCCGTACGTTCGGTGCTTGGATCGGTCGATTCGTGAAGACGTACGACTACATCAACCGCGTTGTCATAACGCTTCCGCTTAACGGTCTACGAGGGTACGTAGACAGCACTCTTCCCTCTCGTTGCTATGCCATCACCATGATCTTGCGTGTGCGTAGGAAATTTTTTGAAATTACTGCGTTCCCCAACAGATGGAGACTTCAACCCACGAAGGGTAACAGTTGCGCGAGTCCACGAAGGGCTCCACCCACGAATGGTCCACGAAGAAGCAACCTTGTCTATCCCACCATGGCCATCGCCCACGAAGGACTTGCCTCACTTGGGTAGATCTTCACGAAGTAGGCGATCTCCTTGCCCTTACGAACTCCTTGGTTCAACTCCACAATCTTGATGGAGGCTCCCAAGTGACACCTAACCAATCTAGGAGACACCACTCTCCAAAAGGTAATAGATGGTGTGTTGATGATGAACTCCGTGCTCTTGTGCTTCAAATGATAGTCTCCCCAACACTCAACTCTCTCTCACAGATTTGGCTATGGTGGAAAGATGATTTGAGTGGAAAGCAACTTGGAGAAGGCTAGAGATCAAGATTCTTGTGGTTGGATTGGAATGTCCTGGTCTCAACACATGAGTAGGTGGTTCTCTCTCAGAAAATGAGTAGTGGAAGTGTAGGCACGTTCTGATGGCTCTCTCTCTCTCTGATGGAGAAGGGGGTGGAGGGGTATATATAGCCTCCACACAAAATCTAACCGTTACGCAAAATTTACCAAACTCGGTGGGACTGAATAGTGAAACTCGGTGAGACCGACTTGGTTCAAATGTGAACGTTAGGCTTTTCGATGGGACCGACAATATCAACTCGGTCTCGGTGAGACCGATGCGCTAGGGATAGGGAAAAACCTCATCTCGGTGAGATCGATCACATGAACTCGGTGAGACATATTTCAGCAATAAGCAAACAGAGACTTGGTCAGGCAACCTCGGTGGGACCGATTTCTCATCTCATTAGACCGAAATGTTACGAAAAGGAAACAGATAGTTTGCACTGCGAACTCGGTGGGACCGATCGCTCATCTCGGTTAGACCGAAACGTTACAAAGGGAAACATAGAGTTTGCAATCCCATCTCGGTGAGACCGAGATCCCTATCGGTAAGACCGAACTGATTAGGGTTTGTGGATATGGCTATGCCAAGTGAACTCGATGACGCCGGATAGACCAAATCGGTGGGGCCGAGTTTGACTTTAGGTTTAGGACATATGTGTAAATGAGAAAGTGGTTGAGGGTTTTTGGAGGATATCACTAAGCATTTTGAGCAAGCAAGCGATTAAGCAACACCTCATCCCCTTTTAATAGTATTGGCTTTTCCTATGGACTCAATGTGATCTTGGATCACTAAAATGAAAATGTAGAGTCTTGAGCTTTTGCCAATATGTGTCCTTAGCATTTTGAGGGGTCCACATCTCTAGTCCATGCCATACGAACCATTGAACTTTCTGAAACATTGATATTGAAAGAATGTTAGTTCAATGAGCTATATGTTGTTATGAGTTATCGAAACCACCGGAGGATTAGTTGCACTTTCAATCTCCCCCTTTTTGGTGGCGTGGAGAGGAGTCCTGCAACGAGTGCATCCAAAGAGGTCTGAGGAGCTGGTGGAGTCGCAATTGGAGGAGCAACTGAAGCTGTGGCTACAGTCTTGACACGTAGGTCTGGATCGAGAATAACTGCACAATCGATGACCTTGGTCCCCTTGGGACTTGCTGAAAAGCATCTGTTGTAGGTCCCTCATCCCTGTCTTATAGCTCTTCTTGAATCTTCTCCATAGTTGACTGTATTTCTGTGACCTTCACATCTAAGTCATGATTTGTTGTCTCAATTATCCTCTCAAGACTCTCTTGATTCAGAGTCAAGGTGGACAATCCTTTCTTAATCCTCAAAGTGGCGTGATGCCCCCGATTCAATCATACACAAATAATACACGCAAATGTGTACGATCAAGATCAGCGACTCACAGCAAGATATCACAACACAACTCTTGACACAAATTAAAATAATACAAGCTTTATATTACAAGCCAGGGGCCTCGAGGGGGCTCAAATACATCAGCTCGAATACAAACGAGTCAACGGGAGCAACAATATCTGAGTATAGAATTAATTTAAACAAGTTTGCCTTAAGAAGGCTAGCACAAAAGCAACATCGATCGAAAAGGCAAGGCCCCCTGCCTGGGAGCCTCCTAACTACTCCTGGTCGCCGGCACCCATCACGTAGTAGTAGGCACCCTCGGGGTAGTAGTAGTCGTCGGCGGTGGCATCGGGATCCTGGGCTCCACCATCTGGTTGCAGCATCCGAGAAGAATGTAAAGAGGTGGAAGAAGGGGAGCAAAGCAACAACGAGTACTCATCCAAATTACTCGCAAGAAAGGATCTACACTACATATGCATTGGTATCAATGAAATGGGTAGTATTTGTGGACTGGACTGAAGAATGCCAGAAGAGAAGGGGGAAAGCCTAGCCTCAAAGACTAGCATCTTCAAGCAGCTCCAAGCATCTTGCTGCGATCAGAAGAGTATAGAATAACAATCTGTATTTAACAAACATTTTGTAGAAATAATACCCAGAGATCCTTCCCAGACTCTCTGCGGGAAAGCAATCTCAGAGCCACATATCCGTTACATGCCTCAGCATTCAGTATACAGTTCTAGTTGTATCAATCGGGATATAACTCCGGGTGTCCGTTACCGTAGGACAGGCTATCGATAGATGTTTTCTTCCCTGGAGGGGTGCACCAACTTACCCACCATGCCCGCTTAACTCCGGTAGGACACACTTTACTAGGTCATGCCCGGCCTTGGCTAAACGACACGCCGCAACCCGACCTAGGCTTAATAGAGAGGTCATCATGTAGGTCTACATCCTAAGCACACAGGGGTCTCAGGCCCATTGCCCTTTGCACTCCTGCACGTTGAGTATGCGGCCGGTGAGCAGACCTAGCTACCTCCTTAAAAAAGCAGGTGCTTACGCAATCCAACCCGGCGCGCGCCGCTAAGTCGCATGACGTCTATTAAGCTTCGGCTGATGCATACGACGCAGAACAGCCATACTATGCCCACATGATGGTTAGTGCTATCAGGCCAGAGGCCCCTTAGATCAAATACCCAAATCGTAGTGGATTAGGAGCGTGCAGTAATGAGTAGAGACTCACGAGCGATGTGACCCCGTCGCCCCGTCTCGAGGACTTGTGGCAAGGGCTAAGAATGCCCGGCCACACCATGTAGTTATCTCATGGGCACCTTCCAGGTCAACCTGACTCCACATCACTCCCATCACATGCTCGCGCGGGTACCCCTCAGGGCCGACCCGTCTTTATCCACTTTAATCAGTAACAATAGTAATGTAAAGGCAATCTGTGTGGCTATCACATCAAGAAGGAACCCGAGGCATCACCCTCATTGGATTCCCACCTGATGTAAACATCAAGCTGGATGTAAGAGGAAATCACCCTCGAGGTTCACACTTGAGGTGTTGCACGACAGCGTCGTTATCGGAAGTGGAAAAGGAGGAATCACACTGGATAACCATGACCGTAACTACTCCACAGAGTTAGCATTAGAAGTGCTAACGAGGTATCACCCTCGGCACTCGATAGTAACGTTGCGGCGTCGTACAACTAAGGGGAGTGTTGTGCGATGCGGGGGCCTGGTCTTCAATCCCGTTGATCGGGTCTTCTGATAATCCTGCGGGGCAGTTGGGTCAATATGGGGTCTCTGATGGGTCTCTAACTAGCCTATACTAAGCAGTTTAGGATAAACAGGTTGGTAACAATAGCAAGTTACAAGATCAGCCTATGCATCAGAATAGGTAAAACAGTAGCAACATCAATTTCTAATGCAAGATTAAGAGAGAAGAGAATATGCGATATCGGAATGTTCAAAGGGGGGGTGATTGCCTGGAAGCTTTGCTGAAAAGGAAGTAGTGTCGTCGGGGACGTGGTCGATCACAAGGGCATCATAGGTCTCGGGGTCTACCGGAAAGAAGTAACGAAGGGGAACATAATAAATAACAGAGCAAACAGATGCAACACAGATGCAATACGGGGTAACACGCAGGGCTAGGGGTGTTCTAACGCAGTGCTACACGTTACCAGTGAAGGGGGGTAACATCCGGGAAAGTTTTCCCGGGGTTAGGCATTTTCGGACAGACGAACCAGAGGGGCAAGCTTCGATGTTCGCCTTGCGAGGGACGTGTGGCGGACGAAAGGACCGCGTATTCGGATTCGTTGGATTTTTTTGAGCAACTTTCATATATAAAACATTTTCAACTGAACTACGGTTTATTTTCTATGATTTTCTAAAGTTGTAAAGGTTTTCTAAAATTCCTAGATTTATTGTTAAATCGAATTAAAAACAGAATATACATTTCATACTCAGCAGGGGCTAGCCACAGTCAATGACATGCGTGTAACGCCCCGGATACAACTTTCCGTATTCGTAACTCCAACTCTTGCCTTTTTCGGAGATGCGATATGATATTTCCTTCGTGGTTGGGTTTTTGTTGTTTGTTTTGCATTTTGTTCATGTCTTGCATTTCATCTCATCGCATCATCCGCATTGCATCCACATGTTTTCATAAATCTTGCACCCATTCGTAGTTTCCGCGTCACCCCTTGCTTTCGTTGATCGTTCCGAGACCAACCGTGTTTTCATTTCCCTCTTGTCCAACCACCTAACCTCTCTTGCCAGCTCGCAGCCCCCTCGCACGCGTGTCCGAAACTTCCCCAAACCCGAGCCGCACGGTCATGACCGTTCGATTCGAATCATCCCCTAACATCTATAAAACATCTCCGTTTTCTTATTTGGACTATCCTAGCCTTTTATCTAGGACCGTCCGATTGTAATCGTAGGGACCAATTGACCCTAAGCCTACCGACTCGCTATATATAGCAGCCTAACCCTAGATCCTAGCACGTTGTCTCATCCAATCCTCCACCTTGAGCCGTCACTCCTCTTGTCTCCCCTGTTCCTCGGGATCTACCCCGATCCAAATTTCCACCCAACCGAAGCCGCCACCTTCCTCCTCGTTTTCCTGATCGGGCCAACCACAACCTATCAATCCATCGATCCACTGCATCCCTCGATTCCCCACGGCCCTCCTCGACCAGCAGCAACCAGGAGCCCGAGCTCCTTCTCCCACGCCTGCGCGCCCGAGGAAATGCTCGAGGCTGTGCCTCCTCGTCTCCTTGCGCTGCCGTTCGCCACGCCGGCGACCACGGGCACAACCTCCTCGACCACGCGCCATCTTCCCCGTCAACCACCTCGCATCGCTGCCTCATCAGCTCCGCTGCCGGCATCAGCACCCGAGCCCTGCCTTGTCCCTATCCTCGCCCGTCGTCACATCACCTGTGTCCTAACCACCGGAGCGCAGCCGCCCTTCCGCTGCCGTCGAGCGCCACCGCAGCAGCAGCTCTAGGCCGCCCCCTCACCCCGCGCCCTTGTCTCTTCTCCCTTCCCTTCGCTTTCTCTCTCTCCCTCTCATCTCCCTGCTTCCTCTCTCTCGCAGGAAACATAGGGGCACATGGAGCTCCATGGCCGCCCGATGCTCAAGCCTCCACCAGAACCGCTCGTCCGCCTCGGGTCCTCCCAGATCGGGACCGTCCCTGCCTTCCCGCACCTCCCGATGCCAGTGCGCTCGCCTCCGTCCGCCAAGCTTCTGCGCCGCCGCGCCTTCTTCCTCTGCTTCTGCATCGAGCAGGAGGAGGACGCCCCTGCCTCTGCATCGAACAGGAGGAGGACGCCCCTGCCTCTGCCTTGAGTCATTCGAGCGTTGACCGCCCCCTCCCCTCGTTCGATCCAAGCCCAGCTGCCAGCTCGCCCGCTTCGTTTTGCTGCTTCCTTCTCCACCAACCGGGCCTTGGCCCAGGGTGAGCAGCACCCGCGCCTCTCCTGTGCACGGTTGGGCTAGCAGAATTCGGCCCGTATATGTTTTTTTTGGTTCTGCGAATTTCCTAATTATCCAGAGATTGCTAGTTTTTCAGAAAACCCCTTAATGTTCATGCATCAATAATTAATTAACCATGCATCGGATTAAAACAAATTATATATGTAAAATGCTTAGTTTTTCATCTAGTTTCATAATATGCCACTTTCATCCATGTTTAAAATGTTTAAAATGCTGTTTGATTAAATTTGCTCAAATGCCATGTTAAAATGATTTATTTCATAACTAAATAACCGTAGCTCGGTTTTAAATAAACTTTATATGTAAATGGGGTGGAAAAATGCCTAGATTAACATGGTGCACTCATCTTGCATGTTTAACAACTCTAAAATATGGTTTAGGGCAGAACAGTATCAAATCTAAAATATGGACATGAGGATTTTTCGGAATTGTTGTTTGTTGTTCCGGTCTCATTTAAACTTGCCTAGATAGGTAGTTTTCATATGCTTTACCTCTTGCAATGTTTAACAACATTTAATATTGTTTGGTAGCTTATATGAGATTAAACTAAATATGTTAATGTGGTGTTTTGTCAATATGCAACCCGTTGCATATTGAGCTCCACTTAGCTTGTAGTATTGTTTGTTGCACTTTGCCATGCCATGCCTCATTAAACCGGACATGCATCATACTTGTTTGTGCATCATGCCATGTTTATGCTTGTGCATTTACCATGTTGTTTGTTTCTTTCCGGTGTTGCTTCTTAGTTCCGGTAATGTTGCGATTGTGAGGATTCGTTCGACTACTCCCGTTCGACTTCTTCATGGACTCGTTCTTCTTCCTAGCGGGATTTCAGGCAAGATGGCCGCTACCTTGGATCTCACTACTATCATTGCTATGCTAGTTGCTTCGTTCTATCGCTATGCTGCGCTACCTATCCCTTGTTCTATCAAGCCTCCCCAATTGCCATGTCAGCCTCTAACCTTTTCACCCTTCCTAGCAAACCGTTGTTTGGCTATGTTACCGCTTTGCTCAGCCCCTCTTATAGCGTTGTTAGTTGCAGGTGAAGTTGAAGATTGCTCCATGGTGGACAGGGTTATGTTGGGATATCACAGTATCTCTTATTTAATTAATTCATCTATATACTTGGTAAAGGGTGGAAGGCTCGGCCTTATGCCTGGTGTTTTGTTCCACTCTTGCCGCCCTAGTTTCCGTCATACTGGTGTTATGTTCCCGGATTTTGCGTTCCTTACACGGTTGGGTGATTTATGGGACCCCCTTGACAGTTCGCTTTGAATAAAACTCCTCCAGCAAGGCCCAACCTTGGTTTTACCATTTGCCTCACCTAAGCCTTTTTCCCTTGGGTTTCCGGAGCCCGAGGGTCATCTTTATTTACCCCCCGGGACAGTGCTCCTTCGAGTGTTGGTCCGAAACGGGCAGACTACGGGGCCACCTCGGGGCAACTCGAGGGTTGGTTTTACTCGTAGGCTGACCTATCCGGTGTGCCCTGAGAACGAGATATGTGCAGCTCCTATCGGGATTGTCGACGCATCGGGCGGCTTTGCTGTTCTTGTTTTACCATTGTCGAAATGTCTTATAAACCGGGATTCCGAGACTGATCGGGTCTTCCTGGGAGAAGGAATATCCTTCGTTGATCGCGAGAGCTTATCATGGGCTAAGTTGGGACATCCCTGCAGGGTATAAACTTTCGTGAGCCGTGCCCGCGGTTATGTGGCAGATGGGAATTTTTAAATGTCCGGTTGTAGATAACTTGACACTAGATTCGAACTGAAACACATGAACCATGTGTAGCCGTGATGGTCTCTTTTCGGCGGAGTCCGGGAAGTGAACACGGTTTTGGGTTATGTCTGACGTAAGTAGGAGTTCAGGATCACCTCTTGATCATTACTATTTGACGACCGTTCCTTTTCTTCTCTTCTCGCTCTTATTTGCGTATGTTAGCCACCATACTTGCTTAGCCGCTGCTGCAACCTCACCACTTCACCCCTTCCTTTCCCATTAAGCTTTGCTACTCTTGATACCCATGGTAATGGGATTGCTTTGAGTCCTCGTGGCTCCTGATTACTACAACAACGATTGCGGTACATGTTATGCGATGATCATGACGCGAGAGCGATGCTTGCTTGTTTTGGAGTTCTTCTTTTGCTTCTTCTTCGATCAGGGGATAGGTTCCAGGTCGGCAGCCTGGGCTAGCAGGGTGGATGTCGTTCGAGTTTCTGTTTGTGTTTCATCCATAGTCGGATGGTGCTCTTACGTAAGATGATGTTGTTTTCGTGTGGCATTATATGCCTTTTGTATGTATCCCCATCTATTTATGTAATGTTGATGTAATGATATCCACCTTGCAAAAGCGTCTTCAAGATGCGCTTCTATCCTTGGTGGGACCTTCGAGTTCCTTTAGGATAGGGTCGCATGTTGGCGTGACAAGTTGGTATCAGAGCCTCGACCGACCATAGGAGCCCCCTTGTTTGTTGGCCGTTGTTGAGTCTAGAAAAAAAACTATTTTGAGTCTTAGGATTATATATATCGGAGAGTAGGATTCTTTTTACTCCTCAGCCCCCTTCGTCGCTCTGGTGAGGACTCCTAACGTAGATGTTTTGTCTTTCCTCTCCTCAATTTTTCTAAAAAAAAATTTAGGATCTCGCGGGTATCTTTGGATCGTTCCGATATTCTTATGACAAGAACATTGTTCTTGGTGCCTCCTGACATTTAGGGGTTGTGGCAGTGTCCCGGGAAGTTGAGCTCCGAGGTGTTGTCGTCATAATCTTATCGTTGCAGTTCTGGAATACCTGAGTTTTGCCGACATCGAAAATCTCTTTTATGCAGTTGTTGGTGAGATAACCTCGACGCCACCCAATACTGGGGAGTTCAGGAGTATTGCCATAGCTCGTATAACGGATGCTTTTCGAAGGTTGAGGTACATGATTTCCTTAGTTTTCTTGGGTTATGTGTTGACGGATGGATACAGCTGGATGTAGGGATTGTTAGTTTGCGTGAGATATATTGCTTCCCCTGTATCCCCAACACCAGATTGCATAACCAGAAAGTTTCGGGAGTTTTATAGGTGGGAATTCAAGTAGCTCCTAGAATATCTTTCCGACAGATGCCTGATATGGGATTGGATAAATCTCTATCATATGTATTTGTTCCGGCTTATTCTGCAAGTCAAATCCTTTGTTTTGTTTTATTTGTGGGATTCGAGTTGCTTCGAAGTCAATTGTTGAATCCATACCTTCCCTAAACAGTGTTCTCATAATGCTATGTGAATACTAATCCTTCTTGATCATCAAGGTCGTCATGTTAATTCTTTTCCAACCGACGTTCTTCTCTTCAAGTGGATTCGGACATTTTCAACATCCGCAAGATCAATTCTAAGTTTTCTCAACGGTGTTTATTCCATGTTCCCCAAGTTGTCTTTGTTTTCCCGCCCTCCCACCCTTTTTCTTCAAGGACTCAGATTTCTTAATCATGTATCCTTTTATTTGTGGGATGTCTCTTCATTCTTTTCTTTCAATGTTCTTATCCGGTGATTTCCAATGAAGATGCTCAACAGTTTCAAGTTCATCATCCTCCATTCTTTTTTGCTTCTCCGGTGGATCCAATTCAAGCTTTCAATGTTGATCATATTCCTTTCCTCGTGTCAAATGCTTTCTCATGCCGGTGCACCTCTCATTCACTCACCTCTTGCTATTCATTTGTTCCAGAGTGTTGAAGATATCTCAGAAGATTTATGTTTCCATTCTTAATCCGTTCAAGCTATTTGGAGATTGTTATCTCATTCAAGCCATTTAATTCAACTGGTGCAATCTCTCATTAAAATCATTTTCAACGGTGTTTTCTTTTGAGTGGGCCCTAACCCACAGGTCTTTTCCCAGGATTTTACCCGACTCTTCTTATTTTTCTGGAGCCATTCCCAAATTGTTTTCGAAGTTTGACGTAAGAATGAATTCCAACAGTCAGATGTTTTCCAAGATCGCTTTCAAATTATTTTTCATTGTTGGCTCAACCTCTTTGTTTTTTTTTCATTCTCCTGGAGTATCTCAACAATTCATGGTGGTGTTTCTCGTCGTCATTCTCGGATTTTGAAGACCGAAGAAGAATTCCTCTTAAATCCTTACCCGTTCTTCCAGAGATTCATGGTTCTAGCTTCATGCCATCCTCATAACTGTTTTTGATTGTGACAATTCTTTTCTTACCATCCGGAGCATTTCATGAGTTGTTTCCGTTTCTTTCCTTCGAAGGCCATCATGTCATAATTCTCCATTCTCAGCGTGTAGCTATCATTCTCCTAATCTTACTGATGCATCGTTCAAATACCCTCTAATCAGTTCATGATCTCTTCGTTCTCATGTATCTAAATCCCCTCAAGTATCTTCATTCGTTTCCAATTCGTTCCGGTGAATTGTGCCCTTGCCACTCCCTTTTCCAATTTTTACGGTGGTTCGTTCAAGATTTCACTTCCTTCATTATCATATCAATTCATTCGTTGTTTCCAAATTCCACCGGTGGTTCCATCAATACCTTCTCAAGTTTGCGCTATCTCTATCCTTAATCCCTCAAGAAGAATAAGTAATATGCAAAATCCATTGCTTGCCATCAATTTAATTTGATGAAGGATAAGCATACAATAAATCTTATTCTTATTTGCTCGAGGTGATTCAATTCTTCTCTTCCGGAGATTGTTCATGATGAAGTAATTCTCGGTTCTAGTGTTTCATCTATTCTTTTTCTGGAGTTCCAAGTTTTCCGCATTATCTCGTCGCGAAGGTCCATCTAAATCATTGCAAGGGTTCACCTTGTGTTTTCATCTTCTCTTTCTTTCTATCATCCTTTTTTTACCGGAGTTCTCCATGGAGGCTCTACATGGTGGTTCGTCAAGGATTCCTTTCATTCTTCAATTGTTCTTCAAGTTTTCTCTCAAAGTTATGATCCGCCAAGCTATACTCTAAAATAAACATGGTGCTCAACACATGTTTTGTTTTGAGGAGCTCAAGCATTCTTCATCTTGCATTCCAAAGTGCAATTCTTTCTACCTTATCTTTTGAGGTGGTGTTATGTCACTCTTTACAATTTCCTTCATGTTTCATGATTCATATGTTGTCAGGAATGTGGTATTTTAAATCCATCATTTTCTCTTCGTTCAAGTGATCTTTTCGACCAATCAACTTCTTCGTTGGAGTTATCTTGTGTCAGATTTCACCTAAAGCCTTTCCATAAGGGTTGTTGCTATTTGTGGTGATTATGCATGACCCAAGCTTGCTCTTTATCCTCTTGGTGGAAGAAGTTTTCATCTCTTTGTCGATCTCAAAGCAAGCAATTCTTTTTGTTAGTGGCAATGTCACCTCATAGTCTTGAGATGTTTTCCATAAGCCCACTACAAGCTTATTCGTTTCGTTGTTGGTTTTTCAACAACCCCGTTGTAACATTCTTGGAAGGGTGTTTTCCGAGCTCATTTGTGGCAGAAGTTGGCATTTTCTTCTCCATCCTTTTATTCCAATGATCTATCTTCTATTCTTTCTTCCAGAGGCATTGTGATGTTGCTCTCGTTGACCCATCATCTCATTTTGTCAAGATCATGTTATTTTCTTGCTCATCCATTTAACCGGAGTGTTGTGTTCTCATTCAAGTTCTTTCATCTTATTAAGTTTTGCCTCTCTTTTCAACCTTAGTGCTGTCTGAAATCCTTCTTACCCATTGTGCCATTCTTTCAATAGTTCCGGACGCAGTGTGTTGTTGATTTCATCAAGTATCATCCCATCTTCTCAAGCTCATGTTCTATTCCTTCCATGTTCAACCAGAGTGCTGCCCAAATTCTTCCTCTCCCATCTTGTTTTAACCGGAGTGGTTTCAAATTCTATCTTGTCCATTAAACTCTTGGTTCATGCCTTTGCAACCTTCTTGGTTCTTGTCGTATCACTTGTTCCTCTTATATAACGGAGTGTTTCAATTCCTTTCGTCTCCGTTATGGCATTTCTTCAAGTTTTCTACCTCTCAAGATTTGTTGGTTTCACTCGTTTTACCTCTTCTCTTCCTCTTCCGTTTTCTCTCCGGTGCCATCCTAGATCTCGGGACAAGATCCTCTCGTAGTGGTGGAGTGTTGTAACGCCCCGGATACAACTTTCCGTATTCGTAACTCCAACTCTTGCCTTTTCCGGAGATGCGATATGATATTTCCTTCGTCGTTGGGTTTTTGTTGTTTGTTTTGCATTTTGTTCATGTCTTGCATTTCATCTCATCGCATCATCCGCATTGCATCCACATGTTTTCATAAAGCTTGCACCCGTTCGTAGTTGCCGCGTCACCCCTTGCTTTCGTTGATCGTTCCGAGACCAACCGTGTTTTCATTTCCCTCTTGTCCAACCACCTAACCTCTCTTGGTAGCTCGCAGCCCCCTCGCACGCGTGTCCGAAACTTCCCCAAACCCGAACCGCACGGTCATGACCGTTGGATTCGAATCATCCCCTAACATCTATAAAACATCTCCGTTTTCTTATTTGGACTGTCATAGCCTTTTATCTAGGACCGTCCGATTGTAATCGTAGGGACCAATTGACCCTAAGCCTACCCACTCGCTATATATAGCAGCCTAACCCTAGATCCTAGCATGTTTTCTCATCCAATCCTCCACCTTGCGCTGCCACTCCTCTTGTCTCCCCTGTTCCTCGGGATCTACCCCGATCCAAATTTCCACCCAACCGAAGCCGCCACCTTCCTCCTCGTTTTCCAGATCGAGCCAACCACAACCTATCAATCCATCGATCCACTGCATCCCTCGATTCCCCACGGCCCTCCTCGACCAGCAGCAACCAGGAGCCCGAGCTCCTTCTCCCACGCCTGCATGCCCGAGGAAACGCTCGAGGCTGTGCCTCCTCGTCTCCTTGCGCTGCTGTTCGCCACGCCGGCGACCACGGGCACAACCTCCTCGACCACGCGCCATCTTCCCCATCAACCACCTCGCGTCGCTGCCTCATCAGCTCCGCTGCCGGCATCAGCACCCGAGCCCTGCCTCGTCCCCGTCCTCGCCCATCGTCACGTCACCGGTGTCCTAACCACCGGAGCGCAGCCTCCTTCCATTGTCGCCGAGCGCCACCAAGCAGCAGAGCTCCCGCCCCCTCACCCCGCGCCCTTGTCTCTCTCCCTTCCCTTCGCTTTCTCTCTCTCCTCTCATCTCCTGCTTCCTCTCTCTCGCAGGAAACACAGGGCACATGGAGCTCCAAGGCCTCCCGATGCTCAAGCCTCCACCAGAACCGCTCGTCCGCCTCGGGTCCTCCCAGATCGGGACCGTCCCTGCCTTCCCGCACCTCCGATGCCCAGTGCCGCTTCGCCTCCGTCCGCCAAGCTTCGCCGCGCGCTTCTTCCTCTGTTTTTGCATCGAGCAGAGGAGGACGCCCCGCCTCGCCTCGAGTCATTCGAGCGTTGACCGCGCCCCCTCCCCTCGTTCGATCCAAGCCCAGCCGCCAGCTCGCCCGCTTCATTTTGCTGCTTCCTTCTCCACCAACCGGGCCTTGGCCCAGGGTGAGAAGCACCCGTGCCTCTCCTGTGCACTGTTGGGCTAGCAGAATTCGGCCCGTATATGTTTTTTTTGGTTCTGTGAATTTCCTAATTATCCAGAGATTGCCAGTTTTTCAGAAAACCCCTTAATGTTCATGCATCAATAATTAATTAACCATGCGTCGGATTAAAACAAATTATATATGTAAAATGCTTAGTTTTTCATCTAGTTTCATAATATGCCACTTTCATCCATGTTCAAAATGTTTAAAATGCTGTTTAATTAAATTTGCTCAAATGCCATGTTAAAATGATTTATTTCATAACTAAATAACCGTAGCTCGGTTTTAAATAAACTTTATATGTAAATGGGGTGGAAAAATGCCTAGATTAACATGGTGCACTCATCTTGCATGTTTAACAACTCTAAAATATGGTTTAGGGCAGAACAGTATCAAATCTAAAATATGGTAATGAGGATTTTCCGGAATTGTTGTTTGTTGTTCCGGCCTCATTTAAACTTGTCTAGATAGGTAGTTTTCATATGCTTCACCTCTTGCCATGTTTAACAACATTTAATATTGTTTGGTAGCTTATATGAGATTAAACTAAATATGTCAATGTGGTGTTTTGTCAATATGCAACCCGTTGCATATTGAGCTCCACTTAACTTGTAGTATTGTTTGTTGCACTTTGCCATGACATGCCTCATTAAACCGGACATGCATCATACTTGTTTGTGCATCATGCCATGTTTATGCTTGTGCATTTACCATGTTGTTTATTTCTTTCCGGTGTTGCTTCTTAGTTCCGGTAATGTTGCGATTGTGAGGATTCGTTCGACTACTCCCGTTGGTCTTCTTCATGGACTCGTTCTTCTTCCTAGCGGGATTTCAGGCAAGATGACCGCTACCCTGGATCTCACTACTATCATTGCTATGCTAGTTGCTTCGTTCTATTGCTATGCTGCGCTACCTATCCCTTGTTCTATCAAGCCTCCCAAATTGCCATGTCAGCCTCTAACCTTTTCACCCTTCCTAGCAAACCGTTGTTTGGCTATGTTACCGCTTTGCTCAGCCCCTCTTATAGCGTTGTTAGTTGCAGGTGAAGTTGAAGATTGCTCCATGGTGGACAGGGTTATGTTGGGATATCACAATATCTCTTATTTAATTAATTCATCTATATACTTGGTAAAGGGTGGAAGGCTCGGCCTTATGCCTGGTGTTTTGTTCCACTCTTGTCGCCCTAGTTTCCGTCATACCTGTTGGGGATATCTTTTAGGGTTCGAGGGACAAGTTAGAAGCTGGCAACAAGAAGAAACAATCTTAGGGCTAGACACAAAGAGGAGAGCCGGTTTATGGCGACTCCCTCGTGATGATAATGAGATCTAGCCTCAAACAGCATGTAGGGTTTTTACCGGATGATGTTTCCCGGGGCCCTAAGCTGTCTAAATCATTGTCTTGTATTGCGTCTCTCGATTCCGCTCAACCCCTCTCAAGCTACCACATAGATGCGTTGGCCTCGCGACTAAGTCCTAACACTAAGGACATCTGCCGTGACAAATCCACGACAGTTGGCGCCCACCGTGGGGCCTGCGCACGATGGTGTTGAGTTCTTGAAGGGATCTTTTTTAGGGTTTGAGGGACTCATAATTTTTTCTGACGAAGAAGAGCCGGCTTGAAAAAGCCTGCGTCAGCTTCAAGTTCGTCGGATCAGATTTATGAACGGAGAGATTTGAAGGTGATCCATCTAACATGGATTAATGTCTGCCGCACTACCGCAAGAAGACAAGTGCAAGGGGAGTTCCATCCATACACATCAAAATCCTCAAGTTGCGATCGGTTCTTGTCTCATTGGTCGAGCCGCCGCCGCTGCGTACAAGCGCAGGGTTGAGGCAAACAAAAGGGGCAGAGATCATGCATCAAGCAAAAAAAAAACCACCGATTGGTACACGCGCACGAGGAAGCTATTGAGAGGATAATTCAAGAATTATGGAAGGAAAAGATACTACTACGTAAGTTCACAAGCTTCAGGACAAGGAAGATCCATCAGGGGTAAGATATCATTGCACGTCTTACAGGCCTGGGTCAATACGTGTTGTTTCTGAGCGGCCATCGACGGAAGTGGACACAGACTTGGACACGGCCACTATTTTTTTCATCTCTAAACCGCCGTCACCGGGCGCGTCTCTGACTGCCGCCGGCCCGCGCTGCTGCGCCTCAAACCGGCCCGGTCTCGCGGCCGTCTCCGCCGTCGCTTCGCGCCGGCTCTGCCTCCACACGCCCCTCCTGTCCGAGTCGCCGTCGGGCTGAGCTGCCCGCTGGGTCTCGCTGCTGCAAGCCGGTCTCACTAGTACCCGGATACGAACTCAGATCTGGAGCAGTTTACTAGTACTCCGTAATACTAGCTGAAGGCTACTCCACGTGAAACCCCAAGGACCACTAGCGGTTGCACAGAAATCGAGGTTGATTAATCTGGAGAACATGCACCCAAAAAGGGAAAAGGAAAAAGTGATGATGCGGTGAAGGAACACTAGTCCTTTGCGTAAAATCAGCCAGAAATTCAACTGCTGCATTGGCTGTTGAATGGAATTTATCCTCAGGTGATATTTTTCCTAATAAAATTGTTCTTGCAGATTAAATCTGTCAAGATTTTTTGTACTTCTAATTTGTACATGTTTATGTGCAGGTTAATTTATAAGCGGGAGGCTGTTTTGCTCGTCCGCACTTTGCCGTTGTACCCGGTGGAATGCACGTGCCGATCTATGACGGTACACCACGGCCGTGTCCGCTCGAGTGCGCACAACCTGTGGTCCGATCTACATCAAATCACTGGGACCGCGCCCACGATTAACTCGCTGTTCGCACGGTTTACAAGGCCGCGACCGACTCATCACTCCGAAGCCGCTTCTGATGCTGCGGTGTTCTACTGTGCGCCCAAACATCAGGTGGTATTCCTCTAAATTTGTGTATTAAACACTTTTGTTTTTTATCAAACAACAATTACTCTGTCTTGTAATATTTTTACACAGGACAATTTTTATGCCATTCACGGACACGCGCATTGCGGTCCGGGTTATATCAACGCGCCGGCTGACTCACCCGTCCGTACCACCTTACAACATCACGGACGATTCGCCCGTCCGCCCTGGCCACCGGTTCATGTGTCTGCGCCGGTTTACAACGCGGAGGATAACTTGCTCGTCCGCACCGGTTTATGCGCCGGCCGACTCACCCGTCCGCACCGGTTTACATCACTTATCGATCATCAATTTCATGGCGGATTATTTCTGGCCTGGCACATCAGGTGACATCCATTTTAAATATATTTTATTGGCACATATTATTTTGTCAAAGAGCAGTTTATCTTTGCCTTGGTCTGCAATATTGTTGATGCAGGACAATTGTTCACTACATCAAAACGACGTGGTTAACTCGCCCGCCCGTGCCGGTTTACGACACTGGTGCGGATTTTCCCCCGTCCGCACCGGCTTATAATGCCGCGGCAGGTTCATCTGTCCAAAACTGCCTCTGATGCTGCGCTCGTCTTTGTCGTCCGTCTCTCGCGGCCTGGTCTACATCAACCTACCGGGCCGCACCTGTCCACATGAAGCTGTTTATTGAATATGAGCAAGTCACAGCTTGGGTAGCCCGGTTTTCTTCCAATAAATTGGAGGCAGATTATCATATATTATCAACCGCCGTCTGCACTGGATGTTTCAATGGGCAGGCGCACAAGTCGCCGCCACTACAGTTTGGTTAACTTCAAATCACCAGTTGGAAGGAACCATTGGCCGAGTTGTTGACACGGCTCATACGGGATCATTTATAACCCGCCGCAGTCACCTCAACCTTCTGTGGATTCACATCATGCTATCAACACCAATGTTATACAAGTTATGCCGGTTTATATGACGATCAAATATGGAGAATCTCAAGCCAGCTCTTCGAGTCACCTTGAGACTCGGGGGCTACGATGATATGACGTAACAAGTCTTGCCAGTTTCAGCAAATTTAAGAACCCGGGACGATGGAGGAAAGATAACCCGTCCAGAGGCTCTCATTATTTGAAGGCCGTCGAGAAAATTTCCGGCTTAGAAAGTATATGACAATTACAAAATCCCGAACCAATGAAGAAGTTCCGGGTCATCAGAAAAGATTCCGGTTTAAAATCCGGCTCAAGGGAAGCCAGTCTCACTGAAGTTCTCAAATCTGGTTTACAATTTTCCGGTTCAAAAAGGAATTAACTTCCCGCAAGTTCAAGTTTGAAGACCATCAGAAAATTTGCGGCTGAAAATGAAGATTCCGGTTTAAAATCCGGTTCAAGGGAAAGATGTCTCCCACAAAGCTTTGAAGCTCTCCATATCCGGTTCAAGAAGAATTTATCTCTTGCAAAAAAGTTAAAAATTACCGAAGAGGACCTGCTGCTATAATGCGCGGTTCAAACATGGGTATCATGCCTTATTGGCCTAATATATTATTGAGCACATGGGGGCTTCTGCTTCATAAAGCGGGGTCTCTGTTCTTTTTTACATCATGCGTGGTTACATGGAGTGATTCTGTTTTAAAGCGCCTCCGGTTTACCCTTGACATTTGTTTTTATCACTTGGGGCTTGGTCGGTGTCCGAACCAATGCAACACCTCTTGATAGGCGAAAGCCACCAGATCATTTGGGGACACGGTCACGTCTGAACCGTCACGCCTCTTGGTCGGCCAATAGGGCCAGAGTCATTTGGGGGCTTGGTCGAACCCGAACCAATGTCATGCCACTTGGCCGGCGTACTCGCCAAGAGTCTTTTGGGGACCTGGCCGACTGGCACCATCGCTACGCCTTCGGGGAGCTTGGTTGCGTCTGACCATGGTAACGCCATCTGACCAGCTCAATAAAGCTTTTCTTTTGCACAAAGTTGTTGCCTCTGTTTCCATATTTTTTCATAATTGGTATTCGATTTTTGTTGTGTTTTTAAACCGACAATGTTTTAATCCGGTTCGACTGTCAATTGACGGAACACGGTCAATTCTTAAACCGGAGACTATCTGCCCGGTTTGATTTTTTGTTACCATCCTATTATGGAGTAAACCGGTGTTTATCAACCCGGGTTGGTTTTCAATTACAAGTTATCAGTACATGATCAAGTTATAATCCGGAGACTGTCAGCCCGGTCTGGTTTCGACTATAAGTCGCCAGCATTATATATGGTTAAACCGGTGTTTATCACAACCTGGTACGATTTTATCATAAACCGGCACAATATGGAAGGAGTTATCAGTACTCAAGATTGGGATTATCACCCTTACTACAAAAGTTGGTAAACCAATGATGTGATTCAATGTCACAGGTATGATATATTTCATATCTGATTATTCTTATGTGCAGCCTTGGTTATAAACCCAGGTTATATGTTGGGCATTATGACCCGTCCGACGGTAAACCGCCAGGACACTTTAAACTTGTTGTATGCAGGAACAGGTTGAAAAAAGCATGATTATAAATTATCCGGTGTTTATTAAACCGGCCTGGCTTTAAGACGATAAATCGCCAGTATATGATGGGAAATTATCCGGTGTTTATTAAACCGGCCTGGCTTTGGATTATACGTCGCCAGTATATATTTGGATTGCGCCATTGGGATCATGCGCTTATAAATCATTGGGTTATATCATTCAAATAGCCAAACTTGGCTGAATTTTCATTATGATATTGGATGAATAAGGTTTTCATACCGGATTATATTATTCAAATCTTTAATAGCCAACATGGCTGGATTTTTATTATGGTTATTAATATTATGATTGAGGTTTTCAAAGTCGCTTTAGCGCAATGGATATTATGTTATCAATGGATATATTCTACAATTGAAGGAATAGTCCCGAGTTGTCGCAGCTTACAACCCGCACTTGGGGGCTACATTATTGAAGTTGAGATTACATCAAATATGCAAGTCTCATGTCGCTGCAAGCATGCACCATGACACTTGGGGGCTAATGCAAAGTCATTTTTTGCTCATATTATTGAAGACACGGCTCATCTCATTATAATGAGCTGGCCCTTGGGGGCTACCAATTGCTCATGTCAACAATTCAAGGTACATAAATTTTCATTATATTGAAGGGTCCACTGCTCAGTTGGTAAAGCACAAGGCTCTTAACCTTGTGGACGTGGATTCAAGTCCCATAATGGGGGTTACATCATATGATGTTATTTTCATTGAAGTATATATCAAGTCCCAGCTCAATATTATCTTATTGAGCCGACCCTTGGGGGCTACATATCATTGTTCAAATCTACATGATTATACCTACAAAGTCCCTGCTCATTATTGCATAATGACCCGGCCCTTGGGGGATACATTGGTTGAAGTTTTATGGGCATCAGTCAATTACAAGTCCTGTGTTGTTTGCAAGCACGACAACCCGCACTTGGGGGCTACATAATATGGAGTATTCAGTTTTTACTAGTGACTGGGATGAATATGGATTTCTTCGAAAGTGGCATTTATATTGAAGCAAGTCTTAAGCCATCGCTTTGTTCTGCTCAAGACTTGGGGGCTACAGGTATTATATTATTATCAAAGAAATATTTTCAAATTCTCTGATTGAGCAAACTAGGTTGACCCGGCGTCACCAATCATTATGACCCTGTGGCTCCAACCCGGTGTCATCAATAATCATGAACCGGTGTTGGCAACAATCATGACCCGGAATTATCAGTTTCTATAACCCGACAATGGTGGTAATCATAAACCGGCAAGTTCTACATCTTCAAACCGGTAGAATATTAGATGAGTATTTCAAGACCAATATTTCTTAAGCCGACGCTTTGGAAGCCGACTCAAGTGGATTATTCTTCACAATATTTTTTCTATAGGAAGCCAACATCAGCAATTTGAGTATGAAGCTGGTTATTGACCCGGATTTTCTAGAAGGAGGAAATAACAAGGACTTAAGGATGATCAGTGTCGGTCTACAAGAATTCTTAACCCGGAGCACAACCTGTCAAAATTGTTCTGGTGTTTATTTTGCATCATAAGTTTACCATGGATAAATCCAAGCTAAACTTGGGGGCTAATGTTGAGATATGCCTCATGTGTAAACCGGCGGAAGGATAAACCGCCGGACTTGGCGATTCACCGGTGACCGCATGACTGACGATTTATAGTTCATTGGTAATCCGCAGGCGGGCGGAGGAGCAACAAGACCCGTGGCTCTGTCTGGCGGTTCATGAAGGCCGTTCAACCATTGTGGGCGGTTTAAGAGGAAAGGAATATTTGCCTTACAAGGAGTTAATACTAGGACTTGTATCCGGTTTGTATTAGAGATAGACTAGTCCTAATCCTAATAGGACTCCACATGTAACCTGCCCTTCAACATATATAAGGAGGCGGGGCTCCCAAAGAGGGACAAGTTAGAAGTCGGCAACAAGAAGAAACAATCTTAGGGCTAGACACAAAGAGGAGAGCGGTTTATGGCGACTCCTCGTGATGATAATGAGATCTAGCCTCAAACAGCATGTAGGGTTTTTACCGGATGATGTTTCCGGGGCCAAGTCGTCTAAATCCCTGTCTTGTATTGCGTCTCTCGATTCCGCTCAACCCCTCTCAAGCTACCACATAGATGCGTTGGCCTCGCGACTAAGTCCTAACACTAAGGACATCTGCCGTGACAAATCCACGACAATACCGGTGTTATGTTCCCGGATTTTGCGTTCCTTACGCGGTTGGGTGATTTATGGGACCCCTTGACAGTTCGCTTTGAATAAAACTCCTCCAAAGAAGGCCCAACCTTGGTTTTACCATTTGCCTCACCTAAGCCTTTTTCCCTTGGGTTTCGGAGCCCGAGGGTCATCTTTATTTAACCCCGGGCGGTGCTCCGAGTGTTGGTCCGCAGAACGGCATCTGCGGGGCCACCTCGGGGCAACTCGAGGGTTGGTTTTACTCGTAGGCTGACCTATCCGGTGTGCCCTGAGAACAAGATATGTGCCGCTCCTATCGGGATTGTCGGCGCATCGGGCGGCTTAGCTGGTCTTGTTTTACCATTGTCGAAATGTCTTGTAAACCAGGATTCTAAGACGGATCGGGTCTTCCTGGGAGAAGGAATATCCTTCGTTGATCGCGAGAGCTTATCATGGGCTAAGTTGGGACACCCCTGCAGGGTATAAACTTTCGAGAGCCGTGCCCGCGGTTATGTGGCAGATGGGAATTTGTTAATCTCTGGTTGTAGATAACTTGACACCAGATTCGAATTGAAATGCATCAACCGTGTGTGTAGCCGTGATGGTCTCTTTTCGGCGGAGTCCGGGAAGTGAACACGGTTTTGGGTTATGTCTGATGTAAGTAGGAGTTCAGGATCACCTCTTGATCATTACTAGTTGACGACCGTTCCTTTGCTTCTCTTCTCGCTCTTATTTGCGTATGTTAGCCACCATACTTGCTTAGCCGCTACTGCAACCTCACCACTTTACCCCTTCCTTTCCCATTAAGCTTTGCTAGTCTTGATACCCATGGTAATGGGATTGCTGAGTCCTCGTGGCTCACAGATTACTACAACAACAATTGCAGGTACAGGTTGTGTGATGATCATGACGCGAGAGCGACGCTTGCTTGTTTTGGAGTTCTTCTTTTGCTTCTTCTTCGATCAGGGGATAGGTTCCAGGTCGGCAGCCTGGGCTAGCAGGGTGGATGTCGTTCGAGTTTCTGTTTGTGTTTCATCCGTAGTCGGATGGTGCTCTTATGTAAGATGATGTTGTATTCGTGTGGCATTATATGCCTTTTGTATGTATTCCCATCTATTTATGTAATGTTGATGTAATGATATCCACCTTGCAAAAGCGTCTTCAAGACGCGCTTCTATCCTTGGTGGGACCTTCGAGTTCCTTTACGATAGGGTCGCATCTTGGGCGTGACAATGTGGGGCCAGGGGGCTGGGTTGACCCAGTCAATTAGTCCAGTCATAGTTGACTAGTCAATTTTTGACTGGTCAAACCTGGTAGTGGGGCCCAGGTGTCATAGACACATGCCAATTAACATTTTTAAACACAGTTATTTAATCCAATTAACTTGTGGGGTCCGGTGGTCAGTGTCACAGGGGGAATTATTTTAGTTAAATGGCGCGGGCCCATGTGTCAGAGGAGGGGGTTAGTCCCGCTAATTAAACCAGCCGGCCACCCAGGTCGGGCACGCACGCACGCTGTGCACGGCGACCGGGCGCTAGGAGATGCGGCGGGGGCGGTCGGGGGTGGTAGCAGTAGTGGCTCGGGCCGGCAAATGCAGCACAGGGGGCGGGCAGGACGAGCGGGAGCGGCAGCCGGTGGACGAGCACGCACGAGGCGCGGGAGGAGGGCACGCGTATAGGTGTGGGCGGCGGAGCTCATGCCAGCAAGCGATGTCGAGATCGTGGCTGCAGCCTCGGCGCGGCAACAAAGGGGGAGGCATGTTGGGGAACGTAGTAATTTCAAAAAAATTCCTACACACACGCAAGATCATGGTGATGCATAGCAACAAGAGGGGAGAGTGTGTCCACGTACCCTTGTAGACCGAAAGCTGAAGCATTAGCACAATGCGGTTGATGTAGTCGTACGTCTTCATGATCTAACCGATCAAGTACCGAACGCACGACACCTCTGAGTTCAGCACACGTTCAGCTCAATGACGTCCCTCGAACTCCAATCCAGCCGAGCTTTGAGGGAGAGTTCCATCAGCACAACAGCGTGGTGACGATGATGATGTTCTACCGACGGAGGGCTTCGCCTAAGCACCGCTACGATATTATCGAGGTGGATTATGGTGGAGGGGGGCACCGCACACGGCTAAGAGATCGAAGGGATCAATTGTTGTGTCTATGGGGTGCCCCCCTCCACGTATATAAAGGAGTGGAGGAGGGGGCCGGCCAGGAGGAGGAGGCGCGCCCAAGGGGGGAGTCCTACTCCCACCGGGAGTAGGACTCCTCCTTTTCCTATTTGGAGAGGGAGTGGGAAGGAAGATGAAGGAGGGAGGAAGGAAAGGGGGGGGCCTCCTTCCCAATTCAGATTGGGCTTGGGGGGGCCCCTCCCTTGCTCCTTTCCCCTCCTTTCCACAAAAGCCCATTAAGGCCCATATACCTCCCGGGGGGTTCCGATAACCTCCCGGTGCTCCAATATTGTCCCAATCTCACACGGAATCATTCCGGTGTCCAAATATAGTTGTCCAATATATCGATCTTTATGTCTCGACCATTTCGAGCCTCCTCGTCATGTCCGTGATCACATCCGGGATTCCGAACTACCTTAGGTACATCAAAACACATAAACTCATAATATAACTGTCATCGAACTTTAAGCGTGTGGACCCTACGGGTTCGAGAACTATGTAGACATGACCGAGACGCGTGTCCGGTCAATAACCAATAGCGGAACCTGGATGCTCATATTGGCTCCCACATATTCTACGAAGATCTTTATCGGTCAAACCGCATAACAACATACGTTGTTCCCTTGGTCATCGGTATGTTACTTGCCCGAAATTCGATCGTCGGTATCTCAATACCTAGTTCAATCTCGTTACCGGCAAGTCTCTTTACTCGTTACGTAATGCATCATCCCGTAACTAACTCATTAGCTACATTGCTTGCAAGGCTTATAGTGATGTGCATTACCGAGAGGGCCCAGAGATACCTCTCCGACAATCGGAGTGACAAATCCTAATCACGAAATACGTCAACTCAACAAGTACCTTCGGGGACACCTGTAGAGCACCTTTATAATCACCCAGTTATGTTGTGACGTTTGGTAGCACACAAAGTGTTCCTCTGGTAAACGGGAGTTACATAATCTCATAGTCATAGGAACATGTATAAGTCATGGAGAAAGCAATAGCAACATACTAAACGATCAAGTGTTAAGCTAATGGAATGGGTCAAGTCAATCACATAATTCTCCTAATGATGTGATCCCGTTAATCAAATGACAACTCATGTCTATGGTTAGGAAACTTAGCCATCTTTGATTCACGAGCTAGTCAAGTAGAGGCATACTAGTGACACTATGTTTGTCTATGTATTCACACATGTATTATGTTTCCGGGTAATACAATTCTAGCATGAATAATAAACATTTATCATGATATGAGGATATAAATAATAATTTTATTATTGCCTCTAGGGCATATTTCCTTCAGTGTCCCACTTGTACTAGAGTCAATAATCTAGATTACACAGTAATGATTCTAACACCCATGGAGCCCTGGTGCTGATCATGTTTTGCTCGTGGAAGAGGCTTAGTCAACGGGTCTGCAAAATTCAGATCCGTATGTATTTTGAAAATCTCTATGTCTCCCACTTGGACTTTGTCCCGAATGGAATTGAAGCATCTCTTGATGTGCTTGGTTCTCTTGTGAAATCTGGATTCCTTTGCCAAGGCAATTGCACCAGTATTGTCACAAAAGATTTTCATTGGACCCGATGCACTAGGTATGACACCTAGATCGGATATGAACTCCTTCATCCAGACTCCTTCATTCGCTGCTTCCGAAGCAGCTATGTACTCCGCTTCACATGTAGATCCCGCCACGACGCTTTGTGTAGAACTGCACCAACTGACAGCTCCACCGTTCAATATAAACACGTATCCAGTTTGCGATTTAGAATCATCCGGATAAGTGTCAAAGCTTGCATCGACGTAACCATTTACGACTAGCTCTTTGTCACCTCCATAAACGAGAAACATATCCTTAGTCCTTTTCAGGTATTTCAGGATGTTCTTGACTGCTGTCCAGTGATCCACTCCTAGATTACTTTGGTACCTCCCTGCTAAACTAATAGCAAGGCACACATCAGGTCTGGTACACAACATTGCATACACGATAGAGCCTATGGCTGAAGCATAGGGAACATCTTTCAGTTTCTCTCTATCTTCTGCAGTGGTCGGGCATTATGTCTGACTCAATTTCACACCTTGTATTACAGGTAAGAACCCTTTCTTTGCTTGATCCATTTTGAACTTTTTCAAAACTTTATCAAGGTATGTACTTTGTGAAAGTCCAATTAAGCATCTTGATCTATATATAGATCTTGATGCCCAATATATAAGCAGCTTCACCGAGGTCTTTCATTGAAAAACTTTTATTCAAGTATCCTTTTATGCTCTCCAGAAATTCTATATCATTTCCAATCAACAATATGTCGTCCACATATAATATTAGAAATGCTACAGAGCTCCCACTCACTTTCTTGTAAATACAGGCTTCTCTAAAAGTCTGTATAAAACCATATGCTTTGATTGCACTATCAAAGCATTTATTCCAACTCCGAGAGGCTTGCACCAGTCCATAAATGGATCGCTGGAGCTTGCACACTTTGTTAGCACCCTTTGGATCGACAAAACCTTCTGGTCGCATCATATACAACTCTTCTTCCAGAAATCCATTTAGGAATGTAGTTTTGACATCCATTTGCCAGATTTCATAATCATAAAATGCCGCAATTGCTAACATGATTCGGATAGATTTAAGCATCGCTACGGGTGAGAAAGTCTCATCGTAGTCAACCCCTTGAACTTATCAAAAACCTTTTGCAACAAGTCGAGCTTTGTAGACAGTAACATTACCATCAGCATTAGGCTTCTTCTTGAAGATCCATTTATTCTCGATGGCTTGCCGATCATCGGGCAAGTCAACCAAAGTCCATACTTTGTTCTCATACATGGATCCCATCTCAGATTTCATGGCCTCAAGCCATTTTGCGAAATCTGGGCTCATCATCGCTTCCTCATAGTTCGTAGGTTCGCCATGGTCAAGTAACATGACCTCCAAAATAGGATTACCGTACCACTCTGATGCGGATCTTACTCTGGTTGACCTACGAGGTTCGGTAGTAACTTGATCTGAAGTTTCATGATCAATATCATTAGCTTCCTCACTAATTGGTGTAGTCGTCACAGGAACCGGTTTCTGTGATGAACTATTTTCCAATAAGGGAGCAGGTACAGTTACCTCATCAAGTTCTACTTTCCTCCCACTCACTTCTTTCGAGAGAAACTCCTTCTCTAGAAAGGATCCATTCTTGGCAACGAATGTCTTGCCTTCAGATCTGTGATAGAAGGTGTACCCAACAGTTTCCTTTGGGTATCCTATGAAGATACATTTCTCCGATTTGGGTTCGAGCTTATCAGGTTGAAGGTTTTTCACATAAGCATCGCAGCCCCAAACTTTAAGAAACGACAACTTTGGTTTCTTGCCAAACCACAGTTCATAAGGCGTCGTCTCAACGGATTTTGATGGTGCCCTATTTAACGTGAATGCAGCCGTCTCTAATGCATAACCCCAAAATGATAGCGGTAAATCAGTAAGAGACATCATAGATCGCACCATATCTAGTAAAGTACGATTACAACATTCGGACACACCATTACTCTGTGGTGTTCTGGGTGGCGTGAGTTGCGAAACTATTCCGCATTGTTTCAAATGAAGACCAAACTCGTAACTCAAATATTCTCCTCCACGATCAGATCATAGAAACTTTATTTTCTTGTTACGATGATTTTCAACTTCGCTCTGAAATTCTTTGAACTTTTCAAATGTTTCAGACTTATGTTTCATTAAGTAGATATACCCATATCTGCTTAAATCATCTATGAAGGTGAGAAAATAACGATACCCCCCGCGAGCCTCAATATTCATTGGACCACATACATCAGTATGTATGATCTCCAACAAATCAGTTGCTCGCTCCATAGTTCCGGAGAACGGCGTTTTAGTCATCTTGCCCATGAGGCATGGTTCGCAAGTACCAAGTGATTCATAATAAAGTGATTCCAAAAGTCCATCAGTATGGAGTTTCTTCATGCGCTTTACACCAATATGACCCAAACGGCAGTGCCACAAATAAGTTGCACTATCATTATCAAATCTGCATCTTTTGGCTTCAACATTATGAATATGTGTATCACTACTATCGAGATTCATCAAAAATAGACCACTCTTCAAGGGTGCATGACCATAAAAGATATTACTCATATAAATAGAACAACCATTATTCTTAGATTTAAATGAATAACCGTCTCGCATCAAACAAGATCCAGATATAATGTTCATGCTTAACGCTGGAACCAAATAACAATTATTTAGGTCTAAAACTAATCCCGAAGGTAGATGTAGAGGTAGCGTGCCGACGGCAATCACATCGACTTTGGAACCATTTCCCACGCGCATCGTCACCTCGTCCTTAGCGGTGTCCGCTTAATCCGTAGTCCCTGTTTCGAGTTGCAAATATTAGCAACAGAACCAGTATCAAATACCCAGGTGCTACTGCGAGCTCTGGTAAGGTACACATCAATAACATGTATATCACATATACCTTTGTTCACCTTGTGTCGGTGTCAAAACAGGCAGATCTCGGGTAGGGGGTCCCGAACTGTGCGTCTAGGCGGATGGTAACAGGAGACAAGGGACACGAAGTTTTTACCCAGGTTCGGGCCCTCTCGATGGAGGTAAAACCCTACTCCTGCTTGATTGATATTGATGATATGGGTAGTACAAGAGTGGATCTACCACGAGATCAAGGAGGCTAAACCCTAGAAGCTAGCCTATGGTATGATTGTTGTAATGGTTGTTGTGTCCTACGGACTAAAACCCTCCGGTTTATATAGACACCGGAGAGGGCTAGGGTTACACAGAGTCGGTTACAATGGTAGGAGATCTACATATCCGTATCGCCAAGCTTGCCTTCCACGCCAAGGAAAGTCCCATCCGGACACGGGACGAAGTCTTCAATGTTGTATCTTCATAGTCTTGGAGTCCGGCTGACGATGATAGTCCGGCCATCCGGACACCCCCTAGTCCAGGACTCCCTCAGTAGCCCCTGAACCTGGCTCCAATGATGATGAGTCCGGCGCACATAATGTTCGGCATTGCAAGGCGGGTTGCTCCTCCGAATAATCCATAGAAGATTGTGAACACCAGGATAGTGTCCTGCTCTGCAAAATAAATTCCACATTCCACCGTAGAGAGAATAATATGCACACAGGTTCAATCTGCTGACGTATTTTGCGGCATGAAGTCACACCACTACCAAGCCTTTACTTGAATCATTTTTTATTATACCACCTCAGCGCGTTTAGCGAAGCGGTTTCCTTGGCACGTCTTGTCGGAGCGAAGATCGTGTTCCCCTTATTCCGGGATTCTCATCAATACGGACGTGGGTAACCCAACCGCACCATTGATGGTGGCGCTTGGGAGATAAGCGAGTTTTACCAGGCCGGTGGGGATGCATAGTCTTCGTCCGCCCATATATAAGGGGATAAGGATCCACCTTTTCACCTACGCCTTCTTCCTCCTTTGCTTATCCATCTTCGTGCACTCGAGCTCCAGCACCCAAGCCCACGCATCTCCTCTCAACCTTCTCCGACCATGTCCGGAGCAGGAGGTAAATGGTTGGCCTCCTCCGTTACGGAGGAGCACATCGCCAAACTGCGCAGCGTCGGATATCTTTCCGGCGACATCGCGCACCGGCTGCCCGACAAGGGGCAGCTCATCCCCACCCCTAGGCCCCATGAGAGGGTCGTTTTCCTTCCCCACTTCCTCTGCGGACTAGGCTTTCCACTTCACCCCTTTGTCCGTAGGCTCATGTTCTACTACGGCCTGGATTTCCACGATCTGGCGCCGAACTTCATCCTCAACATCTCGGCGTTTATCGTCGTGTGCGAGGCCTTCCTCTGCATCCGGCCCACTTGACATGGCTCAAGACCTTCAATGTCAAGCGAAGGTAGTGAAGGGCACGCAGCGGTAGTCTTGAGGCGCCATGTTGGGCAAGATGCCCAACGTCCTCTGGTTCAAAGGGGCCTTTGTGGAGTCCGTCAAGGGGTGGCAGTCGGGATGGTTCTACATCACCGAGCCGCGCGACCCGAAGTGGGCGGCGGCCCCCGAGTTCAGATCTGGTATCCCTATGTAGCTCACCTCCTGGAAAGAGAAGGGCTTGCTTTGGGGTAGTTCGGAGGAGCTGATGGGACTCCAAGCCTGTATCCAAAAGCTAGTGAACAAGAAGCTCAGGCTTGTTAATGTGGTCCAAGTCATGCTCGTCCGCCGGATTCTCTCGTGCCAAGAACGGGCATTCAACCTGTGGGAGTTCAATCCGGCACAGCACCAGGCATTGAGCGGGCTCTTCGACACGATGTACGAAGGTGCCTGGAGGGTGCTATTCAAGGGCGCCGAAGCTCCTGCATCCGCGACTGAAGATCGCGGATTTCGCTCGCAGCGTCCAGCTGACGAGGTAAGTGATTCTACCCCTTTAAGGGACACTTGTTGTTAATAGTTTGACCCAAAGAGGGTTTCAATCTCCCTTTTCCTTTGACAGGACTGGATGAAGAAGGCCGAGCAGATCATCTCCCCGGCTCAATGCCAGAAAACCCAGTAGACGCCCGTCTAGCGGGGCTGCTGGTTCCGGCACCGCATGTGGTGCCAGAGAAGAAGGGCAAGAAGGTGGCCACGGGTACTCGAAAGAGTTCCCGTTTTCAGGTGTCCGACGACTCCGAGGCGGACTCCTCCCCCGAAGACGAGGAGGAAAAAGAGGACTCTCTCCCATAGGAGGGAGAGAGGAAGAGGAAGGCTTCCCCAACAGGGGAGGCCGAAGGGTCCAAGAGGGGAAGAACTATTCCCCCGGACAGCTCCGCCAACGCCAACGTTGGCGGCAAAGAGTGGCCCTCAAGGGCCAGGGCTCTGGCAAGATCGTAAGTATCCGGATTCCTGAATGATTTATAATTTCTTTTTATGTTGCATAGTGTCCTTCTAATGCCGCACACTACCTGCAGTCCGGCCGATGATGATCTCCCCGCTTCATCGAGCGGGTCGTTGGCTCCGTCGGATGTTGATTCCATCCCGACCGCCTCCACCTCTCGCGCCGCTGAGGACGCCGAGGTGGGATCCCGAGAAAGGACCCATCAGGAGGAGGCTCCGGAGGCACCACAAGGCAGCCTCCTGGACTTTGCGCCGGACTCTACGCCGGAACCTGCAGTGGTTCCAGCGTCCGGCAGGCAGCCCCTTCGCAAGAAGGGCAAGACCGCGACACCGGCGGCCCCCGTCCAACCGGAGGCATCGGACAACTTGTTGGAGGCGCTCAAAGGCGCTTCCATGGAGGAAGAACACCGCACTATCATGAGTGCGGTGATTCAGAAGGTTCAGCTCGCCAAGAGCGGGCCGACTGGCTCTGCAGAGCCTTCTAACGTGCTTTGAGGTAAGAAGTTAAAATTATGTAATGTAATACCGCATAGACAGTAGCCCCTGATGCTCGGTTCGGTGTTCGGAAAGAAAAGCCGGATTGAGGATCTAAAAAAGAAATACGCAGGGTTGCTGAAAATTATGTCAATATGGGTTTGCAGGCTGCGCTGCTGACCTCTGCCAAGACTTGATCATGGAGGTCGGTGCTGAAGCAGGACCTCGAGCGGTCCGAGCAAGAGCTCGGTCGTGCCAAGAAGCAGCTCGAGGACAAAGAAGGTGAGTAACACCACTTTGAATAGTTACCTTACAGAAAAGGATTTAGGTTGCGACAAAAATAACAAGGATAACGTGGGTATTGCAGGGGCCACGAACGAGGTGGCAACCCTGAAGGAGGCTGTGTCCGCAGCCGAGCATAATCTTGACCACAGGCAGTCGAGCGAGAGAAGCAGGAGGCGCGGGTGGCGGAGGTGCGGCAAGAGCTCCAGGCTCTCATGGAGAAGCATGAGAGTTTGGAGCGCGACTCAAAGACTCGAGAGTCCGAGCTTGCCTCGGCTCTCGAAAGTGCCAAGTCCGCCAAAGCCGAGGCCCATAAGGCCCTCCAAGAGATTGAGGATGTGAAGAAAATAGCGGCGGGTAAGGCATTTTTAATGCAAAGCAAGCATGTTAATGTAAATTACCTGACACTTACCCGAATTCGGAGCTCTCCAGGGGCATTTGCAGATATGCCTCGCAGCGTGTCCGATGCCGCCGCATTCTACCAAGCCGAGGAGGGGAGCTCAATGGAGAAGGTCTTTTGGTCTCAGTACGCTGAGGCCGGCCATCCGGTGCCCCCTAGCGACCAGCTGAAGCAGCTGGTCGAGCTCCACAAGGTAGCCGAGCAGGCCATGAAGGGCCTCATAGTCCGGCTGTGGCCTGGAGAGGCCATGCACAGGAGCTACTTGACCTCGTCGCGGCGGTGGTGGATGCATGCCCACAGGTGGAGGTCATCAAGCGCTCGCTTTGTATTGAAGGTGCTCGCCGGGCCCTTGCCAGCAAAAAGGTGCATTGTGGCGGGCTGGATGCGGAGAGCCTTATCAGCACGCGCCGCCCGGCAAGGAGTATCGTATGCCTGAGATGTACTATAAGACTGTCCTGAAGGGTGCCCGCAAGATTGCGGATGAGTGCCCTAGAGATGTAATTATTGAGTAGGCTCGCCATGTGTTATCCTGTGCGCTGAAAACATTGTTCATATGCGCTAAGCAACGCTTGTTTGATTTAAAATATTACCTTCTGTGCGGCCGTTTATTAAATTCTGAGAGATGGCAAGTCGTCGGCTTCAGGCCCAATGCCACGAGTGCTGGGGTGTTCGGGATAAACTTGAGCACTCTTGTTCCCATGTTTGGGTCCATCTAGGGAGGCGCTCAACACAATGAACAAGGCAACCAAACTTATAATGCTTTAACACTCTCACTTAGCCATAGAATTCTATAATTTTAAATTTCGGCGAAGCCCCTAGTATTCGGAAGACCGAGTTCGGGGCGCTATCCACGCCTTGGCCAGACATTATCCGGTTCTTCGCTCGAAGCGGCATAAGTCTTTAAGGACTCGAAAAGACCTCTCGAACAGCGACCAGTCTCTCGCCTTATCATGACAGTCAGTTTTAGCTTTCTCCACTGAGGCGCTCGCCCAGCTCAACCGGGGCGCAATCGCAGTGGTTCTCCCAGTGCTACCTTAGCCGACGGAACAGAATGTAAGGTACCAAAACATGGGAGCCGGGCAAACCCAACTATTGACCCAAGACATGATTCGGAGCCGATTCATATAATTCTATAAGTTCGGGGTGCCGCACTTGTGAAAGTGTTTGGACTTATCACACCATAATGCGGGGAACATAAGCCCCTGGTGTATTCGGCCGTACCAAAATATACGGATGCAGGATGTCATTGATGAACATATATATAATGTAATGCAATTATAAGCAAAAAGTGCTGCATTGTTTATTCAAGAAAATCTGCTATTGGTGCAGAGCGATACAAATAGTGCGGTAAGCAAGGGATTGGACTAATTAGACATGTCTCCCTCCAGGGGTAGGCTGCAGAATGGTGTATTTAACAAAATTAATGCTCGTAATGGAGACCACCAATGTTAAATCATGACCTTTGTTCCTCCTGGCTGTTGCATCGTGAGTTGGTAGGTTCGCCGCCGACGAGCCTCCGTGAGCGGAGTCCTGTGTATAAAAAGAAGGAAAATAAAAATAAAAAGAGGGACACACTTGGGAGACCCTGGTGTGGTTGAGCCGCACTCTGGGTCTGTTGTGGTCGTGCCCCTCCCCCTATGCCCATGGTATCTTCAGAGCGTAATGATGTACGCGGAGAGCTGGTCTTACAATCATGCGAGGGCTGGGGTTGGGGCCGCATTGCTATGATTGCTCGGAACGTGCCAGGTGGTCTTGGTTGATGTTGCTCCGGGCGCGTTTGGCCGTGTCCGGTCGTTTAACGGCCGGACTCGAGAATTGCCTTAAAAGGCTGCTCTGTACTTCTGGCGCGAGAGCCGCTATATGTTCCTCCGTTTGGAGGGAGCGTTCCGTATTTCCATTGACCGAGATGACTCCGCGAGGGCCTGGCATCTTGAGCTTGAGGTATGCATAATGCGGCACCGCGTTGAACTTTGCGAATGCGGTTCGTCCGAGCAGAGCGTGATAGCCGCTGCGGAACGGGACTATGTCGAAGATTAACTCCTCGCTCCGGAAATTATCCGGGGATCCGAAGACCACTTCGGTGTGGTGAGCCTGTACAATTGGCCTCAACACGGTATGACGCCTTTGAAGGTCGTCTTTGTAGGTTTAATCCTTGAGGGTCTATGCCCATCTTGCGCCTTTGTATCTGATAAAGCAGGTTCAGCTCTTGCCGCCGTCCATCGGGACTCTCGTGAGGTGAAATCCATCGACGATTGGGTCTAAAACCAATGCGGCGAATCCGCCGTGGCGGATACTGGTCGGATGGTCTCTTCGATCGAAAGTGATCGGGCAAGAGGACCATGGATTGAACTTCGGGGCGACTGGCTCCGTCGCATATACGTCCCTTAGTGCACGCTTCCGCTCCCTCTTGGGTATATGGGTTGCGTATATCATGTTTACCATCCGCTCTTGTGGGGGGAAACCCTTCTGTCCTCTACTGTTTGGCGGCCGGGTCTCTTCCTCGTCATCGCTATGCAGCCCCTTGTCACTGTTTTCGGCAATTAACTTGCCTGCCTGCTTAAATACCCAACAATCTCTGTTGGTGTGGTTAGCTGGCTTTTCGGGGGTGCCATGTATTTGGCAAGAGCGGTCGAGTATTCGGTCCAAATTGGACGGACCCGGAGTGGTTCTTTTGAATGGCTTCTTCCGCTGACCAGGTTTAGAGCCTCGGAATCCGGCGTTGACCGCCGTATCCTCATTGTTGTCGCTATTGACGCGGCGTTTGTTTTTGCTTCGACGTGACTTGCCGTTGTGGTCCTTGGTATCCGGACTGTCAGCATTTTTGCTGAGGTTGTTGCTTCGAGCCAGCCAGCTGTCCTCTCCCGCACAGAAGCGGGTCATGAGTGATGTGAGGGCTGCCATGGATTTCGGCTTTTCCTGACCTAGGTGCCGGGCTAGCCACTCGTCGCAGATGTTATGTTTGAAGGCTGCGAGGGCCTCTACATCCGGACAGTCGACGATTTGATTTTTCTTGGTTAAGAACCGTGTCCAGAACTATCTGGCCGATTCGTCTGGCTGCTGAATTATGTGGCTTAGGTCATCGGCGTCTGGTGGTCGCACATATGTGCCCTGGAAGTTGTCGAGGAATGCGGCTTCCAGGTCCTCCTAACACCCAATTGACTCTGCGGGCAGGCTGTTGAGCCAATGCCGAGCTGGTCCTTTAAGCTTGAGCGGGAGATATTTGATGGCGTGGAGATCGTCTCCGCGGGCCATATGGATATGAAGGAGATAATCTTCGATCCAAACCGCGGGGTCTGTTGTGCCATCGTAGGATTCAATGTTGACGGGTTTAAACCCTTCAGGGATTTGATGATCCATTACTTCGTCTGTGAAGCATAGTGGGTGTGCGGTGCCTCTGTATTGAGCAATGTCATGACGTAGCTCAAGAGAGCGTTGTCTGCTATGTTCGACCCGACCGGAGTTGCTGTATCCGGCACGACGGTATTCGTCATGGGTCGTGGGGCGCCCACGTGATCCATAGATAGATCTGGACTGTCTTGCCTTGTCTTCCAATATATCCCGCAAGTCTGGCGCGTTCCCTCGTGGCTTTGTACTTTTTGAGCGATGCCGGGGTACGGTCTTGGTGGAGGGCCTAGGTGCCTCTCTGTCGCGACCACGGTGTGCGCTGGTGATGAAGGTATATATGCTTCCTCCTCTAGTCGGGGGAGCAACTTGCGTTTTGGGTAGCTCTTGGAGGGGTGTTCGAGTTCATACTCTTCGGCCGCGAGGACCTCGGTCCATCTGTCGGCTAGCAGGTCCTGATCAGCTTGAAGCTGTTGCTGCTTTTTCTTTAGGCTATTTGCCGTGGCGATAAGCCTGCGTTTAAAACGCTCTTGTTCGACAGGATCCTCCGGCACGACGAATTCGTCGTCGTTGAGGCTTGCCTCGTCTCCGGAGGAGGTATGTAATTATCATCCTCGACCTCTTTGTCCGCCGCTCTCGTGAGGGCTTGCTTCGCATCCTCTGCGCTGAATCTTCTTTGGAGGGTTGTCTTCAGCACTCTCTGGGGTGTTATTATCTCCGGGGCCGGAATCTCCATTCTTGCTGTGGCGGGATCTAGAGCGGCGCCGTTGACGCCGGCGCTTGGGCTGTTTCTTTAAGGAATCTGCCTCCGCTGCTTCTTCGCCGTCCCCATCTTTTGGGGTGTCCATGATGTAGATGTCGTATGACGAGGTGGTTTTCCAGTGCCCGGTAGGCGCTGGTTCTTGATCGTCTCCGGCATCGTCGTCCATACCGTCGATGTCTTCGGAGTCGTAGTCTAGCATGTCGGTTAGATCGTCGACAGTGGCTACAAAGTGGGTGGTGGGTGGGTTTTGAATTTCTTCGTCGTCCGCATCCCAACCATCCTGGCCGTAGTCCGGCCAGGGCTCTCCGGATAGAGAGAGATGCTTTAGCGAATTTAGGATGTCGCCAAAGGGTGAGTGTTGGAAGATGTCCGCGGCGGTGAACTCCATGATCGGCGCCCAATCGGATTCGATTGGCAGGGGCGCGGGAGGTTCGGAGTCCGGCAAGGAGTCCGGCACCTCGGAGTCACAAGCTTTATAAGAGACAGGGTCGGTATTCGGCTCCATCGCCATGGCAGTCGCAGCCCCCAAGGGGGTGTCCAACCACCCGTCCTCGATCTGCGCGATCGTCTCCGAAGTAGGGGTCGGAGCGGATTCGTGTGCGGCCACCAAGGCACTGTCCGGCGGCAGAGCTAAATCATGCCCATCGTGACAACACGGCACGCTCGGCTGTGGCTCGAGTCCATCGAAGATCAAGTCCCCGCGGATGTCGGCCGTGAAGTTTAGGCTTCGAACGACTGACGGCCAGGCGTAGCTTCGATCTGCTCGGATGGCCAAGTGAATTGGCCCGCGATGCGAAACGCCGCCGAATCTGAAGATCTGTCGGGGAGAAAAGTCTCACCTGACGGCGTTGTTGTTGATTGATGAAGCCATCAAGCCTATCGGTGATGACACGAGGAACTCTCAATGGAAGCACCAATGTCGGTGTCAAAACCGGCGGATCTCGGTAGGGGTCCCGAATCATGCGTCTAGGCGGATGCTAACAGAGACAAGGGACACGATGTTTTTACCTGTTTCGCCCTCTCGATGGAGGTAAACCCTACTCTGCTTGATTGATATTGATGATATGGGTAGTACAAGAGTGGATCTACCACGAGATCAAGGAGGCTAAACCTAGAAGCTAGCCTACGGTATGATTGTTGTAATGGTTGTTGTGTCCTCACGGACTAAAACCCTCTGTTTATATAGACACCAGAGAGGGCTAGGGTTACACAGAGTCGGTTACAATGGTAGGAGATCTACATATCCGTATTGCCAAGCTTGCCTTCCACGCCAAGGAAAGTCCCATCCGGACACGGGACGAAGTCTTCAATGTTGTATCTTCATAGTCTTGGAGTCCGGCTGACGATGATAGTCCGGCCATCCGGACACCCCCTAGTCCAGGACTCCCTCACCTTGCCATCCTTCTTATCCGCCAAATACTTAGGGCAGTTCTGCTTCGAGTGACCAGTCTGCTTGCAGTAGAAGCACTCAGTCTCAAGCTTAGGTCCAGACTTGGGTTTCTTCTCTTGAGAAGCAAATTGTTTGCCGTTCTTCTTGAAGTTCCCCTTCTTCTTCCCTTTACCCTTTTTCTTGAAATTTGTGGTCTTGTTGACCATCAACACTTGATGCTCCTTCTTGATTTCTACCTCCGCAGCCTTTAGCATTGCAAAGAGCTCGGGAATAGTCTTGTTTATCCCTTGCATATTATAGTTCATCACGAAGCTCTTGTAGCTTGGTGGCAGTGATTGAAGAATTCAGTCAATGACACTATCATCGTGAAGATTAACTCCCGGTTGAATCAAGTGATTGCAATACCCAGACATTTTGAGTATATGTTCACTGAAAGAACTATTCTCCTCCATCTTGCAGCTGTAGAACTTATTGGAGACTTCATATCTCTCAATCCGGGCATTTTCTTGAAATATTAACTTCAACTCCTGGAACATCTCATATGCTCCATGATGTTCAAAACGTCGTTGAAGTCCCGGTTCTAAGCCGTAAATCATGGCACACTGAACTATAGAGTAGTCATCAACAAGTGACTGCCAGACATTCACAATGTCTGCAGTAGCTGGCGCAGGTGGTACACCTAGCGGTGCTTCCAGGACGTAACTCTTTTGTGCAACAATGAGGATAATCCTCAAGTTACGGACCCAGTCTGTGTAATAGCTACCATCATCTTTCAACTTTGTTTTCTCAAGGAACGCACTAAAATTTAACGAAGCAACAACACGGGCCATCTATCTACAACAAACATAGACAAGCAAAATACTATTAGGTACTAAGTTGATGATAAATTTAAGTTCAATTAATCATATTACTTAAGAACTCCCACTTAGATAGACATCCCTCTAATCATCTAAGTGATCACGTGATCCAAATCAACTAAACCATAACCGATCATCACGTGAAATGGAGTAGTTTTCAATGGTGAACATCACTATGTTGATCATATCTACTATATGATTCACGCTCGACCTTTCGGTCTCAGTGTTCCGAGGCCATATCTGCATATGCTAGGCTCGTCAAGTTTAACCTGAGTATTCTGCATGTGCAAAACTGGCTTGCACCCGTTGTAGATGGACGTAGAGCTTATCACACCCGATCATCACGTGGTGTCTGGGCACGACGAACTTTCGCAACGGTGCATACTCAGGGAGAACACTTTTATCTTGAAATTTAGTGAGAGATCATCTTGTAATGCTACCATCAATCAAAGCAAGATAAGATGCATAAAAGATAAACATCACATGCAATCAATATAAGTGATATGATATGGCCATCATCATCTTGTGCTTGTGATCTCCATCTCCAAAGCACCTTCATGATCACCATTGTCACCGGCGCGACACCTTGATCTCCATCGTAACATCATTGTCGTCTCGCCAACTATTGCTTCCACGACTATCGCTACCGCTTAGTGATAAAGTAAAGCAATTACAGGGCGATTTCATTGCATACAACAAAGCGACAACCTTATGGCTCCTGCCAGCTGCCGACAACTCGGTTACAAAACATGATGATCTCATACAATAAAATATAGCATCATGTCTTGACCATATCACATCACAACATGCCCTGCAAAAACAAGTTAGACGTCCTCTACTTTGTTGTTGCAAGTTTTATGTGGCTGCTACGGGCTGAGCAAGAACCGTTCTTACCTACGCATCAAAACCACAATGATAGTTCGTCAAGTTAGTGTTGTTTTAACCTTCTCAAGGACCGGGCGTAGCCACACTTGGTTCAACCAAAGTTGGAGAAACTGACACCCTCTAGCCACCTGTGTGCAAAGCACGTCGGTAAAACCAGTCTCGCGTAAGCGTACGCGTAATGTCTGTCCAGGCCGCTTCATCCAACAATACCGCCGAACCAAAGTATGACATGCTGGTAAGCAGTATGACTTGTATCGCCCACAAATCACTTGTGTTCTACTCGTGCATATAACATCTACGCATAAACCTGGCTCGGATGCCACTGTTGGGGAACGTAGTAATTTCAAAAAAAAATCCTACGCACACGCAAGATCATGGTGGTGCATAGCAACGAGAGGGGAGAGTGTGTCCACGTACCCTCGTAGACCAAAAGCGAAAGCGTTAGCACAACGCGGTTGATGTAGTCGTACGTCTTCACGATCCGACCGATCAAGTACCGAACGCACGACACCTCTGAGTTCAGCACACGTTCAGCTCGATGACATCCCTTGAACTCCGATCCAACCGAGCTTTGAGGGAGAGTTTTGTCAGCACGATGGCGTGGTGACGATGATGATGTTCTACCGATGCAGGGCTTCGCCTAAGCACCTCCATGATATTATCGAGGTGGATTATGGTGGAGGGGGGCACCGCACATGACTAAGAGATCCAAGGGATCAATTGTTGTGTCTATGGGGTGCCCCCCTCCCCCGTATATAAAGGAGTGGAGGAGGGGGCCGGCCAGGAGAAGGAGGCGCGCCCAAGGGGGGGAGTCCTACTCCCACCAGGAGTAGGACTCCTCCTTTTCCTATTTGGAGAGGGAGAGGAAGGAGGGAGGAAGGAAAGGGGGGGCCGACCCCCTTCCCAATTCGGATTGGGCTTGGGGGCGGGGGGCACCCCCTCCCTTGCTCCTTTCCCCTCCTTTCCACTAAATCCCATTAAGGCCCATATACCTCCCGGGGGGTTTAGATAACCTCCTGGTGCTCCGGTACTGTCCCAATCTCACCCGGAATCATTCCGGTGTCCAAATATAGTCGTCCAATATATCGATCTTTATGACTCGACCATTTCGACACTCCTCATCATGTCCGTAATCACATCCGGGACTCCGAACTACCTTCGGTATGTCAAAACACATAAACTCATAATATAACCATCATCGAACTTTAAGCGTGCGGACCCTACATGTTCAGGTATGTAGACATGACCGAGACACGTCTCCGGTCAATAACCAATAGCGGAACCTGGATGCTCATATTGGGTCCCACATATTCTACGAAGATCTTTATCGGTCAAACCGCATAACAACATACGTTGTTCCCTTTGTCATCAGTATGTTACTTGCCCGAGATTCGATCATCGGTATCTCAATACCTAGTTCAATCTCATTACCGGCAAGTCTCTTTACTCGTTACGTAATGCATCATCCCGTAACTAACTCATTAGCTACATTGCTTGCAAGGCTTATAGTGATGTGCATTACCGAGAGGGCCCAGAGATACCTCTCCAACAATCAGAGTGACAAATGCTAATCTCGAAATACGTTAACTCAACAAGTACCTTTGGAGACACCTATAGAGCACCTTTATAATCACCCAGTTACGTTGTGACGTTTGGTAGCACAAAAAGTGTTCCTCCGGTAAGCAGGAGTTACATAATCTCATAGTCATAGGAACATGTATAAGTCATGAAGAAAGCAATAGCAACATACTAAACGATGAAGTGCTAAGCTAACAGAATGGGTCAAGTCAATCACATCATTCTCCTAATGATGTGATCCCGTTAATCAAATGACAACTCATGTCTATGGTTAGGAAACTTAACCATCTTTGATTCACGAGCTAGTCAAGTAGAGGCATACTAGTGACACTATGTTTGTCTATGTATTCACACATGTATTATGTTTCCGGGTAATACAATTCTAGCATGAATAATAAACATTTATCATGATATGAGGAAGTAAATAATAACTTTATTATTGCCTCTAGGGTATATTTCCTTCAAGGCGGAGCAGGGGCTGCAGCACGCGGGCGCTAGGGCGGTGACGGCAAGGCCGCGGCCAAGGGCGCGGTCGGCGACTGCGAGGTGCGGGCGAAGCATGGTCAGCGGGCGACTACGGCAGCGGCAGGAATTGGGACGGCGCATACGATGACGGAACGGGGTAGGGAAAGGGAGGAACGGAGGAGGCTCACCACAAGGAGGTGGATGGCAAGCTCGGAGAGGTGCGAGGTGGACCAGAGCAGCTGAAATCGGTGAAGGCGGTCGGTGACTGAGGCGGTGAACTCCGGCGATGTCGACAAGCTACGGCCCTCCCGGCTTGACTTCCGTGGTTTGGCCGATGAGGGCGGTGCCACGGTGCTCATGGGCCTGCTCCGGGGCGACGGGGAGCCTGGTGGCCGCGGGATCGATGATGTGCGTGATGATGGCGGCTACGGGTTGAACACCAGATTGAGAGGGAGCGAGCAAGGGGAGTGAGCGAGGCTAGGTTTCGGTCCAGGGACGAGGGTGGCTTCTTATCCACACGGCTTGCAGGCGGAGGCTCGACGTGTGGACATCCATGCCATGGACGGTGGTGCTGCCAACATGAGGAGAGAGAGAGAGAGAGAGAGAGTGAGTGAGAGAGAGAGAGAGAGCGAGAGGTTAGGGACATTGGTGAGCTAAGTTGGATGACTGCACTGTAGACTAGAGCCCATATACACAGTAGAATCTAGGCCTTTTCTATTTTTATTTTTTGTTTTCATTTATTCTTTTCTGTTGCATTTTCTTTTCACTCCTTTTCGTCTTTTGTAAAATAGGTGACTTAGCCACATAGATTCATTGCAATATTATGCACTGCCATGAAAAGTTCTGAGACGAAATGATATCATTTGGATTTGATTTGAATTTAAATGGAAAGAAAAGGTGTTGTTGTCCCACTAGTTTGGTTGCTAGGGTCAACTTGGGAATTTACTTAATGTTGGTTTTAGTTTTATAATTATTCTGGGATTATTTGCAATACTATGAACAATTTAGTTTTCCAGTTTGAAGAAATAAAGATTTGACTTTATTTAAAATTTGAAAAAGGCTTTGATTTTTGCACAAGTGGCAAGCTGCATAGTAATCACGATGACATGGCCAACATTAGGGGGAGATTATTGTAGCATGATTCCCGGGGTGTTACAAGTGGCTTGAATGAGATAACCAAGTTGATCTTGTTTGGACTTCAGAATTATCTAGGAGGCTTCTTCAGCAATTGGTGTCTTGGTTGCCTTCTCTATTTTTGCTTTTTCTTTCTTCTCCTGAGCCTGTACAGATGTGGGGTGTGATGGATCCATGACAACCACATTGTCTTCAAACTATGGCCGGAAGGGAAGATGTTCCTTGTCCAAGAGATACATGCCCTTGCACATATTGGAGTTGATGATCATCTAAATATGTGGATCATAGCCACATGATCTATTTTGGTCTACATCAGTCCTTTTGATAGTCTCAACTATGAAGGACATCACCTTGAATTTCTCAGGCACATCAAACATATGCAATAAATTTATTGAGTGCCCTCTAATCATCATGTCATCTCTAGACTTGGGCAGCAAAGTGTGTCTGAGGATTGTGTTGATTGTTGGCACACCTGACATCAGATAGTAAACTGATCCAAACTTATGAGTGTCCAAGGCAGCATTTGGAATCTCCTTGTACATGTGAACCACAGAGTCATGTCCTTTTCTTGGCTTGGCATACACATCAGTGTCCTCCTCATACTCTTCTGGGGTATTGATCAACTTTGCCCACTCAGCAATAGAAGATTGGTACTGATACGTCTCCATCGTATCTATCATTTTTGATTGTTTCATGCCAATATTATACAACTTTCACATACTTTTGGCAACTTTTTATATGATTTATTTGGACTAACTTACTTATCCAGTGCCCAGTGCCAGTTCTTGTTTGTCGCATGTTTTTGTATCGCAGGAAATCCATATCAAATGAATTCCAAACGTGATGAAACACTACGGAGAATTATTTTGGAATATCTGTGAATTTTAGGAGGTGGAATCAACGTAAACGAAGGCCCGAGGCCACCACAACCCACCAGGCCTAGGCACACCCTGGTGTATCGTGCCCTCCTTGAACGTCAGTTGGAGCTATACTTCGGGCACAAGGAAGCTTATATCTGGAAAAATATCTGTAAAAAGATCAGCACAATCAGAGTTACGGATCTCCGGGAATTTAAGAAACCGTGAAGGGCCAGATCTGGAGAGCGCAAAACAGAAGAGAACAGAGAGGGAGATCCAATCTCGAAGGGGCTCCTTCCCCTCCGCCGCCATGGATGCCATGGACCAGAGGGGGAACTCTCCTCCCATCTAGGGGGGAGGCCAAGGAAGAAGAAGGAGGAGGGGGGCTCTCCCCCCTCTCTCCCGGTGGCCCCAGAGTGCCGCCGGGGCTAGGATCGTGACGACGATCTACATCAACAATCTTGCTACCATCAACACCAACTCTCTCCCCCTCTATGCAGCGGTGTAACATCCCTTCTCCCACTGTAATCTCTACTTAAACATGGTGCTCAACTCCATATGTTATTTCCCAATGATCTATGGTTATCCTATGATGTTTGAGTATATCCGTTTTGTCCTATGGGTTAATCGTGAAAGAAGAGATTAATGTTTTATAGGAGTCTACGGAAGAAGGAATTGATGAAACTGTGAGCTCATTAGATGAAAAATATGACGAGGAGAGCGAATAACAAAAGGAGGAAGAGCGTATTAGCTACCCGTTCCCACCTTCTAATGAGAGTAACTCTTCAACTCATACATTGTTTAATGTCCCTTCGTCCTTACCGAAGGATGAATGCTACGATAATTGCTATGATCCCGTTGATTCGTTTGATATATCCCTTTTTGATGATGCTTGCTATGCTTGTGGCCAAGATCCCAATATGAATTATGCTATTGGAGATGAACTTGCTATTGTTCCTTATGTTAAACATGAAATTGTTGCTATTGCACCCACACATGATAGTCCTATTATCTTTTTGAATTCTCCAAACTACACTATATCGGAGAAGTTTGCTCTTATTAAGGATTATATTGATGGGTTGCCTTTTACCGTTGCACGTGATAATTTTGATGAATATAATATGCAGGTTCTTGCTGCTCCTACTTGCAATTATTATAAGAGAGGAACTACATCTCCACCTCTCTATGTTTCCAACACAATAAGATTGCAAGAAACTACTTATGTTATGTATTGGCCTTTACTTGATGTGCAAGAATTGTTCTTGTATCACATGCCAATGCATAGGAAGAGAGTTAGACTTTGTCATTGCTTGATATATGTTGCTTTGTGCTCACTACTAAATGCCAAATCATTGCTAATTCAAATTGGCTTTGATATAGCTTGGGATCCAGGTGGATCCATTACTTGAGCACTTTATGCATAGCTTAATGGCTTTAAAGAAAACGCTGCCAGGGAGACAACTCGGAAGTTTTAGAGTGTCATTTATTTCTGTTGAGTGATTTTATAAAGTTAAAAACAAAACAATATAGAGGGGAACTTAAAACCTTTTTCACAAAAGAGAAGCGATTGAAAGGCGATGCATTGCGGAAGTGAGGGTCGACCTTGAACACTTGTGTCCATGCTCATGGAAACAATGTAGAATTTTTCATGAAGATTCTCACAAAAATAATATCCCATTTGTACAATTTCATTGTATTATAAAAATAATGTGCCAAGATTTGCCTTCAGGATGAGTAGATTGCTTGTTGGTATGTGCAGTGCAAAAATAGAAACTTTGGCTGTAGCGTGCGATTTTACATTTTTTTACTAGAACGTCAAACGTTTCTGAAAATTTTTGCATAGTCTTTCTATAAAAATTGTTTATTTTTTCATATTGTTTCAGAATTTTTGGAGTACCAGAAGTATGGTAGATGTTCAGATTACTACATACTGTCCTGTTTAAGACAGATTCTGTTTTTGATGCATTGTTTTGCTTGTATGAAACTATCGATTCTATCGGTGGTATAAGCCATGGAAAAGTTATATTAGAGTAGCTAAAATGCAAAAACAACATATTAATTGGTTGGCAATAGTACTTAGATTAGTGATTTGCTTTATTATACTAACGGATCTTACCGAGCTTTCTGTTGAGTTTTGTGTGGATGAAGTGATCAAAGATCAAGGAGGTCTCGATATGAGGAGAAGGAGGAGATGCAGGAGATCAAGCTTGGGGATGCCCAAGGCACCCAAGTAAATATTCAAGGAGACTCAAGCGTCTAAGCTTGGGGATGCCCCGGAAGGGATCCCATCTTTCTTCGACAAGTATCGATATGTTTTCGTCTTCATTTCGTTCATGTGATATGTGTAAATCTTGGAGCGTCTTTTGCATTAGTTTTCATTTTTCTTTTATGCACCATGCTGGTATGAGATATTACATGGTTGATTTATAGAATGCTCATTGCACTTCACTTATATCTTTTGAGTATGGCTTTATAAAATGCTTCATGTCCTTCACTTATATCATTTGAAGTTTGGATTGCCTGTTTCTCTTCACATAGAAAACCGATGTTCGTAGAATGCTCTTTTGCTTCACTTATATTTGTTAGAGCATGATCTTTTATAGAAAGAATTAAACTCTCATGCTTCACTTATATTTATTTAGAGAGACAAACATAATTGTTCAATTGCATGGTTAGTCATAAAATCCTACATAAAATTTATGGATCACTGAATATGATATGTTTGATTCCTTGCAATAGTTTTGCGATATAGAGATGGAATATGTGGCAAGTACTAGTAAACGGTTGTGATTAGTAAGAATATTGGTGTTAAGGTTTGTGATTCCCGAAGCATGCACATATAGTCTCTCGTTATGCTATGAAAGTTGGAGCATGATTTATCTCTTCCTTATGAGTGGCGGTCGGGGACGAGCGATGGTATTTTCCTACCAATCTATCCCCCTAGGGGCATGCATAGTAGTACTTTGCTTCGAGGGCTCATAAACTTTTGCAATAAGTATATGAGTTCTTTATGACTAATGTGAGTCCATGGATTATATGCACTCTTACCTTCCCGCAATTTGCTAGCCTCTACGGTACCGTGCATTGCCCTTTCTCACCTCGAGACGTGGTGCAAACTTCACCGGTGCATCCAAACCCCGTGATATGATACGCTCTATCACACATAAGCCTTATTATATCTTCCTCAAAACAGCCACCATACCTACCTATTATGGCCTTTCCATAGCCATTCCAAGGTATATTGCCATGCACTTCCACCGCTTCTGATTTGATGACTTGAGCATTCATTGTCATATTGCCTTGCATGATCATATAGCTGACATAGTAGTTGTGGCTCAGCCACCGTTCATCATTTTTCATACATGTTACGATAGATCATTGCACATCCTGGTACACTGCCAGAGGCATTCATATAGAGTCATACTTTGTTATATGTTTCGAGTTGTAATTTTTATTTCTTTTGAGTTATAAGTAAATAGAAGTGTGATGATCATCATTATTCATTTTTAGAGCAGTGCCCCGGTGAGGAAAGGATGATGGAGACTATGATTCCCCCACAAGTCGGGATGAGACTCCGGACAATGAGAGAAAAAAAGAAAAAAGAGAAGAAAAAAGGAAAGAAAAAAGAAAAAGAAATAAAGAGAGAAGGGGCATTGTTGGTATCCTTTACCACACTTGTGCTTCAAAGTAGCACCATGTTTTTCATATGGAGAGTCTCCTATGTTGTCACTTTCATATACTAGTGGGAATTTTTCATTATAGGATTAGATGCACACCCACTTAGTTTTACTGAGCTTTCATACAGTTATATCTCTTAGTGCATTCGTTGCATGGCAATCCCTACTCCTCGCATTGATATTGATTGATGGGCATCTCCATAGCCCGTTGGTTAGCCGTGTTGATGTGAGACTTTCTTACTTTTTTGTCTTCTTTATATTTACCCCTATCATCGTACTCTATTCCACCCGTAGTGCTATATCCATGGCTTGCGCTCATGTATTGCGTGAGGGTTGAAAAAGCTAAAGCGTGTTAAAAAGTATGAACCAATTGTTCGGCTTGTCATCGGGGTTGTGCATGATCAATACCTTGTGTTAAGAAGACAGAGCATGACAAGACTATATGATTTTGTAGGGATAGCTTTCTTTAGCATTGATATTCTGAAAGACATGATTGTTTGTTGGGATGCCTGAGTATTAATGTCTTTATGTCAAATTATAGACTATTGCTTTGAATCACTTATGTCTTAATATTCATGCCATGACTAGATATATGATCAAGTTTATGCTAGATAGAATTCCACATCAAAAATTATCTTTTTATCATTTACCTACTCGAGGAGAATAAGGAATTAAGCTTGGGGATGCTGATACGTCTCCATCGTATCTATAATTTTTTATTGTTTCATGCCAATATTATACAACTTTCACATACTTTCGGAAACTTTTTATATGATTTATTTGGACTAACTTACTTATCAAGTGCCCAGTGCCAGTTCCTATTTGTTGCATGTTTTTGTATCGCAGAAAATCCATATCAAACGAAGTCCAAACGTAATGAAACTCTACGAATAATTATTTTGGAATATTTGTGAATTTTAGGTGGTGGAATCAACGTAAACGGAGGCCCGAGGCCACCACAACCCACCAGGGTGCGCCACCAGGCCCAGGCGTGCCCTGGTGTATTGTTCCCTCCTCGAACGTCGGTTGGAGCTATACTTTGGGTGCAAGGAATCTTATATCCGGAAAAAAATCGTGTAAAAAGATCAGCGCAATCGGAGTTACGGATCTCTGAGAATTTAAGAAACCGTGAAGGGCCAGATCTGGAGAGCGCAAAACAGAAGAGAACAGAGACGGAGATCCAATCTCGGAGGGGCTCCTGGCCCTCCACCGCCATGGAGGCCATGGACCAGAGGGGGAACTCTCCTCCCATCGAGCGGGGAGGCCAAGGAAGAATAAGAAGGAGGAGGGCTCTCTCCCCCCCTCTCCCGGTGGCCCCGGAGTGCCGCCGGGGCTAGGATTGCGATGACGATCTACATCAACAATCTTGCTACCATCAACAACAACTCTCTCCCCCTCTACGAAGCGGTGTAACACCCCTTCTCCCCGCTATAATCTCTACTTAAACATGGTGCTCAACTCCATATATTATTTCCCAATTATCTATGGTTATCCTATGGTGTTTGAGTAGATCTGTTTTGTCCTATGCGTTAATCGTGATCTTGGTTGGTATGATTGTATATTTTATTTTTGGTGCTGTCCGACGGTGCCTGCCATCTCGCGCAAACGTGAGGGCCCCCCACTGTAGGGTGTTGCAATATGTTCATGGTTTCTTATTGTCAGTGTTGCGGGGGTGACAGCAGCCTAGATGGGGATAAGTGGGTTATGGCGTATGGGAGTAAAGAGGACTTGATACGTAATGCTATGGTTGGGTTTCACTATCTTAATGATCTTTAGTAGTTGCGGATGCTTGCTAGAGTTCCAATCATAAGTGCATATGATCCAAGTAGAGAAAGTATGCTAGCTCATGCCTCTCCCTCATATAAAATTGCAAGAATGATTACCGGTACTTGTTATCGATTGCCTAGGGACAAATTCCTTTCTTGTTGACAAAAGCTATCTACTTTTGCTACCTTGCATTTTATTCGTAGTTTTATTCTCGCAAAGTACTTGTAGTTTTATTCTTGCAAACTAGTTTCATACTTGTTTTAGGTAAAGCAAACGTCAAGTGTGCATAGAGTTGTATCGGTGGTTGATAGAACTTGACGGAATATTTGTTCTGCCTTTAGCTCTTCGCTGGGTTCGACATTCTTATTTATCGAAGAAGGCTACAAACGATCCCCTATACTTGTGGGTTATCAGGTAACTAGTACCCTCAATCATCCAAACTATTTTACCATCAGGGTAGAAGTGTGTTGTTGAGTAAAACTGCATGATCAACTCATCATTCCATTTAGTCAATTTCTGACCAACAAATGTATCAACTCATGTTGATCTGAAACCCTCATGGACTCCTGGGAAATAGTCAGCATTGTTGTCAATGAATTTCCAGTCAACCCATCTCATGTCACTTACTTTTGGCTTCTTGTCCCGGAGCATAGTCTCATAGAAGTCTTGGTGTTCCTTTGTATGGAACCTGTAGTCAACAGCAGTCCTCCTTCTTATGGCATATGGGTCAGTCTGTGTGGCACCGTGGCTCAGAGCGACGGGTTTACCTTGCATTGCCAACCCGGAGATCATGTCTTCTGGCAACACACAACATCTTGGTACAGAAATCACCGCTTTATTGAGGCTAGCGGAAGCATAATGTTACATTACATCAAGTAGCGAGGCCAAGCGGCACACTCGATGCGGCTGAACAATATGTACATTATTTAGTGAACATAAAGGGGCCTCGAGCACGACATCTACACGGCAGCGGAACAACGACGTAGCGGGACTCCATAGCACAGGGACACCGATGTGGACACGTTCTAGACACGACATCACTCTGATCCAGTTAGACTTTCCTAAAATCTGGCATAACATGCCAGGTCAGTACATTGAATGTTCTTGCAAGCTCACAACAAATAGAACCATAATGACAAAAAATATCATGACATTTAAGCAAGTTAAATGCAAACAACAACATGCTACTCATGCAATGAAACCAAACTTATGCCTTGAGTCCCTCGGACTCTCTTACCAATAGGTTGCCTCGCAACCGAACAGTGATCACGGCGGATCACGAACGGAACCACACTTGGTTCAACAGGTTACCTCGTAACCAAACAGTGATCACTCCTGGATCACAAATAATACCACAACAGTCAGTCTCACGGACATCATCATGATTCAACCAGTGCAATGCAAATAACTTAGTGTGCAAGATTATTTACGAAAGCTGATCCATGGTGTGACTTACTTACGAACTGGGCCCTTATCCGCGGGCGGCCATCGATAGATTAATACACTCTGCAGAGGTACCCACACCACGGAACCCATGGCCTCGCACTCCCATTCGGGTGGACCAACGGCATTCCGATAGAACCCGCCCATTGCCATGACACTCCTACGGCCACTCCCACCACTTCCCCACTGGGATTAGTCATGGGTGACCGAGCCTACCAAAGGCAAAATAACCATCGTCATGGCAAATAAACAGTCCCAATCGGGGACAAGGTACCATAACAACAACAGGTCCACAAGGTTATGTCCGCTTATCGTGCCAGGGTAACGCACGCCCATAACCTTCCCTTGTTGGAGGCACCGACAATAGGCATGACAACGGAACGACTAATGGCCTCCTCATACTAAGGCAAATGTGGTTGCACTTGTCAGCCTGATTCAGTGGCACCATGACCCGACCAACTTTAAGTTCAAGTTCAATTATTATCAGGGTTAACTTGAAAATAAAATGCATCGAGTCATTATATGCCATGCATATGCAACCATATATCATGCATCATATATCACTTAACATTAACAGATCAACCTTATTCAAAGTTCTACTTGCACAAACTCAACTTTCAACATTTCTGGTCCTTCCTTACTAGTTATTTCTAATCATCACTTTAGTTGGCATTTATCAAATAAAAATCATTTTTCATATAGTAAAAATAATACTCATGATCATATCATCATAGCCATGACAAGCTTACTTAGATCAACTACTCAAGCTATATCTCACTAGTTCAAGTATTCATTTATGTTAACTAAGCATTTTGATCATGATAAACTAAATAACACAAGCATTTATTTATTTTAAAATATAGTGAATATCATATAAATTCAGGAAGAAAATCATAGATATTGGAAATACACCATGACAATGTTGTTGTGGCTTGCCTTAGTGCAGAGGAGCTTCACACTCCTCCTAGATGCCTTCAAGACAAGCTTCACCTTCTGAAAATAAATCAAACAACAAAAATAAAATATCAAAAACACTTCTGAAAATTACCAGAAATTCTAGGCAACAAGGAAAAATCCCATCTTGGGTGTGTTGCTAGGATTTTCCAGTAAGAACATATTGCAAAAAGAATCAACTCATTTGGACTTGTAGAATAAAAGTTACAGGTAGTGAAATTTCTGGTCAAATTTGAACTAAATTTGAATTAAAAAGAAAAACCAGAGGGGGTGACGTCAAAGGAGTAAACCGCCAGGGCGCCACCACTCATACCGCTTTGGGCGCGACCTGAATGGCTGACAGTGGCCCCCAGCTGCCAGGTTAGAGGGGGGCAGAGAGAGAAACAGAGATGGGCGGTGCGGCGACGACGCTTTCTCCAGCGAGGAGTGCCCGACAGCAAGATCTAGAGGGATAGGAATGTAGAGGAGGTCGAGGCGCACCTGCCCGTACTCATAGCGTGTCTAGGGGTCGCCGGACGGGGTCAGAACGGAGCTCTCCAGCGGCGACAGTGGGCGGAGCTCGTCGGAGATGGTGGTTCCGGCGACGCATGGCCAGTCCAGCAGCTCCAATAGCACCAGCATGCACCAGTGGATCACCACGAACATGCCGGAATGGTCAGTTGAGCTCGAGCGGCTCTGGAGAGGGAGGGGCCAGAGGAGGGGGATCGCCGGCGAGCTCGGGGCGGGGACGGCGGTCAAAGGCCTGCCCGGCCGGGCTGCGGCTTCCTACGGGTGTGTGGAGATGTGTTGAGTGTGTGTGAGGAGAGGAACAAGCTCGGGGGAGATCTATTTATAGCCGAGGCTGAGGCGGGGATCGAGAGCTCGCCGGAGCTCTTTGGAGCTTCGCCCGGCGAGGAATGGCGTTAGTGAGAGGGGGGAAGACGCCGGAGATCATGCGGGTGCAGAGATGAGCTGCGGCGAGCACACAGAGCACGCAGATGCGAAAGCACGGTTGGGGAACGTAGTAATTTTAAAAAATTTCCTACGCACACGCAAGATCATGGTGATGATATAGCAACGAGAGGGGAGAGTGTTTGTCCACGTACCCTCGTAGACCGTAAGCGGAAGCATTAGCACAACGCGGTTGATGTAGTCGTACGTCTTCACGATCCGACCGATCCAAGCACCGAACGTACGGAGCCTCCGAGTTCAGCACACGTTTAGCCCGATGACGTCCCTCGAACTTCGATCCAGACGAGTGTCGAGGGAGAGTTCCGTCAGCACGACGGCGTGGTGACGATCTTGATGTTCTACCGGCGTAGGGCTTCGCCTAAGCTTCGCGACGATATGACCGAGGTGAAATATGGTGGAAGGGGGCACCGCACACGGCTAAGGAACGATCCGTAGATCAACTTCTGTGTCTATGGGGTGCCCCATGCCCCCGTATATAAAGGAGGGAGGGGGGAGGCCGGCCGGCCCCTTGGGGCGCACCAAGGGAGGAGGAATCCTCCTCCTAGTAGGAGTAGGATTCCTCCTTTCCTACTCCTACTAGGAGGGGAAAGGAAGGAGGAGAGGGGGGGGGGGGAAGGAAAGGGGGGTGCCGCCCGCCCTCCTAGTCCAATTCGGACTAGAGGGAGAGGGGGCGCGCGGCCCACCCTGGCCGCCCCTCTCTCTTCCACCTAGGCCCATGTGGCCCATTAACTCTCCGGGGTTCCGTAAACCCCGGCCTCTCGGTTTTCTCCGAAAACTCCCGGAACCTTTCCGGTGTCCGAATATAGTCGTCCAATATATCAATCTTTATGTATCGACCATTCCGAGACTCCTCGTCATGTCCGTGATCACATCCGGGACTCCGAACAAACTTCGGTACATCAAAACTTATAAACTCATAATAAAACTGTCATCGAAACGTTAAGCGTGCGGACCCTACGGGTTCGAGAACTATGTAGTCATGACCTAAAACCATTCTCGGCCAATAACCAATAGCGGGACCTGGATGCCCATATTAGCTCTTACATATTCTACGAAGATCTTTATCGGTCAAACCGCATAACAACATACGTTGTTCCCTTTGTCATCGGTATGTTACTTGCCCGAGATTCGATCGTCGGTATCCAATACCTAGTTCAATCTTGTTACCGGCAAGTCTCTTTACTCGTTACGTAATGCATCATCCCGTAACCAACTCATTGGTCACATTGCTTGCAAGGCTTATAGTGATCTGCATTACCGAGAGGGCCCAGAGATACCTCTCCGACAATCGGAGTGACAAAACCTAATCTCGAAATACGCCAACTCAACATGTACCTTCGGAGACACCTGTAGTACTCCTTAACAATCACCCAGTTACGTTGTGACGTTTGGTAGTACCCAAAGTGTTCCTCCGGTAAACGGGAGTTGTATAATCTCATAGTTACAGGAACATGTATAAGTCATGAAGAAAACAATAGCAACATACTAAACCAAGTGCTAAGCTAACGGAATGGGTCAAGTCAATCAGATCATTCAACTAATGATGTGATCCCGTTAATCAAGTAACAACTCTTTGTCCATGGTTAGGAAACATAACCATCTTTGATTAACAAGCTAGTCAAGTAGAGGCATACTAGTGACACTATGTTTGTCTATGTATTCACACATGTATTATGTTTCCGGTTAATACAATTCTAGCATGAATAATAAACATTTATCATGAAATAAGGAAATAAATAATAACTTTATTATTGCCTCTAGGGCATATTTCCTTCAGTCTCCCACTTGCACTAGAGTCAATAATCTAGTTCACATCGCCATGTGATTTAACACCAATATTCATATCTGTATATGATTAACACCCATAGTTCACATCATCATGTGACCAACACCCAAAGGGTTTACTAGAGTCAATAATCTAGTTCACATCGCTATGTGATTAACACCCAAAGAGTACTAAGGTGTGAACATGTTTTGCTCGTGAGAGAAGCTTAGTCAACGGGTCTGTCACATTCAGAGCCGTATGTATTTTGCAAATATTCTATGTCTACAATGCTCTGCACGGAGCTACTCTAGCTAATTGCTCCCACTTTCAATATGTATCCAGATTAAGACCTAGAGTCGTCTGGATCGGTGTAAAAGTTTGCACCGATGTAACTTTTACAACGAACTCTTTTATCACCTCCATAATCGAGAAACATCTCCTTAGTCCTTACTAAGGATATTCTTGACCGCTGCTCAGTGATCTACTATTAGATCAAAATTGTATTCCCTTGCCAAACTCAGAAGCAAGGTATACAATATGTGTGGTTCACAGCATAGCATACTTTATGGAACCTATGACTGAGGCATAGGGAATGACTTTTCATTCTCTTTCTATTTTCTTCCATGGTCGGGTCTTGAGTCTTACTCAATTTCACACCTTGCAACACAGGCAAGAACTCCTTCTTTGACTGTTCCATTTTGAACTATTTCAAAAAATTTATCAAGGTATGTATTCATTGAAAAATCTTATCAAGCGTCTTTATCTATCTATATAGATCTTGATGCTCAATGTGTAAGCAGCTTCACCGAGGTCTTTCTTTGAAAAACTCTTATTCAAGTATCCTTTCATGCTTTGCAGAATAATTCTACATTATTTCCGATCAACAATATGTCATTCACTTATACTTATCAGAAATGCTGTAGTGCTCCCACTCACTTTCTTGTAAATACAGGCTTCACCGTAAGTCTGTACAAAACTATATGCTTTGATCAACATATCAAAGTGTATATTCCAACTCTGAGATGCTTGCACCAGTCCATAGAAGGATCGCTGGAGCTTGCACATTTTGTTAACACCTTTAGGATTGACAAAACCTTCTGGTTGCATCATATACAACTCTTCTTTAAGAAAACCATTAAGGAATGCAGTTTTGACATCCATTTGCCAGATTTCATAAATTGTGGCAATTGCTAACATGATTCGGACAGACTTAAGCATCGCTACAATTGAAAAAATCTCATTGTAGTCAACACCTTGAACTTGTCAAAAACCTTTTTTGCGACAAGTCGAGCTTTGTAGATAGTAACACTACTATCAGCATCTGTCTTCCTCTTGAAGATCCATTTATACAATATGGCTTGCCGATCATCGGGCAACTCCACCAAAGTCCACACTTTGTTCTCATACATGGATCCAATCTCAGATTTCATGGCCTCAAGCCATTTCGTGGAATCTGGGCTCATCATCGCTTCCTCATAGTTCGTAGGTTCATCATGGTCTAGTAACATGACTTTCTGAGCAGGATTACCGTACCACTCTGGTGCGGATCTTACTCTGGAAGACCTACGAGGTTTGGTAGCAACTTGATCTGAAGTTTCATGATCATCATCATTAACTTCCTCACTAATTGGTGTAGGAATCACTGGAACTGATTTCTGTGATGAACTACTTTCCAATAAGGGAGAAGGTACAATTACCTCATCAAGTTCTACTTTCCTCCCACTCACTTCTTTCGAGAGAAACTTCTTCTCTAGAAAGGATCCATCTTAGCAACGAATAATTTGCCTTTGGATCTGTGATAGAAGGTGTACCCAACAATTTCCTTTGGGTATTCTATGAAGACGCACTTCTCTGATTTGGGTTTGAGCTTATCAGGATGAAACTCTTTCACATAAGCATCGCAACCCCAAACTTTAAGAAACGACAACTTGGGTTTCTTACTAAACCATAGTTCATATAGTGTCGTCTCAACGGATTTAGATGGTGCCCTTTTAACGTGAATGCAGCTGTCTCTAATGCACAACCCAAAAACGATAGTGGTGAACTAAGAAACATCATAGATCGCACAATATCCAATAAAGTGCGGTCACGATGCTCGGACACACCATAACGCTGTGGTGTTCCAGGTGACGTGAACTGGGAAACTCTTCCACATTGTTTTATATGAAGACCAAACTCGTAACTCACATATTTGTCTCTGCGATCAAATCGCAGAAACTTTATTTTCTTGTTACGATGATTTTCCACTTCACTCTGAAATTCTTTGAACCTTTCAACTATTTCAGACTTATGTTTCATCAAGAAGATATACCCATATCTGCTCAAATCATCTTGTGAAGGTCAGAAAATAACGATACTTGCCACGAGCATCAACACTCATTGGACCGCATACATCGGTATGTATTATTTCCAATAAGTCAGTAGCTTGTTCCATTGTTCCGGAGAACGGAGTTTTAGTCATCTTGCCCAAAAAGCACGGTTCGCAAGCATCAAATGATTCATAACCAAGTGATTCCGAAAATCCATCTTTATGGAGTTTCTTCATGCGCTTTACACCGATATGACCCAAACGGCGATGCCACAAATAAGTTGCACTATCATTATTAACTTTGCATCTTTTGGCATCAATTTTATGAATATGTGTATCACTACGATCGAGATCCAACAAACTATTTTCATTGGGTGTATAACCATTGAAGGTTTTATTCATGTAAGCATGAACAACAATTATTCTCTCGATTTTAAATGAATAACCGTATTGCAATAAACACGATCAAATCATATTCATGCTCAGCATAAGCGCCAAATAACATTTATTTAGGTTTAACACTAATCCCGAAAGTATAGGGAGTGTGCGATGATGATCATATAAATCTTGGAACTACTTCCAACACTCATCGTCACTTTCCTTCTACTAGTCTCTGCTTATTCTCAGAACTCTGTTTGAGTTACTAATCTTAGCAACCAAACAAGTATCAAATACTCAGGGGCTACTATAAACACTAGTAAGGTACACATCAATAATATGTATATCAAATATACTCTTGTTCACTTTGCCATCCTTCTTATCCACCAATTATTCAGGGTATTTCCGCTTCCAATGACCATTGCCTTTGCAGTGTAAGCACTCAGTTTCAGGCTTTGGTCCAGCTTTGGTCTTCTTCACGGGAGTGACAACTTGCTTGTCTTTCCACTTGAAGTTCCCTTTCTTTCCCTTTGCCCTTCTCTTGAAACTAGTGGTCTTGTCAATCATCAACACTTGAGGCTCTTTCTTGATTTCTACGTTCGTCGATTTCAACATCACGAAGAGCTCGGGAATCGTTTTTGTCATCCCTTGCATACTGTAGTTCATCATGAAGTTCTAGTAACTTAGTGATGGTGACTAGAGAATTCTGTCAATCACTATCTTATCTGGAAGATTAACTCCCACTTAATTCAAGCGATTGAAGTACCCTGACAATCTGAGCACATGCTCACTAGTTGAGCGATTCTCCTCCATCTTTTAGCTATAGAACTTGTTGGAGACTTCATATCTCTCAACTCGGTATTTGCTTGAAATATTAACTTCAATTCCTGGAACATCTCATATGGTCCATGATGTTCAAAACATCTTTGAAGTCCCGATTCTAAGCCATAAAGCATGGTGCACAAAACTATCAAGTAGTCATCATATTGAGCTAGCCAAACGTTCATAACGTCGCATCCGCTCTCGCAATAGGTCATCACCTAGCGGTGCATTAAGGACATAATTCTTCTGTGCAGCAATGAGGATAAACCTTAGATCGCAGATCAAATCCGCATCATTGCTACTAACATTTTTCAACACAATTTTCTCTAGGAACATATCAAAATAAACATATGGAAGCAACAACGCAAGCTATTGATCTTACAACATAATTTGCAAAATACTACCAGGACTAAGTTCATGATAAATTTTAGTTCAATTAATCATATTACTTAAGAACTTCCACTTAGACAGACATCCCTCTAGTCATCTAAGTGATTACGTGATCCATATCAACTACACCATAACCGATCATCACGTGAGATGGAGTAGTTTTCAATGGTGAACATCACTATGTTGATCATATCTACTATATGATTCACGCTCGACCTTTCAGTCTCCGTGTTCCGAGGCCATGTCTGCATATGCTAGGCTTGTCAAGTTTAACCTGAGTATTTTGCGTGTGCAAAACTGGCTTGCACCCGTTGTAGATGGACGTAGAGCTTATCACACCCGATCATCCCGTGGTGTCTTGGCACGACGAACTTTGGCAACAGTGCATACTCAGGGAGAACACTACTTGATAATTTTAGTGAGAGATCATCTTAAAATGATACCGTCAATCAAAGCAAGATAAGATGCATAAAGGATAAACATCACATGCAATCAATATAAGTGATATGATATGGCCATCATCATCTTGTGCTTGCGATCTTCATCTCCGAAGCACCATCGTGATCACCATCGTCACCGGCGCGACACCTTGATCTCCATCGTAGCATCGTTGTCATTTCGCCATCTATTTCTTCTCGACTATCGCTACCGCTTAGTGATAAAGTAAAGCAATTACAGATGCGTTTGCATTTCATACAATAAGCGACAACCATATGGCTCCTGCCATTGCCGATAACCGGTTACAAAACATGATCATCTCATACAATAAAATATAGCATCACGTCTTGACCATATCACATCACAACATGCCCTGCAAAAACAAGTTAGGCGTCCTCTACTTTGTTGTTGCAAATTTTACGTGGCTGCTACGGGCTTAGCAAGAAACGTTCTTACATACGCATCAAAACCACAACGATAGTTTGTCAAATAGACTCGTTTTAACCTTCACAAGGACCGGCGTAGCCACACTCGTTCAACTAAAGTGAGAGAGCAGACACCCGCCAGCCACCTTTAAGCACCGGTGCTCGTAATGGTGAAACCAGTCTCGCGTAAGCGTCTGGCGTAATGTCGGTCCGGCCGCTTCATCTCACAATACCGCTGAACCAAAGTATGACATGCTGGTAGGCGTATGACTTATATCGTCCACAACTCACTTGTGTTCTACTCGTGCATATAACATCAACGCATAAAACCTAGGCTCGGATGCCCTCGTTGGGGAACGTAGTAATTTCAAAAATTTCCTCGCACACGCAAGATCATGGTGATGATATAGCAATGAGAGGGGAGAGTGTTTGTCCACGTACCCTCGTAGACCGTAAGCGGAAGCATTAGAACAACGCGGTTGATGTAGTCGTACGTCTTCACGATCCGACCGATCCAAGCACCGAATGTACGGAGCCTCCGAGTTCAGTACACGTTCAGCTCGATGACGTCCCTCGAACTCCGATCCAGCCGAGTGTCGAGGGAGAGTTCCGTCAGCACGACGGCGTGGTGACGATCTTGATGTTCTACCGGCGCAGGGCTTCGCCTAACCTTCGCGACGATATGACCGAGGTGGAATATGGTGGAAGGGGGCACCGCACACGGCTAAGGAACGATCCGTAGATCAACTTCTGTGTGTATGGGGTGCCCCTGCCTCAGATATAAAGGAGGGAGGGGGAGGCCGCCGCCCTTAGGGGCGCACCAAGGAGGAGGAATCCTCCTTCTAGTAGGAGTAGGATTCCTCCTTTCCTACTCCTACTAGGAGGGAAAGGAAGGAGGAGAGGGGGGAAGAAAGGGGCACCCCCTCCTAGTCAATCGGACTAGAGGGAGAGGCGCGCCCACCCCGGCCGCCCTCTCTCTTCCACCTAGGCCCATGTGGCCCATTAACTCTCCCGGGGGGTTCCGGTAACCCCCCCCCGGCACTCCGGTTTTCTCCGAAAACTCCCGGAACCTTTCCGGTGTCCGAATATAGTCGTCCAATATATCAATCTTTATGTCTCGACCATTCCGAGACTCCTCGTCATGTCCGTGATCACATCCGGGACTCCGAACAAACTTTGGTACATCAAAACTTATAAACTCATAATAAAACTGTCATCGAAACGTTAAGCGTGCGGACCCTACGGGTTCGAGAACGATGTAGTCATGAACTAAAACCATTCTCGGTCAATAACCAATAGCGGGACCTGGATGCCCATGTTGGCTCCTACATATTCTACGAAGATCTTTATCGGTCAAACCGCATAACAACATACGTTGTTCCCTTTGTCATCGGTATGTTACTTGCCCGAGATTCGATCGTCGGTATCCAATACCTAGTTCAATCTTGTTACTGGAAAGTCTCTTTACTCGTTACGTAATGCATCATCCCGTAACCAACTCAATTGTCACATTGCTTGCAAGGCTTATAGTGATGTACATTACCGAGAGGGCCCAAAGATACCTCTCCGACAATCGGAGTGACAAAACCTAATCTCGAAATACACCAACTCAACATGTACCTTCGGAGACACCTGTAGTACTCCTTTATAATCACCCGATTCGTTGTGACGTTTGGTAGTACCAAAGTGTTCCTCCGTAAACGGAGTTGTATAATCTCATAGTTACAGGAACATGTATAAGTCATGAAGAAAGCAATAGCAACATACTAAACGATCAAGTGCTAAGCTAACGGAATGGGTCAAGTCAATCAGATCATTCAACTAATGATGTGATCCCGTTAATCAAGTAACAACTCTTTGTCCATGGTTAGGAAACATAACCATCTTTGATTAACAAGCTAGTCAAGTGGAGGCATACTAGTGACACTATGTTTGTCTATGTATTCACACATGTATTATGTTTCCGGTTAATACAATTCTAGCATGAATAATAAACATTTATCATGAAATAAGGAAATAAATAATAACTTTATTATTGCCTCTAGGGCATATTTCCTTCACACAGGGGCACGGGCGCACTGTTGCCTTGGCCACACCGTGCCCGTGCTCGCTGCGGCAAGCTCCAGCGTCGGCGGGCGCCAGGGTGCTGTTATGAGGGTTCAAATGAATATGGTGGCACGGTTTGGCAAGGTGCGACAGCTTGGGAAGTGAGCACATGCGAAACAGAGGAGTTGGCGCAACGCAGAGCGCGTCGGACGCATGCGAATCCCCTTGGACAAACATGGTTACTGCATGAACTTTGGCATCATGCTGAGCTAAGCCCAAACACCATGTCTGGCAGTTAGTCCTTAGTGGTTTTAGTTGTTTTGTACGTTTGGCTGGATCATAGGTGCACTGTGGGAGTGGCTATCTTCCTGGAAAGTTTCTGGACAGAAACTTGTGAGCTTTACTGAGAAAAATCTAGTGAGTATTAAGGGCTATGCTTTGGGGTTTAGCTATCTCTTAGGAAGGTAATCAAGCTTAGAAAAGATCAGCCCCAAAAGATCAAGCAAAAATATACTTATTGTGCAAAGTGATCATTCTATCCAGAATAGAAATGATTTTCTGTAGCTAAAATATACAAAGAGTTATGAAAAAAAATCTCGGGAAGGTGACCTAGGGTTCAAAGAATATTTGTGAATTTATTCAGGATTTTGGAGCAAGAAATCTTGGGGTTGCTTTGGAGCATACTTCTCTGAAGTGATTTTCAGGGAAGAAAATGAATATTTTTCTTTTATGAAAAATATTCCTTGGGCTTTTGTTGGAGTTTTTCAGAGAAGGAAAGGTGAGTAGAGGTGAATGGGTCACTTGGGTGAAAATGAAGGGTAGGCCCAAGTGTTCAAGTCCATTTGAATTGATTCAAAACTCCAAATCCAAAGCAAAGGCAACTGAAAGTCCGAAAAAAGAGAGAAGGCAAAATCCAGGCTGTCACGGTGTGCCTCCATAGCCTGAGGCCTACATCCTCCCTTAGCTTCATGTTCTCAGCCACAGGATGGGTGTTATCATGATCAGGTATCTTGGGCTTCAATTTCCTAAGCATTTGCCCTTCCTCTTCTTCTTCCACTTTAGGAACTTGGGCCTTGTTCTTCTCAGCTGTTGGAATGTTCCTGGTGGATCTCTTGGGAGCTTGAGCAGCAGCCTTGGGGGCAGTCTTGGGCTTTGATGGAGCAACCCCTGACTTGATTGGATCCCCCCATCAACTTCTAAGTTTTTGCAGGAGGTGCATCTTGCTCTTCTTCCTCATCATCTGGGTCTCTGATCATAGAAGATCTGCCAATAACTCTGGCCATGGTCTCTTTTTGACCCTCTCCTTCCTCTTCTTGCCCTCACCAACCTCTTTTGGTTCAAGTGTGAAATCCATGGTTTCCTGGGTTGAGGCTCTGGCTTTGGACATAGGAATCCTTCTAGCGGGAGCTTTCTTCTTCATCCCTGGCTTGGTGTTAGCAGCAGTGCCAAGCTCTTTCTTGTCTCCTTTCCTTTTGGAAGAGACTTCCTCATCAACCTAGAAATCTTCATCCTCAGAATCTGATGTCTTCTTCTTCGTCTGCATAGTTGCAGCTTTTGGCAGGTTGCTGGGAGTACTTTTGCTCCCATCATCATAGCTACTGTCAGAGGGACTAGTGCCCTCACTCATGTAAACCTGTTCCTCAGACTTATTCTGGCTATCACTGTTGTCAGACATTGCTGAAAGCTGAAGTCTGACCCTGTGAATAGATATAGATGAGACATAGTGGATGAGCATCACAAAGTGCAGAGATTATGCAAAACAAATGAGCTAAAAACTTAGTTTTAGTTTTCTACAAAAGGCATTTCGGAGCTACCGATTTGTTGAAGTCGGTGACACCAAAGCAAGAGTCAAAACTGGTGAATTCATCAGACTTAGACATAGTTCGATGACTTCGATATTGCTAGGGTTTCACAGCGATCTGAACTCGGTCACACCGATTTGCAAGATTCGGTCAGACCAAAAATCACAAGTGCAATGGCCAGGGCAAAATCGGTGAGACCGATTTCTACAACTTGGTCGATCCGAGATGAGTTCGGCAGAAACCTAACCCTAAGTTTTCAAATCAAAACTAATCTAAAGATATTTTTGATTCAATAGAAGTGTTTCAAACTTGGTAAGATTCATGGCATTGTCCTAGGTGTAGGAATCAAATGAAAAGATTGTACATAGGGTTCGAGCTCATGCCCTAACTCGGCGGTGAGCTCACTACAACGACAACGGCGGAAAAGAATTCGTTGACGGTGGCGGAGGCCAGTGGCGGGGGGTCGCTGGCGATAGAGGCGATGATTCGGAGACCTCGAGTCGGTAGAGCTGGACAGCGCGGGCAAAGGGTTTTGGAGAAATTTCCAAAAATTTGACCCGTGGGTATATATATCCAGACCCTGTCGGTGTGACCGAGTGGAACAACTCGGTGGCACCGAGATGCAAAATCGCAAGCGGTTACTGCAACTCGGTGAGATCAAAGTGTTCAAATCGGTTGCACCAAGATTGAAACCTAGATCGAAATCAATGAACTCGGTATGACCAAAGGGAATGAATCGGTCAGACCGAAATACATCAAGAGGTTTTGGAAGTTTAAGTCTATGAAGAATCGGTGGCTCCGAGTGCTCCTCGCCCAGAGGGTTCGAATCTGACTTGGTCAAACTTTGTGATGTAGGATGAATATAGTTTGAGACAAGAAAAGCATAGATAGCTAGAGGGAGTACTTAGGCATTCTTGTCCATCTATTTGGCAAAAGAAAAGTCCAAACAGTCAAAGCAACAAATGGATGTCCTCGAATGAAGAAAACTATGCAACCAACATGCTCACACAATAAGATAGCAAATGAAATATGTGGCAAAGCATGCACAAACACTCTAGCATCTATCAAGCAATTTGGCGATGACTAGGTCATCTATATATGAGTATATTGACTTAGGAGTCAAATGGGAACATTTGAGCATAGGTCATGCTCATCGTTTAAGCACAAGTGGGGTTACCACTTTTACATAAAGCACTATTGTGTTCACACCATTAGAGTTGCTTTAGCTTAATTCTTAGAGTAAAGCTCCCCCTAGATGTGATATCCCCTTTTAGAGGGATGAAACCTTGTGTTTTGTCGATGATGACTTCATGTAGATGTTGAAGATGTGGATGCTCAATGTTGATGTAGATCATTTGGAGCAATCCATTGGAGTGAGTTCCACTTTCAATACCTACATGGGTTAGTCCCACAAGGAACAAACAAGGATAGCCATAGAAATAGAGTGTAGTACACACAAGATGATGTCCATGAAAGCATTAGGTTACCTTGTCCCTTGACTTACTAACAAGAGGGTTTGTGACTCCTTGAACTAGTGCAAGATGTGGAAGGTGATTGCACTTGTTCTTGCCAAAATGAATATGGGTGAAATATGTTGGCGGAGTCACCCTCAAGAACTCTCTAGTTCTTCTTCTTTGGGATTCACATCATCTTTATGGGAATCCTTGGGGTTGTAGATGTACTTGATGAAGTAGAACTTGAGGTAGACCTGGGAACCCACTTGACCAAGGCCTTTGGAGCTTCTTCAAATGCATCAATCTCCTCTTGAAGCTTGTCCTTGCCTTTTAGCTTGTGGTCTTGTGGTGGAAGATCATCTTGAGCTTGTGTCCCCTTGAAGGAAGTAGGATCATACTTCTCTTGTTGAGGAACAAACTTCGTCTTGGGGTATTGATCTTCTTCCCACTCAACTCCATTGGCATTGAACTTTCATTGAAAACCAACACCTTGATTCTTCTGGTGCCTTCCTTGCTTGCGTTTCCTCAAACTGCTTACTTCTGGCATGGCTCTTGTAAACACATGTCTCTATAATTCCCTTCAATAAGCTATTTTCTTGCTCAAGTGTAACTTTGTCTAAGAGAACCATTAGTTGAATCAAGAGAACTACTAGAAGCAACAATATTGGATTTAGCATGATTATTGTTACTACTAGAAGAAGAATCTTTCTTACTCTTGTTTCTAGATTTTACTTGTGGCATGTAAGTAGATAAGAGTAAACACTTTGCAATGTAAGAAGAACTTTTCTTCTGAAGATCATCATTGATGGATTTTAAGAACCCATGTTCTTGCTCTAGGTTGAGCTTCTCGAAGCGTAGCTTCTCATGAGTTTTTAAAAGTTCTCGATGATCTTCTAAAGTAGTTTCATGAGCTAACTTAAGAGTGTTTAGTTCTTTCGTTAGATGCCCAATCTCCTTCTTATCATTGTCATTCGTTCCATCTTGATTAGCATGATTAATAACAGTTTCATCATAGTTTTCATCACTAGAATTGTCAACAAGTAACTCATCATCACCTAGCAAATCATCTTCATCACTATTGAAATCAATATACTCAGGGTGTGATACCTTGGGGCCTTTAGCCATGAAGCATCTTCCAATTCCTTCATTTGGTGAGTCAAATATGTCGTAGGAGTTGGTTGACACAAGTGCAAGACCGGCAACACCTTCATCTTAAGAATATTTGGAGTCGGAGTGATAACTTCTCTCGGAGTGGTGGTCGGAGTCAGAACCGGATACCCGTTCACCAACATGAGCTTGATGTCTTCGTTTTGTGTAGCTCTTTGATGACCTGTCCTTCCTTTCTGAATCCTTGCTTTTGCGAGAGGTTCTTCGTTCATAACGATCATCTCTACTCCTTCTCTCTCTTGGAGGTAATTCTTCTCTTCTACTTCTTCTTTTAGGTGAGTCTTCTCTTCTTTTGTAGGGAGCCGTACACTCATTGGAGTAGTGTCTGGGTCTTCCAGAATTGTAGCAATTTCGCTCACGACTAGAAGATCTTTTGTCATGGTAGGATCTTGACTTGGTGCTACTCTCTTTGCTTCTACTCTTGTAGAATTTGTTGAAGTTCTTCACCATTAAGCTCAATTCCTCATTGAGGACTTGTTTTTCACTTGATGTGGCAGGAGCAACACATGAGGCTTTATAAGCACCCACTGGTATGCGTCGGTGCTATACAAACGGTTTAAAACCCCTTTCCGCGACGACATTTGGAACCGTCGCCTAGTGAGTATGGGCGATTAGGGGGTCCTTCCCACACGACCCGGAAACCGTCGGCGATATGCCCTCCTGGCACACACACTCGGCAAAATGAGGTCGTGTGCGACCAACGAGTGACTAAATACAGTTATACGTGCAGTAGTGCTAAAAAACATACAATTATACAGGTGAAATCATTTCTGATCATAAGTACATCCCACACAGTCAGTCCCCGTGAAACGTTTCCGTTTGTATATACATCCCACGCAGTCGCTGCAAGCAAAACGTTTCAATTCGTAGGTACATCACACACAATTTTACTCGTTAAATCATTTGTGATGGCATTCCCATCACACACAATATTAAAAAAATTATTGTTTGCGTTATTGAATGCATCACACATGATGCGTAGAAGAAACTGTGTGGCAAAGGCTATCCATCACACACAACTTTTATGCGGTAAACGTTTGCGCAAGGTGGCCTAACGCAAATAGTTTTGAAGAGAATGTCGTGTGTGATTGCTCATCAATCCAACATGGTTTATTCCTAGAAACTGTGTGCGTTGCCTTAGGTCATCGCCCACGGTGTTTTCTCAATAACCGTTTGCAATAGCAAAAACCAATTAGCAGGCTAATTCGCCATTAGCAGGCTAATTGCCCTATTATTAATAATCCATTTATTAATCTAATTGACTTTCATATTAAACACATAATATATTTCATTCCCATATTAAGGAAGCATGATTTCATAATTCAAATACATCAGAGTACAACATGATAGCTTCAACACTCAGCTACCCCATTACACAACTGCACCAGCACCAAGTTTCACATGCAACATCTAGAACCTTTCAAAATTAGCATCATAGACGGTACAAAGACATATGCATCTCATCGGGAAAACTGCTGAAGCGGAAGGCGAATACTGAGCCTTCATTGATGTTGAAGGTCTTTGCAACTTTAGGCCAGTGCCTGTGGATGATTGACCGTGCATCCTTCGTCCTCTTCAGGAACACTTCAATATTGAACCGTGGGTGTTGTATGAAAACCTTCCTCGCCTCTTGACCATAGAGGTGGTTTGAGAGGTAATCATCAGTGAACTGCTTTGGAAAGGCCTGAAAACAAGGATGTGCATAAATATCTTCTCAATATTGGAAATGGGGCAAAGGAATAACAAAAGGCAAGGTATAATACTTAGTACCATCTTGTAGTGAACTGATGTCTTCTTCATTGTGCACACAAAGATCTTGTTGTTTTTTGTCGCTAATTTCTTTATCCTAACAATCTTTCTGAGTTTCTTGACTTGATTGATATTCATGGACAACTCATTTCCCCATATGCAAAAAGGGTCAAATAGTGGGTCAAAACCTTTGACAGCAGGACCTACATGTGTAAGACCAAATTGTTAAAAACCTAAGTATTAGAATGGTTCCTGCAATTGCACAATAATGTGCTATTAGACAACAGACCATGCACGTGCTAACCTCGATTGTATACTCAGTGCTTCCCATTATATTGTTTCCCTACAACACATATAAGGTCGTTAGTCATCAGGTTAAGTAAGGGTTCACATGCTATCAGTAAAATATGTTGATGAAAAATAAGCACATTGCACATTCATCAGATTAATTCAAGCCACATGGAAAACCCATTTATGCAAACCAGGCAAGATTAAGAACTAGGAAATATAGAACTTGTATATGTTTCTAATGTATTAAGTGCAGCCAAATTCGATATATTCCTCACATGCACAACAATACAAAATTCCAACCACGACAATTGGACATCGCATTGCAGAATTGAACCAAGCAGTTAACTAAACACCACAAAAATTGAACCAAACATTAACTGAGCACCACATTGCACAATATAACATACTCCTAATAGAAGATCACACAGATAACCGAACCAAGCATGCTTAACAACTTGGAAATATAGCAATTGTATTTGTTTCTCATGTATTTAGTACATCCAATTTCAATTTACTTCTCACATGGTATACAATAACAGGATGCACCCACAACTATTGAACATCGCATTGCAGAATTGAACCAAACAGTTAACTAAACACCACAACACAAATGAACCAAACGTTAACTGAGCAACACATTGCACAGTGTATAACCAAACCAAGCACGCTTGACAACTTGGAAATATAGCAATTGTACTTGTTTCTCATGTATTTAGTACAACCAAATTTAATTTACTTCTCACATGGTATACAATAACAGAATGAACCCACAACTATTGAACATCACAATGCAGAATTGAACCAAACAGCTAACCAAACACCACAACACAAATGAACCAAACGTTAACTGAGCATCACATTGCACAATGTATAACCAAACCAAGCATGCTTGACAACTTGGAAATATAGCAATTGTATTTGTATTCGTTTCTCATGTATTTTGTAAAGATAAATACGATTTATTTCTCACATGGAAGATAATACAAAATTGCAGCCTGAAGAATTGAACATCAAATTTGCAGAATTGAACCAAAAAGTTACCTGAAGACGACAACTAATTAACCACACAGTTAATAAATGGTAAGGTGCTCCTCCAAGATCTGGGGGTCAGCATGAATGGTAGCCATCACGACCTCATCTGTCGGTGTTCTGGGAACGGGGGTCCCCAGACTTGCCTGCCTGTGGCCTGCGGCGTGGCTCAAGTGGGGGCCCAGTGCAGCCCAGCTTCATCAGCTCAAGCTCAAGACCCTCGCGAGGGGCCAAGCCTCGCGGGGCGGACAGCAGGAAGCTTCCTCAGGAGCAGCCTCATCAGGCAGGCTCGCGAGGGGGCGGAGAGATCAAGGCAGGGCACCTCGCGAGGAGCCCGTGACGCAAGCTATGACGACCGAGACCAGGCGGGCGCTGGCCTGCGTAGTGTCCTTGCTTCCCCTTTGGTGCAAAGGGGGCAAGCGCAGGCCAAGGCATCAGGAAAAGGTTACCGTTTCGGTGCAACAAGACCAAGACCAGCAGAGCGGCAGGATGGAAGTCATCGTGGAGCCCAGGACGGCATCACCGCCAGAGTCTTTGGCAGTCAAAGACCAACTTTAGTCAGGATAAGTGTACGAGATGTTCCCCTTCAAATAGCCAATTGTTGGCGCCCTTCCCGCTCATTATTTGGGAAGAGGCCTAGGGCCTCCCTCTATAAATAGGACTAGCCACCACAGTGGAGGGGGGATCGGATCGAGATTGCGCATAGAATAGAGAGAGAGGCGACTGAACTCACCCAAGCAGTTCATCGCACCAGCTCAAGAACAGCCCCTCGCGAGGCTGCTCTCCCTTTGTATTGTTCATCATCGGCCCCTGAGGCAATCCACCACACCACACACTGGAGTAGGGTATTAGACCACAATGGTGGCCTGAACCAGTATAAACCTCGTGTCCCTTGTGTGTTCTTCTTTCTAGCCTAGATTCCTTGCGAGGCTTTGAGACGTGAGTTGGTAGGGGAAAGATCTTCGCGCGCACCCCAGAGTTCGAACCTCAAGGGTCTACCGGAACCCTAAATTCGACATTTGGCGCGCCAGGTTGGGGTGCGCTGGAATCCTTCTTCCGCCGCCTCGCGTTCCGTTGCCTCACCATTCTGATGTCAAGCGACCCGACTGCCAACGCCGACCGCTGGGTGGCGTGGCCCACCCACGCCGTGCCACCGACCCAGGGCGACCTCAACCTTGCGCCTCGAGCAGCTCGCGCTCCACAGGGCGCTGCGGGGCGCAGGCGACGCGGACAAATGCCGCCTGCCCTCACACCACGGCAGGTGCGGTCAGCAGCAAGAGCCTCAAGCCACGCCGCAGCCACAGCGCCGCACACCTGACGGGAGTAGGCGAACTCAAGGGCCGCACTCACGGTATCCCGAGAGCTGCTAAGGTGTCGGCTGCTGGAAGGCGGCCGTGACGTGTTGTTAGAGCGAGTGGCCGAGCTCCTGGACGCAGCCGCCTCGGGAGCACCTCCTTTCTGCGTCCAGCTGCCTCCCCAGATCCAGAGCGGGCCGTATGGTGGCCCCATACGCGCCCACGCAACTCCAAGCGGGCTCCAGGAATACTCAACGCCAACCCGGCCGGCAGCACCAGGCGACAAGTCGCACTGGCCCCATCTCCGGCCGGCGAAGGAGTACACGCCGCGACCTTCGGCCTCGGCGGACCACCACGCCACCACCCCCAAGACAACGCTCCAGGCTGGACTGCATGGCATATGGGGCACTACGGCGAGACCCACGGGGCGGTGGCCCCAAAAGCTTATGTGCCCCACATGGTGGATCAAGAGTGCGCACCGGAAGAAGACCATGGCTCGTTCCTCGGGCCAGGCTGGGGAGAGGAGGCGCTAGAAGTTGAGCTCTTTCAGGAACCCCAAGAGAGCCTCGACAACCGCGCCGGTGGCAGCAACTATCGGGTACCGCTAATTCCTTAGGAGCAAGCTTATGATAACCATGGGTCGCAGGAGGTACAGGTTGCCGCAGCAGATGGCTGCCCCAATGCGGCAGCCTCCTACCCCTCAGGAGGAGGGCGCCGGGGGCTGCAGGAGAGGGGCCGAGATCCGGGTTCGCCCCCGCGGCGCTCGGAGCAAGGCGTTCTCAGGAGGTAGACCCTCTGCCGGGGAGGTGCCCGTGGCTGCCCCGCGCAGAGACCCGTGGTCGTCGGGGAACGGCCACGACCGCTCTACCCGTTAAGCGTCGTCCTTGGTCTCCGGTCACTGTCAATGGAGATAGAGTGTGGCGCAAGGTGGGGCCCTCGTCTGGCGATATGAAGCAAGGCCGGTACCTGTGAAGAAGGCCCAGTGCCTGTGAAGCTCGCCGCCCGTGACACTCTCACGTAATAATGAGTGGGGCTGTACATGCCCCGGAGTCTCCGGAGAGCCGCCCTCGGGCCTCGGGGACTCCCGCCCACGCCCAGTGGCAGCACTTAGCTCCGCGCTGGTGAGAAGACGTCGAAGACTAGACTAGGTGTCGGACGCGCCTTTTTTCCTTTTGCCTTTTCCTCAGTTGACAAGGTTCTTCGATTTGAATTTAAGTTGGATTTGAGCTTGAGACTTGCGTGTGTTGGGGAAGGGGTGTTTAGTCTCGTTCGAGCAATCTCTTGTGTTCTGATTTCGTCTTTGCGTCCAAAGTTAGCGTCAGCTGCCCCCCTCACGAGCCCGTCGCGAGCCGGACCGGGCCAAGCACGTCTACAATCCGGACCGCTGTCACCGCACCCTCTCCGGAGGTTCTCATCGCAGGATCAATGGGTTCACCCAGAAGACACTCGAGGTGTTGCGACCCCCACAGGCCCGCTCGGGACTCGTCGGGGTCAAAAGGGAAACAAGTCAGCTGACCCATCACCGGGCCAGTAGCTAAGCTCACACACAGTGTTATGCTTACCAGGGTAATGATCGCAAACCTTTACATGAGGGGCTTCCCCTCCCAAAATGCTCATACAATCTTTAGGGCCGAGCCCGAACCTTCTTCATGCAGGGTAAACAGCGGTGACATACGATCAGTCGGACATATCACTCACCGCATCTTCTAGGGCACCTCCAGAGGCGTCGCTGGCGTCACTGACATCATCACCACCACCGCCAACACCTCTGTCAGCGCCAGACTCGTCCACAACGTCGCCTTCGTCGGCGGCCACGATCACGCCATCATCATCAGATGCGAAGGCCCTCACGAGGGCGTCCACGTTGTCCTCCACCCATTGAGCCAGGTCGTCCCGGATGGCTACGGGCATAGGTGCAATGGCGGCATCAAAAACAAAGTGGGGGTCCCTGTCCTGTAGATAGCTGAAGACACGGGAGAAGGCACGCCTGAGCAAGGCTCGGCTCCTCTCCTCGACAAGCCAACGAGACCTCTCAGAGCGGTTCTCCAGAAGCGTCACCACGTCAGTGAAAAACTGGAGGTTGCCGGCGTAGTTGGTCTCATGTGGCTCCTCGACGGCAGCCTCGCAAATGTTGCCCAAGGCCGTGTTAGCCCTTTCCCTGAGCGTTCGGAGCATGGGGGCATGCTCGTGCTCCAGAACCCGCCGCTGACGGATCTCGTCCTCATTCCGCCATGTGATGGCCTCGGCACCATCAACCCTCTGTTGGAGAAGAAGCAGCTCGACGCGGGAAGAAGCCAGCCCTACCTGCGCTGCGCCAAGGGCGGCTGCGGAGGAGTCCACACCCCGCGTCACTTCAGCCAGTTTGGCCCTGAGGGCCGCGGTCCTACCCTTAGCTTCGGCCCTGATCAACTCCAACCTCACTTCCGCCACGCAGACTTGGGATTATGCTTGACCACTGCATTGCTTGAAGACCTCACAGGAGGAGGCGGAAGGCGCCTTTGGTTGAAGCATTTGTTCGCATAGTGACCCTTATGCTGGCACTTGTTGCAGGTCACCTCTGAGAGCGGACGGTGATAAGGAGCATTTGACCTTGGAGCTTGAGGCTGAGACTTGTTCTGATAACCTGGGGTGGGTGGGTGGGAAGATCCACGACCACCTGAGTTCTTCTGCTGATAAGGCTGACGGAACGGAGGAGGAGGAAGGTAGAACTTTTGCTGCTTTGCTGCGCCTTGAGAGGAAGAAGAAGACTGAACTGCATCCATGATTCTCTTCTTAGAAGCCTCACACTTGAGCTGAGCACCTTCTTGCTTGAGTGCCATATTGTAGAATTGATCAAACTGAGTAGGCTCAATAAGAACGAGAGCTAGCTGCAAATCCTCTCTAAGGCCACCTCTGAATTGATAGATCATACTCTTTTCATCAGGAACATCTTGTTTAGCGAAGCGAAACAAGTTTCTGGCTTGTATGTTGTATTCAGACACTGACATGTTGCCTTGCTTGAGATTGCGGAACTCCTCACGCTTGCTCTCGACAACACTGGTAGGAATGTGGTGAGCTTTAAAGTCCCGACAGAAATCAGTCCAAGTAATCACTCGACCTCCTCTAGAATCCTTGTATTGCTGGAACCAATCAGCTGCTTGATCCTTGAGCTGAAAAGACGCGAACTTGACATAGTCCTCAGGTCTGACATTGCTGCATTCGAAATGCTTGTCGATATCCACGAGCCAATCGTCGGCATCTGTGGCCTCGACACAGTAGCTGAAAGACTTTGGCTGATTTGCAAGGAACTGGTTGTGGGTAGGGAACTGAGGTTGATGGTAGAACTGCCCTTGACCTTGATTCCCTTGGTTGCCTTGGCCTTGGTTACGCTCTTGCATCAGCTGAATCAACAACTGAGCGTTGGTGTTAGTGGTTGCCATCAAAGTTTGCCATGCCTCCGGAGGCGGAGGTGGAGGTGGAGGGTTCGCCTGACTCCCATCACTGCGTTCCGGATTACGGCGTTGGCGGAGCCATCTGAAGAGGGTGACATCCGTTAGCATCTTGATAGACAGATAGACAAGTTGAATCAACGGATAGAAATTTGCAACATATAGTCTTCACAATAAACATTCGAACAAGGATGAACGAATGAATTCCAAAGTAAACATCACGTCCATTAAGGTGAGAAGCCACTTGATAAGAGATTGATGAATGAAAATAAAAACAAGGTATGAATGCAAAAAATAAGTGGTAAGGATTACCCAATCACAAACCAAATATCTGCGGGAAGAAGTGCTAGAGCTACTTGAATCCCACTTATAAACTCCCGAAACTTTCCGGTTATGCAATCAGGTGTTGGGGATACAGGGGAAGCAATATATCTCACCCAAACTAACAATCCCTACATCCAGCTGTATCCATCCTTCAACACATAACCAAGAAACCTTCGGAAATCGTGTACCTCAACCTTCAAAAAGCATCCGTTATACAAGTCATGGAAATACTCCCGACTCACCTCGATCTTTGGGTTAGCGGGTTATCTCACCAACAAGCGCATAAAAGAGATTTTCGATGTCGGCGCACTAAACTCGGTATTCCGAACTGCAACGATAAAATTATGGCGACAACACCTCGAGCTCAACTCCGGGACATTTCCACTAAACCCCGACAGAGGCACCAAGACAATGTTCTCATCATAAAACCATCGAACGATTCCAAGATACCAGCGTGATCCTAAAATTTTTTAGTGAAATTTGAGGAGAGGAGAGTCAAAACTTCTCGTCGAGACCTCACCAGAGCGATGAAGGACCGAGGAGTAAAAAGAATTCCTAACTCTCGATATATATAATCCTAAATGACTCAAAACATTTTTTTCTAGACACAACTCGCCGCTAAAAGCGATCAAGCGGTGGGGCTCCTAAGGTCGGGAAGGCTCGATTACCAACATAGCGCCCTCGATGCGGCTATATCTCCCACGTGTCGAAGCACGACTTAGAGGCATAACCGCATTGAAAGCAATGTCGCAAGTGAGGTAATCTTCGCACAACCCATGTAATACATAAGGAAAGAGATACATAGTTGGCTTATAGTCGCCACTTCACACAATACATAAATAAACATCCATCATTCGGTTTACACTCAAGGTCCGACTACGGAACCAAAATAAAAGAAGACTACCCCAAATGCAACACAGATCCTGATCGCCTAACTGGGCTCCACTCTTGATCGTCTGGAAATGAAACATAGTAACGACCAAGGGCCTCATCAAATTCCCACTTCAGCTCGGGCCATGCCATCTGCTACCGGCATCACCGGTACCTGCATTTGTTTTGGTAGAATCTGTGAGCCACGGGACTCAACAATCTCACACCATGAGATCAAGACTATTTAAGCTTAAGGGAAGGGTAGTGTAATGAGGTGGAGCTGCGACAGCGACTAGCATATATAGTGGCTACGATCGCAAAAGAGAGCGAGAAGAGAAGCAAGGCACGGTCGTGAAGCTAGTAGCGATCAAGAAGTGATCCTGAAACTACTTACGTCAAACATAACTCCAACACCGTGTTCACTTCCCGGACTCCGCCGAGAAGAGACCATCACGGTTACATACACGGTTGATGTATTTTAATTAAGGTCAACTTCGGGTTTTCTACAACTGGACATTAACAAATTCCCATCTACCTCATAACCGCGGGCACGGCTTTCGAAAGATAATACCCTGCAGGGGTGTCCCAACTTAGCCCATCACAAGCTCTCACGGTCTCGGAAGAATAAACCTTCTCCGGGAAGACCCGATCGATCTCGGAATCCCGTTCGCATGACATTTCGACAATGGTAAAACAAGACCAGCAAAGCCTCCCGAATGTGCTGACAAATCCCCATAGGAGCTGCACATATCTCGTTCTCAGGGCACACCGGATAGGTCAGCCTACGAGTAAAACTAGCCCTCGAGTTGCCCGTGGTGGCCCCCTGATCTGCCGGTTCGACCAACACTCGAAGGAGCACCGCCCGGGGGGCTAAAATAAAGATGACCCTCGGCTCGCGAAAACCCAAGGGAAAAAGGGGTGTAGGTGGCAAATGGTAAAACCAAGGTTGGGCCTTCTGGAGGAGTTTTATTCAAAGCGGTGTCACGGGGTCCCATAAATTACCCAACCGCGTAAGGAACGCAAAATCAAGGAACATAACACCGGTATGACGGAAACTAGGGCGACAAGAGTGGAACAAAACACCGGCATAAGGCGAGTCTTCCACCCTTTACCAAGTATATAGATGCATTAATTAAAACAATAGATATTGTGATATCCCAAAATATCCGTGTTCCAACAAGGAACAAACTTCATCTTCACCGCAACTAGCAACGCTATAAGAGGTCTTGAGCGGAAGCGGTAACATAGCCAATCAACGGTTTGCTAGGAAAGGATGGTTAGAGGTTGACATGGCAATATGGGTGGCATGATATAGCAAGTGGTAGGTATCGCAGCATAGGCATAGCAAAAGAGCGAGCATCTAGCAAGCAAAGATAGAAGTGATATCGAAGGTATGGTCATCTTGCCTGCAAGGTTCTCAGAGTTGTCGAAGGCTTGATCCTCATAGGCGTTCTCAACAGGTTCCTCGTACACGTACTCGTCTCCCGGCTCTACCCAAAGCAAGAACACGAGTAATTGAACAACAATCAAACAAGGAGCAATGCACAAGCAATATGATGCAATACATGACATGCTATGCGAGATGTGATATGCAATGCATATGTGTGCTCCGGAAGGAAAATGATGAACCGGGCATCAACTTGGCAAACCAAGTATGCCGCTGGAAAGATGCGATGATTTCGGTTGAAATCGATATAAAGATCACCGGAATAGGATGCACGGTTTGCAAATGGCAAGCAAAACAATAATGGCACAAATCTGCGTTTAAAGACGATGCTACTTAGCATGCAATAAGAAACTATGCTACAAAGACCCCAACATAAAAACAAAGCATATGGCAGTGATCTATAGGAGATGCTTAACAAAAGAGGAACACTGAGCTACGGCTAAATCACATCATAACAGGTTCAAACAAGCATGGTGAAAGTGCAAAAAATATCAGGTTCACAGACTTGGTGAAAATACTAGTATGCCAGAATTTAACATCAGGAAGGCATGTTTAGAGCAAGCAAACAACAAGCTACAGGAACTTATAATAGAAAAACAAGGCAATAAATGAATCTACTCAAAGCATAGATCAAAAGTCCCTTACTGACCATAAGCCAAAAAGGACCATAAGAAATGATGGCACCCATGTAAAGATAGCAAGTTTCATTACAGATCTCAGACTTAGCAGAAAAACTGGACATGGCAAAAACAGATAACAAGTAGGCATGTTCGTGAGCTCGATGCACTCACTACAGAGCATCTCATGATAAACTAAGCATACTCCAATCAAGAAGACATGTCATAGAAGCTATACATGGCAAGAACAACATCATATCATACACGGATCAACTACAACAACCTTGTGAAAATTGAATCTCATGCAAACAATCTGCCAGGAAACATTTTGAAGCAAAAGTAGAGCACAAAAATGACATGCTAGACTACTCCATAAATGCCAACAAAGGCATGGATGGATAGAGCACATCCATATGTTCAAAACACCCTTACTGATCATGCTCAAAAAGGGCTTAGATCTCTCTGAAACAACATGAACACATGGCATAAAAATAGCAGCAGGACATGACTTAGTGAAACTACTAAGTTCCTGAAATCAGCAACATTATCATCCCTAGTTTGCATGCTTGTTCTAGTCACCACATAACTCACAAAAATACATGGCATACACCCCTGGAAAGATGGCATGGCATAGTTCAACACACATGTAGGACTCAAGTTCATAAGGTGCACACATTAATCATGGCAAAAATGACAAAAGTGCAAGTTCTGTTAAGAAACAGAAACTAACATCACATAGCCCTCTTCCAACAGCATTTCGGGCATCAAGATGAGCTCAAATGAAAATGATGCAATTAGATGAAATGATCTACTCTTCGAGGCGAACGATTTGACATATTACACGCATGAAACAGAGCTACGGGTGCGAAGATGTGATGCCATGAACATGCTACAATTTTATGACAGAAACAGGACTTAGTGGATTTCGGGGGTATGGGAAAAGTCAACCTAGGGTTCGGATCAGATCTGGATCGGGGTCGAGGTCGGCCGGCCGGAGCTCGCCGGAGAAGGGGTCGGGGCCGGAGTTGCTCGAGGTCGCCGGAGTTGGCTCCGGCGAGGGAGACGAGGCGGCCGGCGCCGGAGAGGACAGGCAGGCGGCGGCCGGAGCGGGACCCGAGGCGGCCGCCGGCGGACGGCGGCGCTGCCGGGCGCGGGTTCATGGGCGGAGAAGGCCGTGGCCGGAGCTGCGGGCGGCGGCGGGCGCCATGCGGCGGGCGGCGTGGAGGGCGGACGCCTTGCGGCAGGGCGGCTGGCGGGCTTCGGCGGCGGCGGCACGGGCGGCGCCGTGTCGAGCCCGGATTCACCGGGCGCGGCGGCGGAGCGTCCGGTCCGATCCGGACGTGTCCGTGGCGCGAGAGGATTTTTAGGGTTTGCCCGTGAATTCGGGGGAGGGATCTATATATAGAGGTAGAGGGAGCTAGGAGTGTCCAAATGTGGTGCGGTTTTCGCCCACACGATCGTGATCGAACGACCGAGAGTATGGAGGTGACTTAGATGGGTTATTGGGCTGTTTTGGAGGGGTGTTGGGCTGCAACTTAAAGGAGGCCTTTGCGAGAGTGCAGTTAACCGTTGGAGTACCAAACGAGCTCCAAATGACCCGAAACTTGACAAGTGGTCGACCGGTGCTATACCAGGGCCACTTGGCAAGGCTCGGTCCATTCCGAGAATGTTCCACACCCGCACACGGAAAAAGAACAAGAGGGGTGCGCCGGTGCATGTGGGAGTGTCGGAATGCAAAACGGACAACGGGGAAAATGCTCGGAATCATGAGACGAACACGTATGCAAATGAGATGCACATGATGACATGATATGAGATGCATGACATGGAAAAAATGCAAAACGAAAACAAAACACAACCACAGAGGGAATATCATAGCGCATAGCCGAAAATGGCAAGAGTTGGAGTTGCAAATATGGAAAGTTACATCCGGGGTGTTACAGTGACGTTGAAGGAACTCCTTCACCACCTTGGGCGCCGTTACATCGAGCGCCCTCAAACTCTAGAAGCGGCGCCGGACGAAGGCAAGCCGGGAGCTCACGAGTGTCTCATGATCCCAGCCTGAGTTGGGAATAGCGGGCAAGGTTGGGTGCGAGAGCAGGGGGCTGGGCACTCCGACATCCACATACAGCCACCGCTCTCTGAACCTGGCCTCAGGAGGAGGAAGGCCGAAATCGATCCCTGAAGCAGCCGTCTCCGGCACGGCGAGGAAGCTCACACACTCCGAGCATTGAGTGGGGTCGCTCAGGCGCAAAGAGAAGAAGTGGCGTAGGAGGGCAACAGAAGGAGGGATGCCCACCATTGCCTCACAAACAAAGGCGAAAACAGCCAGGAGGGTAATGGACTCATGCCCCAAGTGCATCATGTGGATTTGATAATGAGAGAGCACCGCATTGAAGAAAGCGGAAAAGGGGGGAACCAGACCCACCCAAACCGAACCTCCGTGACGACCCTATCAAAGGAGGCATGGGACGCAGGCCAGACCGTGGTCCTGCCGCACTCATTGAAGATGGTGGAAAGAGCAGAGCGGACCTTGTTCAAGGCTTCGGGATTGAGTATGATTGACCGATCAACGGCGAGGGCCGCCACCTGAGACGAGCGGGGCGAAGGCGCGGGCTTCTTTCCCCTTTCCTTCTTGCTTGTCGAGTCCTTAGGATACAACCTCATGTTTGTCTCAATGCGTTGTGATCTTGATATGGTTGTTTTCTTTGGCAAATATCGTTGTGTTGTGATCATGGAAGCTGGCAATTCCAAAGTCTTTGAAGGCTTTAGGAGAGGAGACTTGTACATTGTTGATTTCTCTACAGGACCACAACCAGCCGTATGCCTACTTCCAAAAGCTTCTGAAGGCTGGCTTTGGCGTCGTCGACTTGGTCATGCTGGCATGAGGAATCTGCACACGCTTGCAAAGAAGAAGCATGTCATTGGCATTGAGAATGTCAAATTCCTCGAGGATCACTTATGCGGAGCCTATGAAGCTGGAAAGATGACAAAGTCCAAGCATCCAGCGAAGACTATCATGATTACCACTCGTCCATTTGAATTGCTTCACATGGATCTCTTTGGTCCTAATCATTATTCTGCAGTTACAAATGATGCATCTCTATATGGCTTTGTTATTGTTGATGATTATTCTCGTTACACATGGGTGCACATTGTCACTTACAAACATGAGGTGCAGGAAGTCTTCAAACGATTTTCCTCGAGGCCTTCAACCAACTTTGGTGTGAAGATCAAGCACATCAGAAGTGACAATGGGACCGGGTTCAAGAATTCCGGTCTTGATGACTATCTTGATGACCTTGGTATTACTCATGAGTTATCTGCTCCTTATACTCCACAGAATAATGACGTCGTGGAGCGCAAGAACAGAACTCTTGTTGAGATGTCTTGCACTATGCTTGATGAATACAAGACGCCTCGTCGTTTCTGGATTGAGGCAATTGATACCGCGTGCCACATAATCAACATAGTATATCTTCACAAATTCTTCAAGAAGACTGCTTATGAACTCCTCACTGACAAAAAGCCCAATGTGAGTTATTTCAAAGTCTTCGGTGCTAAATGTTGGATTAGAGATCCTCATCACAATTCTAAATTTGCACTGAAAGCTGTAAGTACATCTAGTGCCACCCCTAGTTTGGTTTTGGAGTATTGACGACAAACGTGGTTGAGGGACTAATGTGTTTGTGAGAATTGTAGGATAACACAGGACGACAAACGCCCATCAATCCCTTTCCTCGGACGATCTTCGTTCTGTTGGTCCTCGAAGAAACAGAACTGCGTTTCACTCTCCACTGCAGAAGCTGAGTACATTGCTGCTGGATCATGCTGTGCTCAATTACTATGGATGAAGCAAACACTCAAGGACTATGGCATCAACGTGAAGAATGTGCCTCTCTACTGCGACAATGAGAGCGCTATCAAGATTGCTCATAACCCAGTTCAGCACTCGAAGACAAAGTACATCCAGATTCATCATCATTTTCTTCGTGATCATGTGTTGATGGGCGACATCTCCATCGACCACGCAAGCACTGAAGACCAGCTGGCCGATATCTTCACTAAGCCCTTGGATGAGAAGAGATTTAGCAAGTTGCGATGTGAGCTAAATATCCTAGAATCTTCGAATGTTATCTGAAAAGGACACACATCATAATACTTATGTTGACTTGATGACTTAGATGTGCAACACACAAAGTAATGTTTTTCTTCAATCAATGAAGACTAACCCTCTAAGTGTGAAGAAATTAATGAAGAAATTGATTCTCGGAGCCCTACGACAATTGTACGCGGTGTCTGAAATCAGCTTTCTTATACGGTGGGTTACGCCACCAACCAAAGTTGAAAATCTTCAATTTGAGTTTTTCTTCGGTTTTGAAATTCCTCAGTTTTTCAAATTCTTCAAATTTGCATTGTCTTCACTCTTTCCGTAATTGTTCTTCATTTGAATATATATATATATATATATATATATATATATATATATATATATATATATATATATATATATATATATGAGTTTATGTCCTCTACAGCATTCACTTATTGCTAATTATTCAAGTTGATTTTTCTGCTAAGTGAATGTGATCGGACCCTTCCCCCTCTATGCTAAACTCAACCAGGTCTGTTCACAAATTCTTCATGTACATTCTATTTGAAACTCGTTCAAAATCTTCACTGTGTCCTTGTCAGCTGAAGAAATCACGAACGAAACTTTTAACTTATCTTATCTAATTTTTCGGCTTTGCCGCTCAAACCGTTCCGCATCCCACGACAATACTTATCTATTCACCCACGATCTTACTTGATCGCCACCTCTCAGTACATGGGTGCACATGTCAAGCGAATGAGAAGGGCCAGGGGCACGTTCGTCCAATTTCTTCGGGTGTACAGTTTTTCACTCCGACTATAAATACCCCCTCCCCTTCCTCACTTCGTTTTTACTTCGCTCGTTCTCACTCCCACTCAAGCTTCTCAAACCCTAGCGCCGCTGCTACTTCATCGTCGCCGATGAGGAAGAGCTTCACTGCCTTGACCTCGTCGCCGTCGTACTCGCGCCGGTTGCAGATTTCTTCACTCTGCCGCCGCCGTAGCTGTCTTCCTCTGCCGAGTTAGGGCGTGGAAGATCTGAACTGATGAACTTCACATCTACACTTCCCAATTCGTCGTGTTCTTCATCAAGGGTAATTAAAAGTTACTTTTACTGTCCTCTTTGATTCAAATGCTTTCTTGAAAATCTTCAAAGGTGTTTATTCTTCAAATCTTCACACACTCAACACCTCACATGTCATCCGCTCTTGATTCGTTTCTCTAAGCAATGATTTTCTTCAAGATTCCTCAATTGTGTGGATCTTCGATCTATACAACTCTAGAACCTAAGACAAAGAACGCTTAGTGAAATTCTTCAAGACTCCTCTGGTCAAATTCCTCAAACTTATTCTTTTTGAAAAACCTTCTGAGAACGCATATGACCTCTCCAAATTCCTCGCAACTATATCTATTCACAGGTACACATGTCCGCTGCTGAATCACTAGGTTCTCATCAACTTAACTCATTTGCAACGTTCCTCGAAGAAAAGTTGCACACCTCTTCAGAAACTTCAGTTGTTCATATTCCTCAGCTGAAGAAAATGGCTGATGGTAAGAAGCCACAGAAGGGTGGAAAGAGGCCTGAGGTTAACACAACATTTGAGATCCCTGATGATATTAATGTTGGATACTGCACACCCCCTAAGGAAGATAAAAATCAGAATTCAAAAGATTGAGAGGAGATGGGCATGGGAATGGAGGGACTACAGATATGTCACTCCCAAGTATATGAAGAAATTCGCACTCAACCCTCCATGCCCAAGACCTCCATTGGCACCTGGCCAATTGGCAGATCCCACCATCCTCAAGCGCAGTGAGGATTATCCTGATGAATGGGCAAAGTGCCAGGCTAAACTGGCCAAACTGGCAAAGGAAGCAGCGAGGAAATTAAATGAAGACTCTGCTGCTACTGCTACCACTGCTAAGGCCTCCGCAAGGAGGCCGAAGAAGGCCATGCCTAAGAAGCCTCCTCACAAGCCAAGTGCCTCTCCGTCAATGCCCTCATGGCCAAGTTCCTCAGCAATGCCCTCACGGCCAGATCCTTCAAAGCCCTCACGACCAATTCCTCAATCTGCTCCTCCTTCAAAGTCCTCAGCTCCTCCGACAAAGTCTTCAGCTGCTCCAACTAAATCCTCTGCACCTGTGCATCTCGCCATGTGCCAAAGCATTACATGCATCTCAATTGCCTCAGGAGCGTCTGCAAGTTCCTCTGTTGCACCAAATTCCTCAACTGGCTCCTCTCTGCTGAAGAAAAAGGCCACTGCTGGACGAGGCCTTCGACCAAGTCCTCACAAGAAGCAGGTCGCCTTCCAAGTGCCCTCTGATGACGATGAGGCTGATGATGAAGAACTTGCTGAAATCATCAGAGACAGGCAGGCCAGGGCCGCTACAGCCAAAGGCAGCAATGTGCCAATGCTACTGGATCCGAAGTTGATCCTAGACTTCATCGATTTATGGCACAAGGACCCAAACACGCCTTTGCCGGAGATGAACCTCACTCCTGGTCAAAGTCATGTCTTGACTGCCTTCATTGAAGAGGAAAAATGGAAATTTCAAGAAGGAAGAAGGGTGAATAAAGCACAGTACAAGAAGCAGCGCTACCTAAAGGACAATGTCCTCACTCTTACCCCTGAACAACTCATTGCCTTACAAGCTGAGATCAAGCAACTGAGTGATGAATTTGATCGATACTATGCTGACTGGCTTGGAGCCAAAGTCAGATTTGTGAAGATTACTGATAAATTCATTTCAAATGTTGCAGCCCCAACGCAACAAGAAAATCCTCAGGCTGAAGCATCTGCTTAGCCTACTGAAGAACATGCCAGCACCGCTGATGACAATCAGGCTGCTGAAGAAAATGAAAGTACCAGGGCTGATGACTGCATTCCAGCCGCTGAAGAAATTGCGAGAGCATCCATTAGTGGTTCGCCTGAAGAAAATGAAGAAGTAAGGGCAACTGCATCAGTTGCGCCTGAAGAAAATGAACCAAATTCCTCCGCTCCTCCTGCGCCTACACCAACTCCGATCCTTCCATCTGCATCAGATGCGAAGAAGACCAAGGTTGCAGAGCGTGCAGCTGTGAAGAAGAGGAAGGCATCAACTTCATCAGATTCTTCAGCTCCGAAGAAGATGAAGCCTTTGACAAGCTCAATTGACAACCCAATTGATGTCGTTCTTGTCTCATTCATGCCATCAAAGGACCTTGTTCCTTTTAGTGAAGATTATGTGATTCCAAGCGAATCCGATGAAGAGAATCCTTCTGCTACTTTGTCAAAGCAGTTGGATGTAGAAATTGAAGTGGATAAAATCGCTTCAACACCTGTTGTCTCCTCGCCTATGCCTCAGTTCACTGCTGAAGAGGCCGGCGTTGAAGAAATGGAAGATGAGGATGTGGACATTGGATGTACCACACCAGCACTGAATGATGACTTTTGGGAAAGTCAGCACCCCAACTCTCCAATGTTCACTCTACTTCAAGCAATTCCTCAGTCCCCTATTGCTACTGAAGTACAAATGGGATCTGAAGAACCTCATGCAACCCCATCTGTCCATGAAGAAATTCTAGCCACTAGTGCCGAAGAAAATGTAAATGAAGAAGTGAAGACCAGGCTGCAGCTGAAGAAGAGCCTGAAATTCCTTAGTCTATGAATCCTGAGATTGTGATTCATGAGGTGGTGATGCAATTGACTGACACTCCTCAGCCCAAGCCAAAGGATCCCTTCTCAAAGAAGCAAAAATTCAAGGCTGATAACTTCTTTAGCGAGCATGTTTTCTTCACTAAGTTCAATCCTTATGACAATGCTTGTCTTAGAAGGAAGCGCTTCTAGACTACCAGCCAGACCAATTTCTATTCTTCACTGCTTTTCAACACGGACAAAGTCTTCGACCACGAGCATATTCCTCACGTGGACATGGAATCAATGCCTTGCTTCTCTCAAGTCCTCAGTATGCTTCATGATGCAGGCTTGCTCAACTTTTGCTCTGACATTGTTGATTGGAATGAAGAGCTTATTCTTCAGTTCTATGCAACGCTGCACATCACAGGTGATGCTGATGATATCAACACTTGGGTGTTAGACTGGATGACCGAAAATACTCATTATAAGGCACCGGCCTCTGAATTGCTTCATGCCCTGCCAATCAGTCCTCCACCTGAAGGTACTCGTTGTCTGTACCAAGAACCTGAACTTACTGCTCCTTACATGCAAGTGCTGATGAAGCCTTTGAAGCCCGGTCAAGCCCCAAGGACCAAACTCCTCGTGAAGGAATTGTTGTATGTGCCAAGAACTGTCTATCGCATTCTGACGAAGACTATGAGTCCTATCAAAGGCCATAACTCATGTGATGAGGAAATTGTTGGCATCATGAAGAATGTTCTATTCAACATCATGCATGGCATCCCTGTCAACTATCATGATTTCTTCATGAGGACTCTGGCAAATGTTGCACATTCTCCATTTGAGCTGAAGCCTTATGCTCCTTGGATCATGAGATTCCTCAGAACAAGGTCTTCACTCAACTACAAAGCTAACTTTCAGAATCACCTCAGCTACTTGCCACCGATTGAAGTCCTCAAGTGGACATATTCCTCAGCTGATGAGAAGGGCAAGGCACCAGCTGTTATCGATGAAGGCATTCATCCATTGGATGGTCAGTTCAGCAAAGCTGCATCTTATTCCACCAATGACGACTCTGCCACTCATGATTCTGCTGCCAATGCATCCAAGCCAAATCCTCAAGCCACTGCTCCTCGTGTGATGACTGACCGTGAGCTGCTTCTTAGTCTTCACCAGAAGGTGGATCGAAACCACAAATGGGTTAAGCGTCAGTTTGGCTGTATTCTTCACAACATGACTGCTACACATAATGCAGTGAAGAAAAACCATTACTACCTCCATGAAGTCTTTGATCGCACCTGGGCTATTCTGTCACATCTCTATGGTGAAGAAGATCTGAAGCAAATGGGTTTCAAGGAAGATTTTGACCGGTCTGCTCCTCCACCAAAGAAATACAAGAAGGTCAAGGTTCCTTCCTTGGTGGCCAGTTCATTTTCTTCATCACGCGACACGGATGAATATGAAGACTTGGACGACACTGCGGCAGGCCCTACAACGACACAAGATCCCAACAACGCTGGCGCTCCTCCATCATCATGATATTCTTCAGGGGCGTTAGTCCTCATTTTTCAACCCTTTTGGTCATTCGATGACAAAGAGGGAGAAATTTGAGTTAGTCTTCAAGCGGGTCTATCTTATATTGGCATTTTTTGCTAAGTTACAACTCTCGTTCTTTTGATGACTTTGCTGATCGAGTTGTAATCTTAAACTCTATGGTGGCCTGATACTTTTGCTGAGTTCTTCTGCATGCTTATTCCTCATGAATGTCAATGCACGCATGCTGACTTACATCAGTCACCACATTTCATCATGCATTTCAAATTCTTCATATTATATTTCAAATGTGTGTATGAATTACAAGGTATAGGGGGAGATCTCCATGATTATACTCTTCAAGTGTACATTGCTTCAAATGCAAATTCCACACTATGCACATCTTCAAGGGGAGTTCTTCTATATCTTGCAATCAAATTCCTCAATATCAGTATTTACACTTCATATGTTTATCCCCGTTGAAAACATAACCTATATTTTCATCAATCACCAAAAAGGGGGAGATTGTAAGTGCACCTAGTGCCCCTTAGTGATTTGGTGTATTGAAGACTTATAGGTTAAGGGACTGATGCGTTTGTGAGTGTACACATGTCTATAAGTCTATGAGGAGTTTGATATTTACAGTGAAAGTTGACCCCTAAAAATGAAGTTCTTCAACTAAAGACTTTGGATTTCTGAACACTTTCTGAAGACTTTGAAAGTGATGAAATTGGTGTGACCTTGAAGACCTAGAATTTATTCGAGGAACATGAAGCGTGAAGACTTTTGTTTTCGTAGTTTTATTTTCTCTTTCTTGAGTCATAGGAAACACCGTACTGTTAAAGGTGGTCGAGGAAATACTAAGGAAAAATTTCCATGTGATGCTCAACTCAAAATCCTACACCTACCAATCCCTTCGAGTGAAGCCATTGGAAATCTCATACAGTTCAGTCAATTTGTTCGGAGACAGAGACGAAGTTCTTCTGGTCGCTGAGGAATTTGTTCTGACTGAGGAGTTAGGAATTCGCCAGTGCGGATTGCCTACACAGTGAGGAACATGATAGCCTTGAGGAATTTGATAGTCTAAATTACGACCATTGCTGTGCTATGCGCCAGCTGTCCCAAAATATCTACCCACCTAACAGTCATATCATTGAAGGGCATTTATGTCTTATCATGTCGGGCTGATCCCTAGGCTATAAATAGCCTCCCCCTACAACCACTAGCTGGTTGGCTGCTCCGAGAGAAACTGACACTTATCATTTGAGAGCATCCCATCCTCCGAGGACTTTGAGCGAAAATAATCAAGTGAGGAAAACACAAACCCAAACACCTTCAAACCCAAAGTGATTGAGCATGACTGAAGAGATTGATCCTGCATGGATATGACGCTTGTTACTTTTGAAGACTATGCTTCATCCAGACGGTTAGGCGTCATGGTCTCGAGCATCCAAGAGGAATTGTGGATCGCCGAGTGACCTAGTCTGTGAAGGTTTGGAAGTCACCCGAAGACTTACCATGAGTGATTGGGCGAGGTCTATGTGACCTTAGCTCAAGGAGAATACAGTGAGGACTCTGTGTCCGGATTGTGTGTCCTCAGGTTTATATACCTAGCCGCTCCTACCAAACATACAACTGAGACAACAGTTGGAACTGGTCTACCAAATCATTGTCTTCACCAAGCTTACTGGTTCTATTTCCTCAACTCTTTCATTTCCTCATTTCAGTTGATGAGTGAATGTTCATATTTGTTTGAAGACTTTGACTGAAGACTTTCTCAATTCCCTCAGTTCAATTTCTTCAGTCTGTCCATCTTCATCCTGTGTTATCCTGTGCTTATGCTTTCTGTACTCTGTGCCTGTCTTCATTTCATCATGATGACTATGCTTGTGTCCTGCTATGTTTACTTTTGAGTACTTATTCCGCTGCAAGTAGTTCTTCATTTAGGAATTTCCTCACTAGAAAATTCCTCAGTGAAGAATTCATAAAAATCGCCTATTCACCCCCCTCTAGTCGATATAACGCACTTTCACATCCCCGTGCCCGTGCCAGCGACCATCCCCGTAGCATTGACGGGCTGGCCGCCGAGCACTATCGCAGAGCTAGAAGCCGCTGGCGTCACCAAGGTCTCCTCGGACCCGCACGAGCTTGTGTACAGGCCAGCGCCAGTGCCCGTGCCCGTGCCCGTGTGCGTGCGCGCCCCTCCACCCACTGTGATGCCGGTCCCCGTGCGTTTGGCTACACCCGCCGCGCCCGTGCCCGTGCGCGCACCCCCCTCAGCGGCATGGGACGCCACCATCGACTGCTGCCTCTCAGCGCCGCCAGCTGCCGTCCTCCAGCGCCCCGTGTCGGTGTCCAAACCGGCGGATCTTGGGTAGGGGGTCCCGAACTGTGCGTCTAAGGCTAATGGTAATAGGAGGCGGGGGACACGATGTTTACCCAGGTTCGCGCCCTCTCTATGGAGGTAATACCCTACTTCATGCTTGATTGATCTTGATGAATATGAGTATTACAAGAGTTGATCTACCACGAGATCGTAATGGCTAAACCCTAGAAGTCTATCCTATATGATTATGACTGTGATTGCCTCTATGGACTAAACCCTCCAGTTTATATAGACACAGGAGGGGACTAGGGTTATACAAAATCGGTTATAGAGAAAGGAATCTACATATCCGAATCACCAAGCTTGCCATCCGCGCAAAGGAGAGTCCCATCCGGACACCGGAAGAAGTATTCTCTCTTGTATCTTCATAGGCCAATAGTCCGACCCATGTTAAATAGTCCGGCCGTCCGAGGACCCCTTAATCCAGAACTCCCTCAGTAGCCCCTGAATCAGGCTTCAATGACGAGTTGTCTGGCGTGCAGATTGTCTTCGGCATTGCAAGGCAGGTTCCTTCTCCGTATACTCCAAAATAGTCTTCGAACACAAGAAACGTGTCCGGCTCTGCAAAACAAATCCCACGCACAACCGTAGAGAGTATAATATTTCATGAGTCCAATCCGCTGACAACTATTCGTAGTGTGACATCACGTCACCACCCGGTCATTTTTCGAACCGTTTTAGCCTGCCGCTCCATATTTCGAGATGTAGTTTTATTGGCACGTCTTGTCAAAGCAGAGATCGTGTCCCCTTATTGCGGGATTCCCATCAATACAGGCATGGGTAACCCAACCATGCCACCTGCACGACCCTTGGGGAATAGGCGAGTTTTAAGGCGAGTGGGGGAGGCGTTTGATATTTACTGCCTTTATAAAGGGATAAGGATTCCCCCCTTTCGCCCACGCCTTCTATCTGTCTCAGCCTTCCCCATTCTCGAGCTCCAGCGCCCAAGTTCTCATCTTTTCCTCCCCAAGAAATCACTCCGACCATGTCTGGATCCGGAGCACAGGGGAAGTGGATGGTCTCCTTCGTCAAGGAGATGGACATAACCCAGCTCCGGGAGGCCGGATATTTGGCCAAGGAAATCGCCCACCGGCTTCCGGCCAAGGGACAGATCGTCCCCACCCTGGAGCCCCATGAGAGGGTGGTGTTCATCCCTCACTTCGTCCGCGGGCTAGGATTTCCTCTCCACCCATTCCTCCATGGACTCAGGTTCTACTATGGGCTGGATTTCCACGATCTGTCCCCCAACTCCATCCTCAACATCTCGGCATTTATTGTCGTGTGTGAGACTTTCCTCCACATCCCGCCCCACTTCGGATTATGGCTGAAGATTTTCAATGTGAAACCGAAGGTGGTGAGCGGCCAACACGTGGAGTGCGGAGGCACCATGGTGAGCAAGATGCCCAACATCACATGGCCTGAAGGCTCCTTTGTGGAGACCGTTAAAGGGTGGCAGAAATCGTGGTTCTATATCACAGAGCCGCGCGGCACCAACTGGGGTGCGGTTCCCGAATTCCGGTCTGGACCCCAATGCGGCTCACCTCCTGGCCAAAGAAAGGCCTAGACTGGTCCTCGCCAAATGAGATGACAGCTCTACTAACGCGCGTCAAAAGCATGACGGACAAGAAAATCAAGCTTGTCAATGTGATCCAAGTGATGCTTATTCGCTAGATCCTTACGTGCCAACGCCGGACTTGCCACTTGTGGGAGTATGATCCAGCCAAGCGCCAGACCTTGCTGGAGTTCTTCGGCACCACGCACGAAGACATCTAGAAGGTACTTTTCAAGGCCAACGAGGCACGGCCGGCCAGGACCGAGGAACGCAGGCACGACTTAGTCCATCCCGCTAGTCCGGTAAGTTTTTCCATGTTTTCAAGGTGTATACTTTACTTGCATACTCAAGGAAGACGCCTAAGCCTCCGTGTTGATTTTCTCAAGGCTGGACAAAGAAGGCGGAGCAGATTCTCTGTCCGGCTCCGCTGCCTGAAGACATAGAAATCCCGCTTCTGACGAAGATGCTGGTTTCGGCACCCTATCAAGCGCCGGAGAAGAAGGCCAAGAGGACTAGAAGTGGTCTCCATAATAAGGGCACTTCAAACGTGACGTCCGAAGACACCGAGACTCATTCCGCTGCCACCGAGGATGATGAGGAAGAAGAGGAAGAAGAAGAATGCCATTCCCCCTTGAGGGGGGAAGAAAGAAATGGACGGCCTCCACGCGTCTGCAGGCCGAGGCGTCCAAGAAGGGGAAAACTTCCCTTCCGGACAACTCCGCAGCGGCCACCGATAGCAGCTTGGAGTGGCGCCCCAGGGACAAGCCCTTGGCCAAATCGTGAGTACTCAGAAACCCGAATATATTCATATATCCAGCCTCACTACTTCATAGTATTAATATGTTGAATCGTGTATTTGCAGTCCGGCTCGGTCCAACCTCGAGCGGTCCTCATCTTCGGGAGATTTGCTAGACCCGGAGGCAATGGACAGCGGAACCCTTCCGGCGGCCTCCTCTCCCAAAGCCACGGAGGACACCGAGGTGTTGTCCCAAAGAATCCCAGGCCAGTGAGAGATTCAAGAGGCCGCCAGTGCGACGCCGGAGGGTGAAGCCTCGGCCGCCGGACATATGGTGGAGCAAATCCCCATGGATACGGGCGGTGGGGGCCAGTTCGGCCCCCAGCCGAATACAATTCCGGAGACCTATATGGCTCCGGAATCAGGCGAGCAACCTCCTTCAAAAGAAGGAGGTGTGCCTATTCCACTAGTGACCTCTTTCCATCCAGAGGCGCCTGATACCTTGCTGGAAGTGCTTCCATTGTTGAGGAACACCGTACCCTTATGGGTACGATGATTGAGTGGATCCAGTCCGCGAAGAGCGGACTGTCCGAAGCCTGCACAAGCCTTTTAACAGGCTTTGAGGTAAGCATGCAACTATGCAAAAAGAATGTCACAGTATAGACAGTAGCCCCTGAGACTCTATCTGGTGTTCGGAAAGAAAAGCCGAATAGAGGATCAAATAATTTTCACAGGAGACTAACCTGACATGTCTATGTAAGTAAGCAGCCGTCGCTGCTGGCTGTGACCTCTCACATTGTTGAGGTCTCCGGACTGAAGCAGATTCTGGAGAGGACCGAGGAGGAGCTCGGTCACGTGAAAAAGCAGCTGGAAGATAGTCAAGGTATGCAATAACCTTGTATATATTTAGGAAGGATGAATGATTTGTGCTGACTAAAGTGCCATTTTATTTGTTAGGAGCGGCAACTGAGGTGTAGACCCTCAAGAAGGCGCTGGCCGAGGCCGGGGAGAAAGCGGCCAAGGAAAAGGTCGCCCGTGAAAAGCACGAGGCTAGGGTTAGTGAGGTCCAGCAGGAGCTCCAGGACGCCGTGAAGAAACACGAGTCCTTGGAGCGCAACCTTGCGGGTCAAGAGTCCGAACTTGACAAGGCCCGCCAAAATGCACACGATGCCGGGGTTAAAGCCCAAGGCGCCCTCCAGGAAATCCAGGAGGCCAGAAAAATCGGGGCGGGTAAGGCCTTTATTAGGCAGAGCAAATATGTGAAGATAAGTTTCCTATTACTGACCCGAATTTGGAGTTCTCCAGGGGCGTTTGCGGATCTACCGCACAGTGTTTTAGACGCTGCAAAATTCTTCTGAGCCAAAGAGGGGAGCTCTACAAAGAAGCTATTTTGGTCACAATACCTTGCGCCAGAATATCCGGTGCCCTTTAGCGATCAGCTAAAATAGCTGGTCGAATTGCACAAGGCGGCCGAACTAGCCATGAAGGATTTGATAATCCGGCTATGGCCTGCCGAAGCCAGCCCCAGCAGCTACTTCGGGCTTGTGAAGCGGCTGGTCAATGCCTGCCCTCGGTTGGATGCCATCAAGCGGTTGGTCTGTATCGAAGGCGCGCGCCGAGTCAAGATGCACTGTGTGAAGATGGACGCCGTGAATGTTGCGACCGATGGACCGCCCGCAGGCAAGGAGCACCGCACGCCCGAGATATATTTTGGCAGTGTCCTGGACGGGTCCCGCCTTGTGGCGGAGCAATGTGCAAAGGATGTTATATTTCCACGAATACATTCATGTCATCCTGTCCTGTATTATGAAACAAGATCGTTATGTAATATAATGCTTGTTAATTAAAATTTTACCTCCTATGTGGCCGTATGGTTAAATCTGAGAGTTAACCAGTCGTCGGATTCCGCCCCCACGTAGGTAGTACGGGGGTGTTCAGGATAAATCTAAACACTCTTACTCCAAAGTTTGGTCCTTAAAGGAGGTGTTTAGCGCAACGAACCAGGCAATCGGACTATATGGCTTTATCACCCTCACTTAGCCATAGGACTTTGACAATAAAAATTTAGGCGCAACCCCTAGTATTCATAAGTCCGAACTTGGGATGCTGTAAACACCTGATTGGATAAAATTGATTCATCGCATAATGCGGAAAAAATCGCAAAAGATTTGAAAACCTCTCGAACGGCTGACCAGCTCACGCCGCATCATGACAATCAGTTTTTGGCTTTCTCTACTGAGGTGCTCATCCAGATGAACCAGGACACAATCGCAGTAGTTCTCCCTTTACTACCCTAGCCGATATAGCAGAACGTAAGGTAGCAAGCACAGGAGCCGGGCAACCCAACTATTGACCAGAGACATGATTCGGAGCCAATGCATATAATGCTATAAGTTCGTTGTGCCGAACTATACTGTAGAACAGTGTTCGGACTTTGTTGCCGTATTATGGAGCGTAATGAAGCCCCTGCCGAATTGAGGCGTACCAAAGTGTACGGATGCAATTAATCAAAATATCAAAAAAGAAAAATGAAGCAATAGGCTAATGCCGCGGAAATTGGGTCGCAAACTATTTTCCATTGTAATTTGATTAATACGTCAAAGCGTATTTGTACAAGTAGTGCAATAAGCAACAGGGCTATTTAACATGCCACGACCAAGGGAGAGCTATGTGCGGGTCTTTAAAACAGGCATAATGATCGTTTAAAGAGACCACCTGGAAATTCCCTTATACGTCAAAGCTGCTTGTCATCTTGGTGTATCCGTCCCTTGATAGATCCGACAATCAGGTCATCAGGAAAGGCCTGGAAAAAGAAACCTGAAAAAGAAAAAGAAAAAGTGAAAGTATGTGGGTCTAGGATAGGTCGAGCCGTATTGTAGACAATGATCCAGCTGTGCCTCCGTCTACGCCCATGGTATCTTGAGTGCGTAGTTATGTACGCGCGGTATGAACGCCACCGTTTGTTCAGGACTAGGATGGAGGCCGAATTGCTAGTCAAGCTCTTGACGAGCTGGACTGTCCTGCTGCAGAGTAGTTCGAACTCGCTTGACAGTGTCCGGGAGCTTGGCCGCTGAATTAAGGTTATGCCTAAAAAGGCCGCTCTGTACTTCTGCTGCGAGGGCAGCGGTGTGCTCCTTGGTACGGAGGGAGCGTTCCGTGTTTCCATTGACTGTTATGACACCGCGTGGTCTAAGCATCTTGAGCTTGAGATAAGCATAGTGTGGCACCGCATTGAATCGAGCGAATGCGGTTCGTCCGAGAAGTGCGTGATAGCCGCTGCAGAAGGGGGCGATATCGAAGATCAACTCTTCGCTTTAGAAATTGTCCGGGGATCCGAAGACCACTTCCAGTTTGATTGAGCCCATGCAGCGGGCCTCTACACCTGGTATGACACCTTTAAAGGTGGTTTTTGTGGGCTTGATACTTGAGGGATCGATACCCATTTTGCGCACTGTATCTTGATAGAGCTGGTTCAGGCTGCTGCCACCGTCCATGAGGACTCGCGTCAGATGGAACCAATCGATGACCAGTGCGATAGAACTGCCATGACGGATACTGGTCGGATGGTCCCTGCGATCAAAGGTGATCAGGTAGGATGACCATGGGTTGAACTTTGGGGCGACTGTCTCTATCGCGTAGACGTCCCTGAGCGCGCGCATGCGCTCCCTCTTAGGGATATGGGCGGCGTATATCATGTTCACCGTTTTAACTTGGGAGGGGGACTTCTTGTGTCCCCCTGTGTTCGGTGGCTGGGGCACCTCGTCATCGTCCTTGCTTTGCGACCCCTTCTCCTTGTTCTCGGTGTTTAACTTGCCGACCTGTTTAAAAACCCAACACACTCTGTTGGTGTGATTGGATGGTTTATCAGGAGTGCCATGGATTTGACATGGACGATCGAGTATGCAGTCCAAACTGGACGGGCCCGGATTGTTCCTTTTGTATGGCTTCTTCCGCTGATCGGACTTAGAGCCACTAAATCCGGCGTTGACCGCCGTGTCTTCGGTGTTGTCACCATTGTTTTGACGCTTGTGTCTGTTGCGTCGGGGCTTGCCGTTGCTATTTCTGGCTTCAGAAGTGCCAGGTTCGCTTGCATTGTTATTGCTACGGGCTAGCCACCTATCCTCGCCCGCGCAGAAGTGGGTCATAAGCGTCGTGAGGGCTGCCATAGACTTCGGCTTTTCTTGGCCGAGGTGTCGGGCGAGCCATTCGTCGCGGATGCTATGTTTAAACGCCGCTAGGGCTTCGGCATCCGGACAGTCGACGACCTAGTTCTTTTTAGTTAAGAACCTAGTCCAAAATTTCCTGGCTGACTCTCCGGGCTGTTGAACTATGTGACTTAAGTCATGAGCATACGGAGGTCGGACATATGTACCTTGGAGGTTGTCGAGGAAGGCATCTTCCAAGTCTTCCCAGCTGCCAATGGAGTTTTCCGGCAGACTATTCAACCAGTGCTGAGCTGGTCCCTTGAGTTTTAGCGGGAGGTATTTGTTGGCATGAAGATCATCACCGCGGGCCATATGAATATGGAGAAGGAAGTCCTCAATCCATATGGATGGGTCTGTTGTCCCATCATATGACTCGATGTTCATGGGTTTAAACCCCTCTGGGAATTCATGTTCCATTACCTCATCAGTGAAGCAAAGGGGGTGTGGGGCGCCTCCATATCGGGCCAAGTCGTGACGTAGCTCGGATGGAGTTCGTCTGTGGTTTTCGGCTCGGACGTGGTTATATTTGTCACGTTCGGCCGGGTGGCCATCATCGCGCATCGAGGTACACCCCCGTTATCCATAGATCGATCTGGTGTGACCTTCTCTGTTTTCCAGGTCATGCCGTAGGTCATATGTATATCCTCGAGCTGTTGTGTCTTTGTTTTTACGGCGAGGTAGTGCGCGCTGGTGTTCGGCTTGATTTGCTGCCTTGTCCCGGCCACATGGTGGTCAATCAGCCGGATTATGCGTTGGTAGGACCGGATCTAGCGCCTCGTCATCGAATTGGGCTAACAACTTGCGCTTCAGGTAACTTTTGGTTGGGTGCTCGAGGCCATATTCATTGGCTGCCAGGACATTAGTCCATCTGTCGTTGAGCAGATCTTGATCAGCTTGAAGCCGCCGCTGCTTCTTTTTTAGGCTCCTTGCAGTGGCTATTAGCCGGCGCTTAAAGCGCTCCACATCAACAGGCTCCTCAGGCACGATAAAGTCTTCGTCGCCGAGGCTCACCTCGTCCTCGGAGAGCGGAAGGTAGTTGCTATCCTCCGAGTCTTCATTCATGGCCTGTTCATCAGGGCTAACTCGCCCATCTTCCCGTTCATCCTGTTCGGAAGTTGGCTCAACGGGGTCTTCATTGTCTACGGCATCGTCCGAAGTATTATTTTCTCCTGTGCCGATATTGCTGCTTTTTCCACGGCGTGGTTTAGAGCGGCACCGTTGACGTTGGCGCTTTGGCTGTATTTCAGGAGGCTTATTCTCGACTGGATCATTTTCATTGTCACCGTTGTTCTCCTTGGGTGTATCCACCATGTATACGTCATACGAGGAGGTCGCTATCCAGTGCCCTGTAAGTGGTGGTTTTTGTGCCTGGTCCTATCCGGCATCGTCGTCCATACCGTCGATGTCTTCGGAGTCATAGTCGAGCATGTCGGTTAAGTCTTCGATAGTGGCTATGAAGTGGGTGATGGGTGGGAAGTGAAGTTCTCCGTCATCAGCTTCCAATTCAAGCCGGATATAGTTCGGCTGTGAGTCCCCTAACAAGGAGAGGGCTTTTAACGAATTTAGCACATCGCCTAAAGGTGAGCGCCAGAAGATGTCCGCGGAGCTGAACTCAATGATGGTGCCTGATCGGGTGCAATGGGCGCGGATGTACGCGGTTCAGAACTGATAACCCACAAGTATAGGGGATAAATTGTAGCCTCTTTTGATAAGTAAGAGTTTCAAACCCAATGAGGAGATAAAGGTAGAACAAATATTCCCTCAAGTTCTATCGACCACCGATACAACTCTACGCACGCTTGACGTTCGCTTTACCTAGAACAAGCATGAAACTAGAAGTGCTTTGTAGGTGTTGTTGGATAGTTATGCAAGAAAATAAATAGCACGTAAATATAAACTAGGGGCTGTTTAGATAAAGAAGCAACTTAGTTTTAGTAGAGAGCTTTTGGTCACGAGAAAGTTATTTGTCCCTAGGCAATCGATAACTAGACCGGTAATCACTATCGCAATTTTATTTGAGGGAGAGGCATAAGCTAACATACTTTCTCTTCTTGGATCATATGCACTTATGATTGGAACTCAAGCAAGCATCCGCAACTACTAAAGATCATTAAGGTAAAACCCAACCATAGCAATAAAGCATCAAGTCCCCTTTATCCCATACGCAAACAACCTACTTACTCGGGTATGTGCTTCTATCACTCACGCCACCCACCATAAGAAAATCATGAACATATTGCAAACCCTACCGCGGGGATCCCTCACGCTTGCGCGACATGGAGAGAACCATAGGACAACACTAATAATCAAACATACAACTCAAAGCAATCAAGATAATCAATTAACCCATAGGACAAAACGGATCTACTCAAACATCATAAGATAGCCATACATCATTGGGAAATAATATATAGCGTTGAGCACCATGTTTAAGTAGAGATTACAGTGGGTAAAAGAGGGGTTACACCGCTGCATAGAGGGGGGGGGAAGAGTTAGTGATGAGGGCGGTGAAGTTGTTGGTGTAGATCGCGGTGATGATGATGGCCCCCGGTGGCACTCCGGCGCCACCGGAAGCAACGGGGAGAGAGCCCCCTTCTTCTTCTTCTTCCTTGACTTCTCCCTAGAAGGCAGAAGGGTTTCCCCTCTGGTCCATGGTCTCCAAGGCGTGGGAGGGGTGAGAGCCCCTCCGAGATTGGAGCTGTCTCTTTGTCTCTCTCTGTTTCCGCGTTCCCAGATTCTGCCCTTTGTTCATTTCTTTTATATCCGGAGATCCGTAACTCTGATTGGGTTGAAACCTTCGCCCAGATTTTTCTCCGAAAATTAGCTTTCTTGCGGTAAAATAAGAGCGTCAACCGCCTTACGGGGTGCCCACGAGGGTCAGGGGTGCGCCTGCCCCCCTGGTGCGCGCCCCCTGCCTCGTGGCCCCCTCGGGCACCGTCTTGCGTTGGGTTTTCTTCCCAAAAGTCATAAATATTCCATAAATGATCTCCGTCCGTTTTTATCCCGTTTGGACTCTGTTTGATATTGGGTTTCTATGAAACATAAAACATGCAACAAACATGAACTAGCACTGGGCACTAGATCAATATGTTAGTCCCAAAAATAATATAAAAAGTTGCCAAAAGTATATGAAAGTTGTAGAATATCGGCATGGAATAATCAAAAATTACAGATACGACGGAGACGTATCAGCATCCCCAAGCTTAATTCCTGCTCGTCCTCGAGTAGGTAAATGATAAAAAATATAATTTTTGATGTGGAATGCTACCTAGCATAATCTTAATCATATATCTAATCATGGCATGAATATTAAGACATGAGTGATTCAAAGCAATAGTCTATCATTTGACATAAAAACAATAAAACTTAGGGCATCCCAACAAACAATCATGTCTTTCAAAATATCAATTCTTCCAGAATGTTATCCCTACAAAATCATATAGTCTTGTATGCTCCCTTTTCTTAACACAAGGTACCCCTCATGCCTATCCCGGTGTCAGCCAAGCAATTGTTTCATGCTTTAGTATTCTCAAACTTTTTCAACTCTCACGCAATACATGAGCGTGAGCCATGGATATAACACTATGGCTGGAATAGAATATGATGGTGGAGGTTATGTGGAGAAGACAAAAACGGAGAAAGTCTCACATCGACGCGGCTAATCAACGGGCTAAGGAGATGCCCATCAACTGATGCCAATGCGAGGAGTAGGGATTGCCATGCAACGGATGCACTAGAGCTATTGGTGTATGAAAGCTCAAACTGAAAACTAAGTGGGTGTGCATCCAACTTGCTTGCTCATGAAGACCTAGGGCATTTGAGGAAGCCCATCGTTGGAATATACAATCCAAGTTCTATAATGAAAAATCCCACTAGTACATGAAAGTGATAACTCAAGAGACTCTCTATATGAAGAACATGGTCCTACTCTGAAGCACAAGCGTGGTAAAAGGATAGTAACATTGCCCCTTTTCTTTTCTTTCTTTTTGGGCGGGCTTCTTTGGCCTCTTTTTTCATGGGGCAATGCTCTATAATGATGATCATCACACTTTATTTACTTACAACTTGATAATAGAACAAAGATATGACTCTATATGAATGCCTCCGGCGGTGTACTGGGATGTGCAATGATCTAGCATAGCAAAGATATCAAAAAACGGACAAGCGATGAAAACATCATGCTAGCTATCTTACGATCATGCAAGGCAATATGACAATAAATGCTCAAGTCATGTATATGATGATGATGGAAGTTGCATGGCAATATATCTCAGAATGGCTGTGGAAATACCATGATAGGTAGGTATGGTGGCTGTTTTGAGGAAGATATAAGGAGGCTTATGTGTGATAGAGCATATCATATCAAGGGGTTTGGATGCACCGGTGAAGTTTGCACCAACTCTCGAGGTGAGAAAGGGCAATGCACGGTACTGAAGAGGCTAGCGATGATGGAAGGGTGAGAGTGCGTATAATCCATGGACTCAACATTAGTAATAAAGAACTCACATACTTATTGCAAGAGTTTATTAGCCCTTGAAAAAAGTAATACACGCATACTCCTAGGGGGGGGGGGGGTTGGTAGGAATTAACCATCGCGCGCCCTGGACCTTCACGCAAAGATAAACAATCAAAATACAATGCGCGCCAATTTGGTTACATAGTTAGTAGACAATACATGCATGCTTTGGGAATCACAAACCTTAACACCAATATCCTTACTAATCACAACCATCTACTAGTACCTCCCACATATTAGCATCTCTATATCGCAAAACTATTGCAAGAAAACAAACATATCATATTTAGTGATCTACAAGTTTTATCTAGGATTTTATGACTAACCATGTGAATGACCAATTCCTATCATCTCTCTAAATAGATATAAGTGAAGCAATTGAGTTTAGTTATTTCTACAAAATATATGCCCATGCTCTAACAAATATAAGTGAAGCAAAAGAGCATTCTACATATGGCGGTTTTCTATGTGAAGAGAAACAGGCAATCCAAACTTCAAATGATATAACTGAAGCATATGAAGCATTCTATAAAGCCATACTCAACAGATTTAAGTGAAATGCAATGAGCATTCTATAAATCAACCATGGACTATCTCATACCAGCATGGTGCATAAAAGAAAAGTTAAAACTAAATGCAAAAGATGCTCCAAGACTTGCACATATCGCATGAACGAAACGAATTCGAAAACATACCGATACTTGTTGAAGAAAGAGGGGATGCCTTCTGGGGCATCCCCAAGCTTAAACGCTTGAGTCTCCTTGAATATTTACTTGGGGTGCCTTGGGCATCCCCAAGCTTGAGCTCTTGCCTCTCTTCCTTTTCCTCATATCAAGACCTCCTCGATCAAACACTTCATCCACACAAAACTTCAACAGAAAACTCGGTAAGAGCCATTAGTATAATAAAGCAAATAACTACTATAAGTATTGTTGCAAACCAATTCATATTTTGTTTTTTCTTTGTGTCTACTGTAATATAACTTTTCCATGGCTTAATCCAACAATATAAATTGATAGTTTCATCGAAACAAGTAAATTATGCATCAAAAATAGAATCTGTGAAAAACAAAACAGTCTGTAGCAATCTGAACATTCACCATACTTATGATACCCCAAAAATTCTACCAAAATTAGGAAAAATAAACCATTTGTGCAGAAAGACAGTGCAAAAAGTTTCAGAACCGTTTGACATTCCAATAAAAAAATCTGAAATCGTGCACTACAGCCAAAGTGTCCTGCACCGTACAAACCAACAAGCATTGTAAACATCCTAAAGGCAAACCTTAGCACATTATTTTTATAATACAATGGAATTGTACAAGGGGATAATTATTTTTGATGAAAATTTTCTGTAATTAAGATTCACAAAGTGTCCGTGAGCATGAACAAAGTTCAAGGAGCTCTCCCACTTCAACAATGCTTGTCTCTCTCACTTTCACTTTCCTTTTTGAAAAGTTTTTGGGTTCCCCTCTTTTTTTTAGACTATATGAAAGCACTCAACAGAAATAAATGTCTCTCTAAAACTTCCGGGTTGTCTCCCTGGCAGCGCTTTCTTTAAAGCCATTAAGCTAGGCATAAAGTGCTCAAGTAATGAATCCACCCGGATCCCAAGGTATATCAAAGCCAATTTTAATTAACAATGATTTGTAATTTAGTAGTGAGCACAAAGTAACATAAATCAAGCAACAAGGAAGTCTAACTCTCTTCCTATGCATCATCATGTCATAAAAGAACAATTCATGCACACATATTAAAGGCCAATGCATAGTATAAGCAGTTTCTTGCAATTCTATCCTATTGGAAACATACAGAGGTGGAGATATAGTTCCTCTCTAATAAAATTGCAAGTAGGAGCAAGCACATTCATATTATATCTATCAAAATCATCATGTGCAATGGTAAAAGGCAAACCATCAACATAATCCTTAATAAGCACAAACTTCTTCGATATATTGTAGTTGGGAGAATTCAAAAAGATAATAGGACTATCATGCGTGGGTGCAACAACAACAATTTCATGTTTGACATAAGGAACTATAGCAAGTTCATCTCCATAAGCATAATTCATATTGGCATCTTGGCCACAAGCATAGCAAGCATCATCAAAAAGGGATATTTCAAACAAATTCAAGGGATCATAGCAATCATTATAGCAATCATCCTTCGGTAAGCACAAAGGGGAATTAAACAATGTATGAGTTGAAGAGTTACTCTCATTAGAAGGTGGGCACGGGTGATCAATCCGCTCTTCCTCCTTTTGTTCTTCGCTATCCTCATCATCTTTTTCATCCAATGAGCTCATAGTTTCATCAATTTCTTCTTCCATAGCTTCCTGCAAAATATTAATCTCTTCTTCGACAGCGGAGACTTTCTCAATAAATGCATTAACAATAGGACTATCATGTGTGGGTGCAATAGCAACAATTTCATGTTTAACATAAGGAACTATAGCAAGTTCATCTCCATAAGCATAATTCATATTGGCATCTTGGCCACAAGCATAGCAAGCATCATCAAAAAGGGATATTTCAAGAGAATCAACGGGATCATAACAATCATCATAGCAATCATCCTTCGGTAAGCATGAAGGGAAATTAAACAATGTATGAGTTGAAGAGTTACTCTCATTAGAAGGTGCGCATAGGTAGCTAATCCGCTATTCCTCCTTTTGTTCTTCGCTCTCCTCATCATCTTTTTCATCCAATGAGCTCATAGTTTCATCAATTTTTTCTTCAATAGACTCCTGCAAAATATTAGTCTCTTCCTGGACAGCAGAGACTTTCTCAATAAATGCATCAATATCGTAATTGTATTCATAATTCTCATAACAATATTTAAGTATAGCAAAATTTTCAGGTCTATAAACCGAATCATCGAAATCTTGAAACTCTTTAAACAAAGATTCAATTTCATAAGCACCCATAAAAGCAACAAATTCTTCTATTTGTTCCACATCATAGTAATCATATATACCATTAGCATAAGAAGCCAAGGTTTTATCATCATTAAATTTGCATGAAAAGGGAAGGTGTGGAGCCTTCATCCTAGAGCAACAAGTATAATCATATCTCAAGCATAGTTGACGAGCATACCAATGCAACATATGAATTTGATCCCATAATTGTTTCGCTTTTGTGTCAAGCGATAATCCCTAAAGTATTCACGTTGATCCAACGTGTCTCCCATAACATAATTGAATGGGGTTTTCTCAGGATTATCAAATTAGTACATAATATCTTTCACATAATGAGCATCGAGGGTTTTAGGAGGTTCCCCATCTCCATGAGTAGCAAGTACACCTAATTTTTTTGGTATTTCGTATTCCATATCCATAACTAAAGAAAGAGAACTACTGAGAACAGCAAATAAATTTACTTAGTGATAAAGCAAACAAGCACACACGAGAATATTCAACCCCACGCTATGACTCCCCGGCAACGGCGCCAAAAAAGGTCTTGATAACCCACAAGTATAGGGGATCAATTGTAGCCTCTTTCGATAAGTAAGAGTGTTGAACCCAACAAGGAGCTAAAGGTAGAACAAATATTCCCTCAAGTTCTATCGACCACCGATACAACTATACGCACGCTTGACGTTCGCTTTACCTAGAACAAGCACGAAACTAGAAGTACTTTGTAGGTGTTGTTGGACAGTTTTGCAAGAAAATAAAGAGCACGTAAATATAAACTAGGTGCTGTTTAGATAAAGAAGCAACTAAGTTAGTTTTAGTAGAGAGCTTTTTGTCACGAGAAAGTTATTTGTCCCTAGGCAATCGATAACTAGACCGGTAATCACTATCACAATTTTATTTGAGGGAGAGGCATAAGCTAACATACTTTCTCTTCTTGGATCATATGCACTTATGATTGGAACTCTAGAAAGCATCCGCAACTACTAAAGATCATTAAGGTAAAACCCAACCATAGCATTAAAGCATCAAGTCCCCTTTATCCCATACGCAAACAACCTACTTACTCGGGTATGTGCTTCTGTCACTCACGCCACCCACCATAAGCAAATCATGAACATATTGCAAACCCTACAGCGGGGATCCCTCACGCTTGCGTGACACGGAGAGCACCATAGGACAACACCAATAATTAAACATGCAACTCAAACCAATCATGATAATCAATTAACCCATAGGACAAAACGGATCTACTCAAACATGATAAGATAGCCATACATCATTGGGAAATAATATATAGCGTTCAGCACCATGTTTTAGTAGAGATTACAGCGGGTAAAAGAGGGGTTACACCGCTGCATAGAGGGGGGAAGAGTTGGTGATGAGGGCGGTGAAGTTGTTGGTGTAGATCACGGTGATGATGATTGCCCCTGGTGGCACTCCGGCGCCACTGGAAGAAAGGGGGAGAGAGCCCCCCTTCTTCTTCTTCTTCCTTGACCTTCTCCCTAGAAGGAAGAAGGGTTTCCCCTCTAGTCCATGGTCTCCGTGGCGTGGGAGTGGCGAGAGCCCCTCCGAGATTGGATCGGTCTCTCTGTCTCTCTCTGTATCTATGTTCCTAGATTCTGCCCTTTCATCGTTTCTTTTATATCCGGAGATCCGTAACTCCGATTGGGTTAAAACCTTCGCCTAGATTTTTCTCCAAAAATTATCTTTCTTGCGGTAAAAGAAGAGCGTCAACCGCCTTACGGGGTGCCCACGAGGGTCAGGGGCGCGCCTGCCCCCCTGGGGCACGCCCCCTACCTCGTGGCCCCCTCGGGCACCGTCTCGCGTTGGTTTTTCTTCCCAAAAATCATAAATATTCCAAAAATGATCTCCATTCGTTTTTACCCCATTTGGACTCCGTTTGATATTGGGTTTCTGCGAAACATAAAACATGCAACAAACGGAAACTGGCACTGGGCACTGGATCAATATGTTAATCCCAAAAATAATATAAAAAGTTGCCAAAAGTATATGAAAGTTGTAGAATATTGGCATGGAACAATCAAAAATTATAGATACGACGGAGATGTATCAGGAACCTATGGCCGAAGATGAATCCGAGGTTCTGTTGACACAGACCTCAGTCGGGGTTGGATCTGTGTTTGGCTCTAACGCCGCTGAGTCTGCGGGCTCCGCGATGGGGTTGAGCATCCCGTCCTCGGATGGCGCAATCTACTCCGGATCTAGGGCCGGAGCGGTTATAGGTGCTATCTCCTGAGCACGGTTCGATGAGAGATTTTGGTCATGTTCATCGTGGTGGCAGGGAGCAGCTGTCATGGGCTCGAATCCGTTGAAGATCAAGTCCCTGTGGATATCGGCCCCGTAATTCAAGCTTCCAAATCTGACCCGATGGCCAGAGGCGTAGCTGTCGATCTACTCCAGATGGCCAAGTGAGTCGGCCCGCAGTGCGAAGCCGCCAAATAAGAAGATCTGTCCCGGGAGGAAAACCTCCCCCTGGACTGCATTGTTGCAGATGATTGACGGAGCCATCAAACCTTTTGGTGACGACGCAACAGAACTCTCAATGAAAGCACCAATGTCGGTGACAAAACCGGCAGATCTCGGGTAGGGGGTCCTGAACTGTGTGTCTAAGGCTGATGATAACAGGAGGCGGGGGACACGATGTTTACCCAGGTTCGGGCCCTCCCTATGGAGGTAATACCCTACTTCCTGCTTGATTGATCTTGATGAATATGAGTATTACAAGAGTTGATCTACCACGAGATCGTAATGGCTAAACCCTAGAAGTCTAGCCTATATGATTATGATTGTGACTGCCTCTATGGACTAAACCCTCCGGTTTATATAGACACCAAAGGGGGCTAGGGTTATACAAAGTCGGTTACAGAGAAAGGAATCTACATATCCGAATCACCAAGCTTGCCATCCACGCAAAGCAGAGTCCCATCCGGACACGGGAAGAAGTCTTCTGTCTTGTATCTTCATAGCCCAACAGTCCGGCCCATGTTAATAGTCTGGTCATCTGAGGACCCCTTAATCCAGGACTCCCTCACCCCGCCCGTCGATCATGCGACGACATGATGTTTAATTTACAAGTGAAGAACATTCTGAGCTGCCTTGAAGACTTCAACAACGGCGTCCCGGAGAACGACAACGACAAGGACGGAGCGGCACGCCGCCTCTGCCACCGCCGGAAATAGTTTTTTTTCTTGGGTTTAGTATTGTATCTCGATCGCAAACGTTTTAGTTAGAACACCCGTATGCAAACCGACAGCTTCCCCAGGAAGCCAAGAGAAAATGTGCCGAGTAGGATTTGTGCGTCTGTTGATCGCAAACGTTTTAGATAGAGCACCTGTATGCAAAGCGAGAGTAGGATTTGTGCATCTCTTTAATGCAAACGGTTGTTTTGGAAGACCCGTGTACCACCACTTACAAAGAATTTGGTAAGATTTGCATCTGTCATATTAGGTATGTTGCCATTTGTCAAACTTGAAAGATTGACATTTGTTGATCTAGTAACATTGCTATTTGTCAACCTTATAACACTGCGATTTGTCAAAATATGCAGCTAAAAATCACTAGCACTATCTAATTTTTGCAACTAAAATTTAGTAATTAAGCATAGATTTCATTCATAGATTAAGCAGTCGTGCTTAATTTATACAAACAGTTCAACTCGACAATTTAAAAGACCAAACTTTTCCCCAATTGTTGCCAACCACGTATTGAAATAGCTAGTTCTACTTTACATACTAGCTAATTTTAAATACGTTGTACAGTTCCACCATATCTATAGTCAGGTGAACTGAACAAAATAGCCCCTAAATACTACTACTACTACTATGGAGGGGCTTTGTACTACTTCCAGCAGCCTCTCATCTGCCGAGCGCTCTCAGTAAGAGGCAGATGAGGAGGAGGAGCCTACCGACGATCTGGACAAATGCAATACGGTGCCTGCCGCTGCTGCACGTTCGGCGATGCTCGCCAGCTTGAGCGCCCACTGCCGCTCCAGACGATCCCTCTTGAGGCAGTGGTTCTCCTCATAGATCTCATGATTCCACGCCTCTGAGGCGGCGTGTGCCGCAGCCACGGCGGCGGTAAGGATCATTGCGTGCTTGACGAGGCGCTCGTCCTCCTCCTGCGGGAACTCGGTGTAGGGCGCAAGGTCGCAGACGCACGTGCCGGCATCCAACTCCGCCTCCTGCCTTCGAGTGACAGTGGTGGAGCGGGTGATGACCCCGGCGGTCGATAGTGGGCTGGCGGCCACGACCACCACCTCCCGCCTTCGGGCCGCGATGCAGGAGCGGGTGATGGACACGATGGGCGACAGTGGGGTGGCGGCCACGACGGCCACCTCCTGCCTTCGGGCCGCGGTGGCGGAGCGGGCGATGGCCCTGGCATTTGACGGTGGTGTGGCGGCAACGGCGGCCGGCAACAGCTGCCGACGGCACCGGCGGCGGAGCGTGTGGTGGGTGTTCCGCGCAAACCCTACAAGGACGCCACGCGCACTACACTACGCCGGGGACTGCGCCACCGCCACGGTGTAGCCTCCCAACTGGAGCTGTTGTCTGATGACGGTGGAGTGGCTGAGCGACCACGACAGACTGGTGCCACTGGCGATTGTGGGAGAAGCACATGCGATAAGCTACAGGGAGGGAGGGGAAAATGCGATGCAGGACTCGCAGGTCGTGAGGGTTTTTATAGCAGGCCGGTAAGCATTGGGATTTTGGGGGATTACACCCAGTCGGGCGGGAAGCTTGCGCGGGAACCTGCGAGGTTGCACGGAAACAGGGTCACCGACGATTCATTGGCGCCACCGTTTGGCCAAAAGAACGCTCCCACGCGCAGCAGGGTGACTGTTGGGGAACGTAGTAAAAAAAATTCCTACGCACACGCAAGATCATGGTGATGCATAGCAACGAGAGGGGAGAGTATTGTCCACGTACCCTCGTAGACCGTAAACGGAAGCGTTATGACAATGCGGTTGATGTAGTCGTACGTCTTCACGATCCGACCGATCCAAGTACCGAACGTACGACACCTCCGAGTTCAGCACACGTTCAGCTCAATGACGATCCCCGGACTCCGATCCAGCAAAGTGTCGGGGATGAGTTCCGTCAGCACGATGGCGTGGTGACGATGATGATGTTCTACCGACGCAGGGCTTCACCTAAACTCTGCGACGATATGACCGAGGTGGAATATGGTGGAGGGGGGCACCACACACGGCTAAGGAACGATCTTGAAGATCAACTTGTGTGTTCTAGGGTGCCCCCTGCCCCCGTATATAAAGGAGCAAGGGGGACGCTGGCCGGCCCTAGGGGCACGCCAAGGAGGGGGAGTCCTCCTAGTGGGAGTAGGACTCCCCTTTCCTAGTCCCACTAGGAAGGAGGAAGGCCCAATACTTCGCCGGGGGGTTCCGGTAACCCCTTCGGCACTCCGGTTTTCTCCGAAATCACCCGGAACACTTCCGGTGTCCGAATATAGTTGTCCAATATATAAATCTTTATGTCTCGACCATTTTGAGACTCCTCGTCATGTCCGTGATCACATCCAGGACTCCGAACAATCTTTGGTACATCAAAACTTATAAACTCATAATAAAACTATCATCGTAACGTTAAGCGTGCGGACCCTACGGGTTCGAGAACTATGTAGACATGACCTAGAACTATTCTCGGTCAATAACCAATAGCGGAACCTGGATGCTCATATTGGCTCCTACATATTCTACGAAGATCTTTATCGGTCAAACCGCATAACAACATACGCTGTTCCCTTTGTCATCGGTATGTTACTTGCCCGAGATTCGATCGTCGGTATCCAATACCTAGTTCAATCTTGTTACCGACAAGTCTCTTTACTCGTTACATAATGCATCATTCCATAACTAACTCATTAGCTACATTGCTAGCAAGGCTTATAGTGATGTGCCTTACGGAGAGGGCCAGAGATACCTCTTCGACAATCGGAGTGACAAAACCTAATCTCGAAATACACCAACCCAACATGTACCTTCGGAGACACCTGTAGTACTCCTTTATAATCACCCAGTTACGTTGTGACGTTTGGTAGCACCCAAAGTGTTCCTCCGGTAAACGGGAGTTGCATAATCTCATAGTTACAGGAACATGTATAAGTCATGAAGAAAGCAATAGCAACATACTAAACGATCAAGTGCTAGGCTAACGGAATGGGTCAAGTCAATCACATCATTCTCCTAATGATGTGATCCCATTAATCAAATGACAGCTCTTTTGTCCATGGCTAGGAAACATAACCATCTTTGATAAACGAGCTAGTCAAGTAGAGGCATACTAGTGACACTATGTTTGTCTATGTATTCACACATGTATTATGTTTCCGGTTAATACTATTCTAGCATGAATAATAAACATTTATCATGAAATAAGGAAATAAATAATAACTTTATTATTGCCTCTAGGGCATATTTCCTTCAGTCTCCCACTTGCACTAGAGTCAATAATCTAGTTCACATCGCCATATGATTTAACACCAACATTCATATCTGTATATGATTAACACCCATAGTTCACATCGTCATGTGACCAACACCCAAAGGGTTTACTAGAGTCAATAATCTAGTTCACATAGCTATGTGATTAACACCCAAAGAGTACTACGGTGTGATCATGTTTTGATCGTGAGAGAAGCTTAGTCAACGGGTCTGTCACATTCAGAGCCGTATGTATTTTGCAAATATTCTATGTCTACAATGCTCTGCACGGAGATACTCTAGCTAATTGCTCCCACTTTCAATATGTATCCAGATTGAGACTTAGAGTCATCTGGATTGGTGTAAAAGCTTGCACCGATGTAACTCTTTACGACAGGCTCTTTTATCACCTTCATAATCGAGAAATATTTCCTTAGTCCTTACTAAGGATATTCTTGACCAATGTCCAGTGATCTACTCCTAGATCACTATTGTATTCCCTTACCAAATTCAGAACAAGGTATACAATAGGTCTGGTACATAGCATAGCATACTTAATAGAACCTATGACTGAGGCATAGGGAATGACTTTCATTCTCTTTTCTATTTTCTGCCGTGGTCGGGCATTGAGTCTGACTCAATTTCACACCTTGTAGCACGGGCAAGAACCCTTTCTTTGCCTGATCCATTTTGAACTTTTTCAAAACTTTATCAAGGTATGTGCTTTGTGAAAGTCCAATTAAGCGCCTTGACCTATCTCTATAAATCTTGATGCCCAATATGTAAGCAGCTTCACCGAGGTCTTTCATAGAAAAACTTTTATTCAAGTATCCCTTTATGCTATCCAGAAATTATATATCATTTCCAATTAATAATATGTCATCTACATATAAAATCAGAAATGCTACAGAGCTCCCACTCACTTTCTTGTAAATACAGGCTTCTCCAAAAGTCTCAGATAAAACCATATGCTTTGATCACACTATCAAAGCGTTTATTCCAACTCAAGATGCTTGCACCAGTCCATAAATGGATCATTGGAGCTTGCACACTTTGTTAGCACCTTTTGGATCAACAAAACCTTCGGTTGCATCATATACAACTCTTCTTCTAGAAATCCATTCAAGAATGCAGTTTTGACATCCATTTGCCAAATTTCATAATCATAAAATGCAGCAATTGCTAACATGATTCGTACAGACTTAAGCATCGCTGCGGGTGAGAAAGTCTCATCGTAGTCAACCCCTTGAACTTGTCGAAAACCTTTCGCAACAAGTCGAGCTTTATAGACAGTTACATTACCATCAGCGTCAGTCTTCTTCTTAAAGATCCATTTATTCTCAATGGCTTGCCGATCATCGGGCAAGTCAACCAAAGTCCATACTTTGTTCTCATACATGGATCCCATCTCAGATTTCATGGCCTCTAGCCATCTTGCGGAATCTGGGCTCATCATCGCTTCCTCATAGTTTGTAGGTTCATCATGGTCAAGTAACATGACTTCCAGAATAGGATTACCGTACCACTCTGGTGTGGATCTTACTCTGGTAGACCCACGAGGTTCAGTAGAAACTTGATCTGAAGTTTCATGATCAATATCATTAGCTTCCTCACTAATTGGTGTAGTTGTCACAGGAACCGGTTCTTGTGATGAACTACTCTCCAATAAGGGAGCAGGTACAGTTACCTCATCAAGTTCTACTTTCCTCCCACTCACTTCTTTCGAGAGAAACTCCTTCTCTAGAAAGGATCCGAATTTAGCAACGAAAATATTGCCCTCAGATCTGTGATAGAAGGTGTACCCAACATTCTCTTTTGGGTATCCTATGAAGACACATTTCTCCGATTTGGGTTCGAGCTTATCTGGTTGAAGTTTCTTCACATAAGCATCACAGCCCCAAACTTCAAGAAACGACAACTTTGGTTTCTTGCCAAACCACAGTTCATGAGGCGTCGTCTCAACGGAGTTTGATGGTGCCCTATTTAACATGAATGCGGCCGTCTCTAAAGCATAACCCCAAAACGATAGCGGTAAATCAGTAAGAGACATCATAGATGGCACCATATCTAGTAAAGTACGATTACGACATTCGGACACACCATTTCGTTGTGGTGTTCCGGGTGGCGTGAATTGCGAAACTATTCCGCATTGTTTCAAATGTAAACCAAACTCGTAACTCAAATATTCTCCTCCATGATCAGATCGTAGAAATTTTATTTTCTTGTTATGATGGTTTTCCATTTCACTCTGAAATTCTTTGAACTTTTCAAATGTTTCAGACTTGTGTTTCATTAAGTAGATATACCCATATCTGCTCAAATCATCTATGAAGATCAGAAAATAACGATACTTGCCACGAGCATCAACACTCATTGGATCGCATACATCGTTATGTATTATTTCCAATAAGTCAGTAGCTTGTTCCATTGTTCCGGAGAACGGAGTTTTAGTCATCTTGCCCAAAAGGCATGGTTCGCAAGCATCAAATGATTCATAACCAAGTGATTCCAAAAATCCATCTTTATGGAGTTTCTTCATGCGCTTTACACCAATATGACCCAAACGGCAGTGCCACAAATAAGTTGCACTATCATTATTAACTTTTCATCTTTTGGCATCAAAATTATGAATATGTGTATCACTACGATCGAGATCCAACAAACTATGTTCATTGGGTGTATGACCATCGAAGGTCTTATTCATGTAAACAGAATAACAATTTATCCTCTAACTTTTAAATGAATAACCGTATCGCAATAAACATGATCAAATCATATTCATGCTCAACGCAAATGCCAAATAACATTTATTTAGGTTGAACACTATCCCGAAAGTATAGGGAGTGTGCGATGATGATCATATCAATCTTGGAACTACTTCCAACACTCATCGTCACTTCACCCTTCAACTAGTCTCTGTTTATTTTGTAACTCCTGTTTTGAGTTACTAATCTTAGCAACTGAACAAGTATCAAATACTCAAGGGCTACTATAAACACTAGTAAGGCACACATCAGTAACCTGTATATCAAATATACCCTTGTTCACTTTGCCATCCTTCTTATCCACCAAATATTCGGGCTTTTCCGCTTCGGACCATTTCTTTTGCGATGTAAGCACTCGGTTTAGTGCTTTGGTCCAGCTTTGGCCTTCTTCACGGGAGTGACAACTTGCTTGTCATTCTACTTGAAGTTTCCCTTTCTTTCCCTTGGCCCTTTTCTTGAAACTAGTGGTCTTGTCAATCATCAACACTTGATGCTCTTTCTTGATTTCTACCTTCGTCGATTTCAACATCATGAAGAGCTCGAGAATCATTTTCGTCATCCCTTGCATATTATAGTTCATCATGAAGTTCTAGTAACTTAGTGATGGTGACTAGAGAATTCTGTCAATCACTATCTTATCTGGAAGATTAACTCCCACTTGATTCAAGCGATTGAAGTACCTAGACAATCTGAGCACATGCTCACTAGTTGAGCGATTCTCCTCCATCTTTTAGCTATAGAACTTGTTGGAGACTTCATTTCTCTCAACTCGGGTATTTGCTGGAAATATTAACTTCAACTCCTGGAACATCTCATATGGTCCATGACGTTCAAAACGTCTTTGAAGTCCCGATTCTAAGCCGTTAAGCATGGTGCACTAAACTATCAAGTAGTCATCATATTGAGCTAGCCAAGCGTTCATAACGTCTACATCTGCTCCTGCAATAGGTATTTCACCTAGCAGTGCATTAAGGACATAATTCTTCTGTGCAACAATGAGGATAAACCTCAGATCACGGATCCAATCCGCATCATTGCTACTAACATCTTTCAACACAATTTTCTCTAAGAACATATCAAAATAAACATATGAAAGAAACAATGCAAGCTATTGATCTACAACATAATTTGCAAAATACTACCAGGACTAAGTTCATGATAAATTTAAGTTCAATTAATCATACTACTAAAGAACTCCCACTTAGATAGACATCCCTCTAATCCTCTAAGTGATTACGTGATCCATATCAACTACACCATGTCCGATCATCACGTGAGATGGAGTAGTTTCAACGGTGAACATCAATATGTTGATCATATATACTATATGATTCACGCTCAACTTTTCGGTCTCCGTGTTCCGAGGCCATATCTGTTATATGCGAGGCTCGTCAAGTTTAACCTGAGTATTCCGCGTGTGCAACTATTTTGCACCCGTTGTGTCTCAGCACGAAGAATTTTCGCAACGGTGCGTACTCAGGGAGAACACTTCTTGATAATTTTAGTGAGAGATCATCTTAAAATGCTACCGTCAAACAAAGCAAGATAAGATGCATAAAGGATAAACATCACATGCAATCAATATAAGTGATATGATATGGCCATCATCATCTTGTGCTTGTGATCTCCATCTTCGAAGCACCGTCATGATCACCATCGTCACCGGTGCGACACCTTGATCTCCATCATAGCATCGTTGTCGTTACACCATCTATTGCTTCTACGACTATCACTACCGCTTAGTGATAAAGTAAAGCAATTACAGGTCGTTTGCATTTCATACAATAAAGCGACAACCATATGGCTCCTGCCAGTTGCCGATAACTTCGGTTACAAAACATGATCATCTCATACAATAAAATATAGCATCACGTCTTGACCATATCACATCACAACATGCCCTACAAAAACAAGTTAGACGTCCTCTACTTTGTTGTTCCAAATTTTACGTGGCTGCTACGAGCTGAGCAAGAACCGTTCTTACCTACGCATCAAAACCACAACGATAGTTTGTCAAGTTAGTGCTGTTTTAACCTTCGCAAGGACCGGGCGTAGCCACACTCGATTCAGCTAATGTGAGAGAGACAGACACCCGCCAGGCACCTTTAAGCACGAGTGCTCGTAACGGTGAAACCAGTCTCGCGTAAGCGTACGCGTAATGTCGGTCTTGGCCGCTTCATCTCACAATACCGCTGAGCCAAAGTATGACATGCTCGTAAGCAGTATGACTTGTATCGCCCACAACTCACTTGTGTTCTACTCGTGCATATGACATCTACGCATAAAACCTGGCTCTGATACCATTGTTGTGGAACGTAGTAAAAAAAATTCCTACGCACATGCAAGATCATGGTGATGCATAGCAACAAGAGGGGAGAGTATTGTCCACGTACCCTCGTAGACCGTAAGCGGAAGCGTTATGACAACGCGGTTGATGTAGTCATACGTCTTCACGATCCGACCGATCCAAGTACCGAACGTACGGCACCTCCAAGTTCAGCACACGTTCGACTCGATGACGATCCCCGGACTCCGATCCAGGAAAGTGTCGGGGATGAGTTCCGTCAGCACGACGGCGTGGTGACGATGATGATGTTCTACCAATGCAGGGCTTTGCCTAAACTCCGCGACAATATGATCGAGGTGGAATATGGTGGAGGGGGCACCGCACACGGCTAAGGAACGATCTTGAAGATCAACTTGTGTGTTCTAGGGTGCCCCCCTGCCCCCGTATATAAAGGAGCAAGGGGGAGGTCGACCGGCCCTAGGGGGCGCGCCAAGGAGGGGAAAGTCCTCCTCCTAGTGGGAGTACGACTCCCCTTTCCTAGTCCCACTAGGAAGGAGGAAGGGGGAAGGAAAGAGAGGGAGAGGGAGAGGGAAAGGGGGCCGCGCCCCCTTCCCTTAGTCCAATTCGGACTCCCCATGGGGGGGGGGGAAGCCACCTCCTGGGCTGCTGCCCTCTCTCTCTCCTCAGGCCCACTAAGGCCCAATACTTCCGCGGGGGGGTTCCGGTAACCCCTCCGGCACTCCGGTTTTCTCCGAAATAACCCGGAAGACTTCCGGTGTCCGAATATAGTTGTCCAATATATCAATCTTTATGTCTCGACCATTTCGAGACTCCTCGTCATGTCCGTGATCACATCCGGGACTCCGAACAATCTTCGGTACATCAAAACTTATAAACTCATAATAAAACTGTCATCGTAACGTTAAGCGTGCGGACCCTACGGGTTCGAGAACTATGTAGACATGACCTAGAACAATTCTCGGTCAATAACCAATAGCGGAACCTGGATGCTCATATTGGCTCCTACATATTCTACGAAGATCTTTATCGGTCAAACCGCATAACAACATATGTTGTTCCCTTTGTCATCGGTATGTTACTTGCCCGAGATTCGATCGTCGGTATCCAATACCTAGTTCAATCTCGTTACCGGCAAGTCTCTTTACTCGTTACGTAATGGATCATTCCGTAACTAACTCATTAGCTACATTGCTTGCAAGGCTTATAGTGATGTGCATTACCGAGAGGGCCTAGAGATACCTCTCCGACAATCGGAGTGACAAAACCTAATCTCGAAATACACCAACCCAACATGTACCTTCGGAGACACCTATAGTACTCCTTTATAATCACCCAGTTACGGTGTGACATTTGGTAGCACCCAAAGTGTTCCTCCGGTAAACGGGAGTTGCATAATCTCATAGTTACAGGAACATGTATAAGTCATGAAGAAAGCAATAGCAACATACTAAACGATCAAGTGCTAGGCTAACGGAATGGGCCAAGTCAATCACATCATTCTCCTAATGATGTGATCCCGTTAATCAAATGACAACTCTTTTGTCCATCGCTAGGAAACATAACCATCTTTGATAAACGAGCTAGTCAAGTAGAGGCATACTAGTGACACTATGTTTGTCTATGTATTCACACATGTATTATGTTTCCGGTTAATACAATTCTAGCATGAATAATAAACATTTATCATGGGAATAAGGAAATAAATAATAACTTTATTATTGCCTCTAGGGCATATTTCCTTCAATGACAAGACGTGCGAGAGGAGGACGAAAGGCCACGTACACATACGGTTAAGAAAAAAATGTTTGCGAATGAATTACCAACTATACACCCATCCTAGTTTATAAGTAGGATTTAACTAATAAAATACGAATGCATGTCGCCAAAGATTATATAGTTGGATTCTTATTTGAACATAGTTTCCAATTATATAATTTTTATAACACGCATTAACATTTTGTTGGTTAAATTTGAGGGCAAAGTATGGCACATAATATAAAGGGGACTATAGACCAAGACGGAGGTAGAAGCACACGGCCGCTCTCTACGCAGTGACGCAAGTGTCGGCCGGCTTGTAGGCGACCATTTCCTGCGTGTTCAACTGCTCTATGCGTGTGGTTGCTTGCGGTTGAGGCGGCCGCGGCACGCTCTGCTCGCGTCTCGCCGAGCGCGCTCTGACCTCTCGCGTCCCTCCACACGCGCTTCTAGTGTTTGGGGCCGGTGCACGATCACACATGTTCGTGTGCATGTGATTGCGTCGGGCGCGGCTCCACAATGCAGTTACCCGATGCAAAAACTGCATGTGGACGCGGCGAGAATCCAGGTCGCCCAGACCCCATTTATTCTTGCGGCCATTTACCTTCATCTCTCGCGTCACCCGACACTATAAGCACCTCCACTACGACACATATAGAGAGGACATCTAGCGGTTCCAACAGAGATCCCCGTGGCTCCAAGGGCGCTCCCAGCGGCCGACCACGACAACGGCGGGCAATTCACCACGCATCATGTAGTGGACACCCACGCGAGGGGGAAGGCCCTCTCGGTGGTGTACACGAACGATCCAGTGTCGGTGGAGAGCTCCATCCAAACTATGGAGCAGTTCCTTGCCGAGGACAAGTACCAAGTGGTCGGCTTCGACCTCGAGTACACCACCGGTCGTGCTGGGCACGATCAGAAGGTTGCCGTTGCCCAGTTGTGCGTGCGACATGACGTCCTCGTCCACCACTACCACCTGGCCACAAGGCCTTCCGAGCGTTTCTCCAGTTTTATCAAGAGCTCCGACTACAAGTTTGCTGCGGTGGACACCACCAACAATCTAAAAGCGCTCAAGGTTTCGGGCTTGAAATGCCCGAATCTTGTCAACATCCAGGACCAGTACAAGGTCTGGGGTAGCGCCAAGAACAAACTGAACTCCTTGGTTGACCTCGCCTCGTCCATCATCGACCCCTACTACAAGAAGATTAAGGACACCTGGCACAGTGTTTGGCATAAGAGACTGGATGAAGAACATGTCAAGTACGCGGCCAATGACGCGTACACAAGCTACGAGATGTACAGGCGGATCGTTGACATGAGGAAGTGTTTTGTTCATGACCGAGCCGAGGGATCGAGCCACAGAGCAGTGGCGGGAGCGTCACAAGAAGTAGATGACTAGACGATCGTTTCTCCTACTTTAGAATGCATGCAATTGTTTACTGAGGTGTGTGCGAATGATCTGTATAGTCACTTATATATACATGTTATTATTCTATAGACAGAGCAAATCACACGACTTATTAGCAGCAATTGTCTGTGTTATTATTGGTCTTCGCACACAATTCTGATCACGGACCTGTTTGTCGCGTATCACACACATATTGTTCAGTTGAACCGTTTCCATTGTGTTGCACAATAAAGCCTGCAAAGAGGGATCTACAGCAGCAAGGACCAACTTCCCTACTGATAGCTCATCTAACAGAACTCCCAAGTTAAGTGTGCTGAGGCTGGAGTAGTCATGAGATGGGTGACCGGATGGGAAGTGGACTCAATATTAACTAGTTGGTTGGGCAACTGCAAAGGTTTATTATACACCTTTATATTATAAACCTTTGTACTAACCCATCCCATCTAGTTAATATTGAGGTCTTTGTTTTGTAATTTTTGACATTTTTTGTTTTCTGAACACATGGTGATTGGCTTGAAGAAGGTCTATCTTGTTACTTTTCATAAATATTCATACGCAAGCAACTAGTTTGCATTTTTCAAAGTTTTTTGTACGAACAGAATCGCACACAAACTTACTATAGTAAACGTGTGTGTTATAATTTCTCATCGCAAACAGTTCATCAGAGTGGGCTGTTTGCTGCGTATCACACACATCTGGTTTACACGAATCGTTTGTGTTCTTTTGGCTGATCGCAAATGCCGCATATCACACACATCTTGTTAAGATGAACCATTTTCGTTCTCTTGCCTAATCGAAAATAGTTTGTCCGAGTGAACCGTATGCCGTATACCACACACACCTTGACCTGGCTGACCATTTTTGTTGCAATTCCTAATAGCACAGAGTTCATCGGAGGGAACTGTGTGCTGTATATCGCACACACATTGATATGGCTGCCCATTTCTGTTGTTCTTCCTCATCGCATATAGTTCTTCTGGATCAACCGTATGCCCTACATTGCACACGCAACTAAAATTGGAACCGCGTTTGATGCATCACTCATCGCAAACGTTTTGGACATTTTTGACGGTTCTCTGACACCACAGTTTGCGGTTATTACGTCGCACAGTTTCTCAAAGGGTCTCCGATCATAGTGTCGTGTTAGCACCATCACTACAAAAAATACACTTCTGTGATGATATGTGTTTGTCACAGTAGGTCGCATTTTCTGTCATGCATGTACATCCATGACGATTTTATGACAAAATCAAGATAGTCACACATGTGCTATCGTAGAAGTGCTCCATGACATTAAGAAAATTATCATCACGGCAGTGTCCACTTCCATGGTGATAAATCACGCGTCACAGAAGTGCTTTCGTCAAGGGTGACAGACACATGGCATCCACCGTAACGGAATGCCGTTAAGCTATTGGGTCGGGTTTTGGATCCGATAACCCATTAACAGCCCAGACCAATGGGGATTTTCCACGTGTAAAATCATCATTGGCTGGAGGAAACCCGTGTCGGCTCATCGTTGGGACAGATGTCATCCACTTATTGGACAGAAGGCGCCTATGATACGTTGGCACGTGGCACGGCCCTACAAAGGCCCATTCCTGCGAAAAGGCTGGCCCATTTGACTTGGTCAAAAGGTGGCGGGCCGGCCCATGGAAAGCCTGTTAACGGCATGTTCGCATATAGCCCATTTACAGCCCGCTAACCCAAGGCCCGTTATGCCCTATCCGAATTAGGACCAGTAGCGTCCTCTGGGCCATCCAATATGATTCCAGCCCGTTTTCACTTCTGGCCCATGTATGGCCCATGATGTCTTCCGGCCCATATGAGGCCCTTTGTAACTCCTGGCCCATTAACGACCAGTGGTGAAACTGGCCCGCAGTGAACAGTGTATCACTTTATACCCATTAACGACCCGTGGTGAAACTGGCCTGTAATGAACAGTGTATCACTTTATACCCATTAACGGCCCGTTATTCCATTGGGCCCTTTCTAGCCCATGTTATCTTTCGGCCTTCTCAGAGCCCATTTACTCTTGGGCTCATTTCCAGCATTCGTTTACTTACGGCCCATTACTGTCATTTTCTGCTTGTGGGCTAAATTCAGCCCGAGGTTACAGTCGGCCCGTTTTGTGGCCCGTTAATATGTTGGGCCATTTTCATAGCGTCATCAAATACGACCGATTAACGACGGCCCGTTATGGTCGGCCCATGAACAGCCGATTCCAATTCTAGCCCGTTTACAGCCATAATGCGGTCTGTTATTGGCCCATGTTTGGCCAACCGATCATACGGCCCGTACAAGGCCCATTGATGATACGGCCCGTAGAAGGCCCATTGTGTCTACGACCCGTATAAGGCTCATTGTTTCTATGACACGTAGAAGACCCATTGTTTCTAGGGCCCGTAGGATGGAAATGGTAACTACAGTAAATATGTAGCCCATGGTTATTGTGGCCTAGTTTAAAAAAATAGGTTATTGCGGCCACTAGCAAACAGCAGAAAAAGAACTGCACTGACTACAAGCAAAGAAATAAACAAGACAATAAGGAAATAAATAAGCAAGCAAATTACGCTAGGCTATCACGGCTATTACACATATTACATCCACTGGGCATCAAAGTTAGCCAAAGGCAAATATAGGGAACACAAGAAGATATAAACGCCACAGCAAAACAAGTCCAGAACTAAAACCACTTCAGAAGAGCTCAAGAAACAATATCCTAGGTAGCCATAAGGCTGGTAAGATACTTAGCAAGATTATTAAGTTTCACTTGTTTGGCGCTTAAGTCCTCCAGCACTTGCTGTTGCACCAGAAAGTATGCATCTGAATTCTGCAGGGACTTCCTCAGTCCTTCGGCTTCCTGTCACATAACATCTGATCGATGTCTTTCAACTTGAAGTTGAGACTCAAGAAGTCGAACTAATTCAGGCAACGAGTTCGAAGAGCTGGTGCCAGCAGTAGTAGCCAGTAACTCGAATACTACATCAAGACAGGACTTTGGGGTTGCCTCAGTGTCTTCAATATAGTTTTTATCAGCTTTCTTGCAAACCAACAGGGATGTCTCACTATCTTGAACCTTATCTGCATTACTTCGTTTACCATTGCATAACGGGGTATTCTTCTCCAATATTTTATCTGCGTTCTAAAAGAGAAACGAACAAACACATCACAGGTTTACAATGTAGTATATGAAACTCATTTTGGTAAACCAGTGCAGTAGTAAGGTGGACAGGATAACAGCATGAAACAAACATATATCTATGTAGTATGGTCACTGTATGGTCTATATCATTCTAGTTTATGTTGCCAAATCAAGATAGATATAGTTCAAATCATATCTATTTAAGACAAAGTAGCATAGACAGAATATAAGTGTGGGAAACTACACAACAATAACAACACTTGTAATGTGCATGGCATGAGAACATAACTATTTATTAAATTGAAACTGAAATCAACATAGAGCAAGTTACAACAGCAAATAGCCAAACACGTTAAAGAAACAAGTTTAAAACATACCTGTTGCGCCATTGGAGTTTCAATTGCTTCCTTCAAAATTGAAATTAGTTGGTATGAGTAAATACAGTGATGCAAGAGCAAAGTAGTATGAACCATAGCTACGGAACCTGGCCTGAGAACCATTCTTCTTCTGCTTTAAGCGTTGACTTGGGGTTCGGAGTGGTGGTCCTCGTGCTTTGGGCACTGCATTTGCCTTACTAACTGCTCGTGTTTGGGTGCTCTGTGGTGGAGACGGTGTTGTGTCAACGGGAACTGGGTTACTATCTGCTGGGGTTGGGGTTCAAAGGGGTGTAGCTGGTTCTCTGTCCAACTGGGTAGGGGTACAATCTGCATGAGTGTGGGTTATGTGTGGTGGGGCTGGTTCATGGGCAAGTACAACCGTGGTTCTATTTGCATCGACAGGTAGCACGATCTTTTCTGAAGACTGTGTTTTTACTCCCACAGATGCTGCCATCACTCCCTCCAATTGAAATGGCTGATAAACAAGAAAAGTAATTGAATGTACAGACATTGTAAGATAGACAGGTGCAATGGATAGTAGGGAAGAAAACAGGGCATGAAATAATTCACATTTATGTTTTCCAACCAAACAGAATAGCAGGACATGATTTCACATATATGATGGCTAATTAAACAGGATAGCATGACACAATTTCACATGTATGATGGCTAACTAAACAGGATAGAATGACATACTTCAAAATATGATGGCTATGTAAACAGGATGACATGATTTAAGTATACGATGTGTCTATTAAAGTGGTTGGCATGCCATAAATCACAAACATGACGTCGATGGAAACATGATGGCATGATATAATTCACGGATAGAATGACATAATTTAAAATAAGATGACTATGTAAACAGGATGAGATGATATAACTATATTATGTCTTTAGAAAATGGTTTGGCATTCCATAGTTCAGATACATGTTGTCTATGTAAACATCATGGCATGACATAATTCAAATATATGATTTATATACAAAGGAAGTGAGCAGAGGGCAATCGCATATATGATGTGTCAACTAAGGACATGGCATTCAGTATTGTGTATATGATACAAAAACTAAGCATTGCAATACAACATATGCATGATATGAGTAATACAACCCTGCCAAGTTTAAGCATACACCTCAGGGGGATAATAGGACTGGTCATCTGCATCTAAATCCTCCTCTGAAGAGCTATCTGTAACCAGCAATATATATGCTTTAGCAGGTAGCATTGTCTGCTCTGAAGACCTTGTTTTCACTGCAGATTTCTCCATCACCAATTCAAATGGCTGATGCATAGGAAGAGCAGTTGAATATACAAACATTGTCGACAAAAGCAATGAGAAATACAAAAAAAAGGACAGGATATGATATAATTCACATATATGACGCTTGCCTAAACAACATGGCATTGCATAATTCACATACATAATGCCTTGCAACAAGATAACATTGCATAATTGACATATATAATGTCTTGCAACAAGATGGCATTGCATAATTCACATATATGGTAATTAGACACTAAACAGGTGGCATTCACACAAAGCATGTCTAAACTAAGCAAATGACATAGCAATGCAAGATACCATAACCCTGCCAAGTTAGAGCATGCACCTCAGGGGGGGGGGGGTATGACTGGTCATCTGTCTCCGAATCCTCCTCTGAGGAGCTACCGGTAACCAGCAAGACATGCGCTTCATCAGATAGCATTGTCTGCTCTGAAGACCTTGTTTCCACTCCAGATTCTTCCATGACCGTGCCGAATGGCTGATGCACAGGAAGAGTAATTGAATATACTAAAATTGTTGACAAATTTAACACGTAATAAAAAAATGATGGCATGACATAGTTCACATATAAGATGACTGGCTACCAAGGGTGGCATTGCAAAATTCACATATATGATGCCTGGCTAAACAAGATGGCATTGCATGATTCACATATATGATAAAGAAACTAAACAGATGGCATTGACACAAAGCATGTCTAAACTAAGCAGATGACATCTTTATTGTATATAGTAAGCAATGCAAGGCACCATATGCATGATATTACCAACATCAGCATGCCAAGTTAGAGCGAAGACCTCATGGGGTAAATAGGAGTGGTCTTCTCCTTCTGAATCCCCCTCAGAACAGTTATCTTCCTCTTGATTATGATCCGAAATGGGTAGAGGGGGGCTGCCTTTGCGCCCACCATGGAGCGACGTCTGCATGAAATTTTATTGCCACGCAAGGCTCGTCTCTTTTGCTCTACATGATAAGTTCCATTGTGTACAATAACTGGCATGCATAGGAATAAAACATAGTGAGATTATGTAAGGAGTGCATGCACAAATCCAAAGTGATGGTAGCAAATTGTGGATAGACCCAAAACCAATGATAACAGGCAGATAATAGCTTTAGTTAAAAAATACAGATAATGGCTCATTTAATGTTTGTTTGCACCCAACATGAAACTCATAGTAGACACCCGAGATTAACTAGATAGTAGACAGATAGTACTGATTGCTGCCCCAATATGTACCCCACAACCATTTAAAAACTCAAATTTCAGCATTAGTTTGGACCTGACTCGGAGTCTAATCGGTGAACACGACGATAATGTAGCATGTCATCATATTAAGCGATGCATAACATAAGCAGACACAGAAGAGTGCGACCTCTCTTGCGAACCCGTGTAGTCCTCATGGTCATCTGCTCAGTTGATGATGGTAATGCAGTTGTCGTGGCTGCCGGCAGCGGCGAAGAAGGTCTGAGGCGGCGAAACACAGTCTAGAGAGCGGATCCCTCCTGTGGTGAACCCTTCCGTCGTTGGAGCAGCTGAGCTGGGGTGGAACACAGCGCCGCAGGAGCAGGACAAAACACACAAGGTTTTCTTTGACACATATCTGTAACAGAAGTAATTGAGTAAGGGCTTGTTTGAATTTGCGGATTCTAACACTGCAGGGATAGGAAATAGATAGGAATAGGATAGGAATGCACGTGCAAAACAGAGAATTTAAAAACACAGGATTTCTGCCAATCTGGGTGTTTGATTCACAACAATTGGAAGATCACAGGATGCAAAAAAGCATGGTGAGATTAAGTCAAACGACAACAAAATGTATGGTTATAATGCTATTATGCTACTATCTCTTAGTCTTGTGCTTGATGAATAGGAATATGAAAAGAGGGACAAGTGGAAATTAGAACTCCAACGGTTTTTCTTTCAAGGAGACACTAAAGGAACAGATCCTACAATTTTCCTTTGCTCCATTCCTTTGCACCAAATTCATGAAAAGTAGTACCATAGGAGACTTATCAATTCCTATGTTTTTCATTCACTTTTCCTTTCAAGCACTGGCGATTCTAGTAGGCAGGCTTGAGCAAGGAAATCCTACACTAAAAAAATGTTTTTGTGCTACTTCTATTACTTTGGACCCAGGCCACTATCATACTAGCTCAACTCCCAGGCCCATCGACAAATGCACAGCTCAAACGCGCAGAGATAAATAATGATGGCGTTCAAGAGAGTCCATCACGGATAGCTAAGTTGCCTAGTACCTCACAGCTTGTCATACAGTAGGATAAAATAATCGTATTTCCCGTTACTACGTGTGCTCAGTGGACAATATATATAACATGTAGAGTAAAAAAGAGATGCAACAAGTGTACAACCTCTTTGGCGAAGCCATGTCGATCTTAGCGTGATTGGGTTGGCCGGTGAGGATGCTCCGGCTGACTTGGCTGTCGGAGGAGGGGAAGAAGATCTTAGGCGTCTGGAGATGGAGCCCGAGGTACTGCTCCGTTGTGATGGAGGGTTTCATCGTTGGAGCAGCTCCGGTGAGTTGTACGACGCCGAGGCTGAAGCAGGACAAGAGAGACAACTTAACCTGAGTGGAATTCTAATAGCATCTCCAATACATGACGTAAAATACATAACCACAAAGTGCTAGATGTAAAATAAATCAGCCGCTCATCTCTAAACTTAACTGGCGAAACTGAATTTAACTGTCGAAACTGAACTTAACTGTGAAAACTGAACTTAACTGTCAAAACTGAATTTTGTTGTCGAAACTGAACGCACCAGCAAGGTGAGGCTACATGTCGGTCGACTGACTTTTTCATCTCTGGTCAGTCGATTTTGCAGCTGTTGGATATGAAATCAAGGGTCTGCAGTTCATCTTCAACCTCCACCCCCCTGAGCCGCCAGCCACCACCGGCCAAACAGCAGCCCCCTGTCGCCCATGGCCGGCAGTGCGTCGCCCCGCCCGCCCCGAAAACACTCCCCACCGCCGGTCCGCTGCCGCCCCGGCCATCCCTCTAGGCCCCCCGTGCCGAGCTTTTTCTCCGGCGATCCCCACGCCACCGCCCCGCCACCGCCGGCGACCACCGTCCCCACCCTGAACCCTAAGATAGATAGTGGGGTACCTCTCCGGCGAGCCCCCCTCCCCGCTGCGGCTGGTTCTTCCTTCACCCCGGCGAGGCCCCCCTCCCCACCCCCTGAAAATCGACTGACCCAAAATTCGACTCAGTCGACTGAAGTATAGCTAAATCGTAGCATTATCACAAGCAAGAGCAAGAGCGAGAGCAGCAACGTGAGAAAGAGCAATAGCAAGAGCAGACCAGGCAGGAGACCGAGAGCCAGAGTAGAGCAGCAGCGCGAACGAGAGCTAAAGCAGCAGCAGCTCCTACTGATGTGGACATCGCAGCCGAGGGAGCGACGCCGTGGAGGAAGTGGCAGGCGACGTCGCCGTGGATGCAGCCGCGTCATGTCGGCTCGGGACCGAGCGCTGGCAGCACCATGAGATCGAATCAAGAATAAAATGTGGCGATTAGTGTACAACCTCTTTGGTGGCGCAGATTAGGCCACAGCTTCATCCGAGGAAACGGTGATGATGATGCTCTTCCGGTGGTGCAGGTGAAGACGGCAGTGTGGGAATGGAGGTGGGGCGAAAGACGAGGGGAACATCGGGGCAGCTCCTTGGAGGTGGACGACGGGGTGGCTAAACCGGCGGGATGACGAGATTGATGATGGATCCTCATCCGGTACAGTAGATGAGGGACGTCGAGGTGTTCCTGTGGACGACGTCGTCGGGGAAGATGCTCCGCTGGGTGGCGGATGGAGCAGTGTGTGGGGCTTCGTCGCGAGTTTTCGCGGCCTTGGTGTAGGAATGGGTGGGAGGATGGGATGATAGTGGGGAACCATGGCTTAGGGACGCGCTAGTCCGAAATGTGGGGTAAGTTATGAAAGTACCCCCACCGATTTGAGGCGGTTCTTTCGGTTTAGGGGTACCACGGGCACTTTGCGTGTCGGGATTTCACAGGAGGTGGGAGTTTTCGCGCGCGTTGTAATTTTGGAATAGCAAGGTGCGGGTTGAGATGGAGGGAGTTGTCGGAGCACAACGAGACAAAGATATATCTTAAATATTTCGGGCTAACAAGGCACGGGTTGAAGAGGTGGGAGTTTTATAGCACGATAGACAAAGACGCTAGCTTGAATTTTCGGCATAACAAGGCACGGCTTGAAATTTTGGGAGAACAAGCTTAACGTGTACCCAAAAAAAGACAATTTGCACCTCAACACGCAAAACACACACAAACACCATTTAGACTAGAGTAAGGTACACGTGCATTGCACGCATGAGATTTGGCAACCAAATTACAAATAAATACCACATTATAGCATGTAAGATTTGAGTCATATATGCATGATGTAGATGTTCGTTTAATTCTTATAGTTCATTTCATTCAAAATCATCCAGTTTTTATAAGAAAGCTAATCTATTTTAAGATTCATGGAATTGTGCATTGTAAGACATAAAGTAAAAACAAATAATGGCAAATCATCTAGGAAAACATTTGGGAAATTTTGATACGGAAGATTCTAGAACAAAGAAGAAGTGCTTGTGTTTTGATGTTTGTGCATTATGCTTAAGTTCAACCATGGAGTCTTCTAGATTATACATGTGGCGAATCTGGTGGAATCTAGATGATATCCAACGGCCAGTAGTGCTCAAATTTGCCATCTTTGGACCATCGGATTCGCCTCATCCAACGACCATCTTTCAAAGTTAAAGTTACCCGCACACAATATGAAAAATAAAAAATATAATATATATATATATAGGGGTATAGATATAGATATGTGATGCAAAGCCACCCATCATCTCCAATTAGAATAGTGTGTCCATGTACGAATGCGATGTGGACAAATGATGTCTGCCATCGGTATCTCAAATTGAAATCAGTCTGACCTTGTTCAATGTGTATACTTTACAACATGCTCGTTTCCAAAACACACCGCACAGAACTCCGTTATATTCATGCATGCATGGGTTTCGAACATCAGGATCTCTTATTCAAATATTTGAATTCAACTATACATTGATTATGACCTCACCTAGTCTTTTACACCCACACAGTCGTCTTCTCTTTATAATTGTACCACTAACTTTCTCTCATGTATGCATGCACACACACTACCAGTCGGCATTATCAATCGCACACATGCAATCTTTTTCTTCAGGTCGGTCTCCCATGAAGGCACACACCCACACACATCCCCCTCTCCATCATATCGGGCATTCTTTATCTCTCACGCGTGCATGCACAATAATCGATGTTTCTCTATGTATGTGTGTATATAGCTAGGTCTTCAATAGTTTTCCACACAAACCGATCAATTGATATATCCAGTGAGGTCTCACCCTCTTTCCCACATCCACATCGATCAATCTATACCTCTCTATATAGGATTAACATATATAGCTAATACACCCACATTAATTATATATCCAACGTCCCCCTCTCATCATCCATGCCTTTCGCTTCATCTCTCAAACGCGCGCTCAATGGCGAAGACAGGGGGCAGCAAGGGCCCTGACCCCCCTAACATCACTATATATTGAGGCTAATATGAATGTGATCACTAGACAATTGCTGCTAAAAATGGTTTAAGTTCATGAACTGACCCTCCTCGTAAAGGATTAGCAATGCTTGGCCCCCTAGCTCATTTATTTTTCATGGCTCCGCCACTGCGTGCAACAGTGCACGTTCTCGCCCCCTCTCTCTAAATATCGACCTCACACTTGTGCACTCCTTCATAGTCTCCCTCCACTCGGACCCTCGCACCATCTTCTAGCCCCCACCGGATTTTGCCACATGTACAATCTAGCAGACTCCATGGTTGAACTTAAGTATAATGCACAAACCTCAAAATAACAGTGGTTCTCTTTTGTTCTAGAATCTTCCGTATCATAACTGCCCAAACTTTTTTTCTAGTTGAATTGCCATTATTTGTTTTTACTTCATGCTTTACAATGCACAATTCCATGAATCATAAAATAGATTAAGGGATTCTTTGATTCAAAGGATTCTCAAAGGAATTTTGGAGGATTCTAATCCTTAGGAATTTTTCCTATCTTGGTTGTTTGATTCGTAGGATTGTAAACCATAGGAATTTTTCCATATGATTCATTTGCACTAGATTTCATAAGAAACATCCCATCCAGTCAAACCTCTTTGAAAGAATTCTACGTTTATTCTATGCACAATCAAACACTCGTACAATCCTGTAGGATTCAAGACGACATTCCACTATAATCCCATGTTTTTCCTATTCCTGCCTTTTGGAAATCCTACGAATCTAAGAGGCCCTAGATTTTTTTATAAAAACTAATTGATTTTGAATGAGATGAACTGTAAGAATTAAATGAAGGCCTACATCAGGAATATATGACTCAGAGCTTACATGCTATAGTGTGGTATTTATTCATAATTTGGTTGCAAAATCTGATGTGTGCAATGCACGTGTACCTTACTAGTACTTCGAGTATGTGCAAAACACGTAAATTAGAATTCCAATGGCACGCTACATTCATGAAGCCACGTGGCACATGTGTAGGCGTTGTCGCGACCTCCTTGTGTGGATTGATCACAGTGACGTGCTGCTGGTTCCAGAAGAATGTACTCGTCCTCCCTGAGCCATACTGTCGGTACATGCACAAAGTGAAGATGTGCACGCACGCACTCATTCCCTCGCACGCACAAGCGGGTACACGGGTGTACGCAATTTTGTACCAAGATCCACCCCATGTGATAATTTGACGCGTGTAAAGTCGTTCACTTCATTGATGGTCAATTAATACAGCGCATGCAAATTGAATGGACGTGAGGGAGGAAGAAGGACATTACTACTCCACTGCGCGCATGCGAGTACTTAAATCACGGGTTGCTAGTAGTACTTCCATTGGTCTCCTCCATATTTTCTGCCAATTTTTGACAGTAACATAATATTTACGCATTTGAGCAGTGTAGTCTAGTACTTCAAATTTATGTTCCACTAAACTCATCGGGCGCCATTTCGGGCCTCAAAACCAAAACCATCGATTAATCTTTACCTTGTTCCCATCCCATTCGAAAGCCTGCTCACACCTACTAGTACGTACCAAACCTGAACATGTTCACACTATGCAGGTATTAGTACTAGTGCTAGTACTTAGGTTATAAAAAGGGGAACTACCTAACCAAAAATTACTCTACCTTTCCTCCTCATAAGTGCTTCTTCTTCATCCGTCCTTGCCATGGCCGGTGAGCAGAGCTCTAGGTCGAGAACTACTCGTAACAAGGGAGCGACAACCAAGGCTGCGGAAAAAATAGTGGGCTCGCCGCCACGCAGAGACCTCAAATGATCTCTCACGGGCAGGCGATGGCTCCCAGGAGCGCCCTAGCCGCGGAGGTGAACATGGAGCCGGCGGCGCTGGAGTCGTTATCCCTCGACGGCATGGCCGATCAGCGCAATAAGCACCTCAATAAGCAGAAGGAGTTCATCCAAGGCTTGATGGAGCTGCAGAAGGAGAGCCTCGACGACATGCCTGCTGAGCTCAATAAGCAGGGGGAGTTGACCGACGGCTTGGTGATGGTACTGAAGAAGAGCATTGCCTCGGAGAAGAAGGCGACCGGCAAAATCCTGCAGCTTCAGGAGGACAAGGCGAAGCTCCGCCATGAGCTCGACCTATTGAAGGAGAAGAACGCCGGCTGGAAGAAGCTGCATGAGAATAGTAGTTCCTCGATGAAGATGTTGCAGGCCCTCGTCATGGAACAAAAGGAGGAGTTGGCGAAGCTCCGCATCGAGCACCCGGCTGCTGTCAAGCTATGTAATGCGGCCGTGGAACAAATGATGAAGGCTCGTGTCGAGAAATCCCGCGTCATGGACAGAATGAAGAAGATGGCGGAGGAGACGCACAAGGAGGTGGAGGTCGTGGAGGCGATGAAGAAGCAGTTACGACTCCGCGGCAAATTAGATCATTTGGGGTGATAATCTTCCTTCTTCTTTTGCTCATGTGTTTCATCTTTTGCTTCGGGTGTTTCGCCGCACGTGTCATGTTCTCTGCGAGGCATGAATAGAACAATGCTTTTTTTTTGAGGGAATGAATAGAACAATGCTAACAATGAGATGACTAGCAAATTAGATCATTTTTTATCGCCATATGGCACTGGTTGCCGTGTTTCGTGCTCCTCCGTCGTAGTACTACTCTCGTGGAAAACTTGAGTATACCGCACGGTTCTTTGCTCCTCCTCAGGTCGTCGGCGCATTTATATGAGCAGTCAAATCACAAGGCCCTGCCTTCCAGCAGTAATGAGCCATCAAATCACGAAGGCCCTCACCTCTCGTGAAACCGGCCAAGCTAGACTGCCCCGCCCTCTAGCCTTTTAAAAAATATATACTTTTGTACAGTAGTAGTATCGATGGATTGCGCCATGGAGCAAAACTTGAAATTAAAAAAAAGGTGGTACATATAGAGAGTGCTCGTCGCTAAATTATGCATATAGTACTATTAAAAAGGCTAGTCACAATAATGGTGTCCAGCACAACCCACCCCTCAAATAAAACTAAGCATTCTGGAATTCTTTGACAAAACTAAGCACCTTGAAATTCTTTGACAACTAAACTGTTGGCTATATGATGTTGGCCATATATATTGTACGTATATAATGTGAATAAACGAGTGGTAGTACTATACCAACTAAAAGATGAAACGCAAGAAATACTAGTATGTACGTACTGAAGAGTTAAAGTAACGAGAAGAAACATAACATAGTTCTGCTGGGGGCTCAGCACAACACACCCCTCAAATTAAACTAAGCACACCTGAAATTAAACTTTGCAGCTATTTCAGTAGACACTGCATTAGAACCACCATGAGAAACGACACTGCCACCTTACTCGGAGTCCTCGTCCACGTCCTCGACTTCGTCCTTGTTCCTCTTCCTCTTGGCCGATACTTCTTTGCTTGAACCGCACACTTGGCTCTTGCTCTTCATCCAACCCTTGTAGATATTGAAACAAAGGTAGCCAGCCATTGCAGCGTAGTGGATGTGGTCTATATCTAGTACATTCCGCTGCCATGCATAACGATGAAACGTGTATGGAGGTTTCTCCAGTTTACCGTACGAAGGATGAACCATGGGTCCTGCCAGGGTCAGCATTGAAGGCTGGCCACCGGAGGGCGGCAACCGATTCTTCTGGAGGTCGAAGGGGTTGCCTACAATGAGGCCTATCCAACCCAGGACTTCTTTGTCGTTCATAAAGTCTATAGTAACGAATTTGACTAGCTTGCTCTCGAGGAAGTTCTTAAAATCCAAGCATTCAACGTCGGCATGGCATATGTGGTAGGCCAAGCATAAGTCATGCACGCAAACCTGGATCACGGCGGGCTTCTTCCTCTCTTCGTCCGTTAGATCCTTCTCTCGAACATGCGTCTGAAGCGAGAAAGGCATCCTTTCACCATCACGGAAGAACATGCGTCTGAAGCGAGAAAGGCATCCTTTCACCGTCGTGGAAGAACGGGTGTAGATAACGTCGAACTCATCGCCGGTGATGGTTCTAACCTTGTACTCACCGCCGATCATGGAGATTTGGGACGCCATGGATTTGGAAGGAGGGTTAGGATTAGTGGAACTACCGTAATGTGAAACGACGGGATGACTAGGAGCGAACCGCCGTAATATTAAAGGACGTGCAGGGACGAGTAGGAGCGAACTGCCAGCGCGCGAACGGCAGGGTAGTGGCTTTCCATTCTCCCATGATACGGGCTTCTGAGAGCCCTTAGGTCTGAGATCGAACGGTTGCATGGCGTGATTCTAGACCTATGGGTGAATATCCTATCATGGAGGGTTATTCTACAAATTTTCAGCAACTTACCATGCGACCGTTTGATCTCAGATCCAAGGGCTGCCAGCAGCCCGTATCATGGTCGCGCCTACCACGACCGTCGCGTCACTTTCAGCGCATGTCGCGCCTATGGAGATTTAACACGATGCGTTAGGCTATCTGATGTTGGCATGTCATACATAGTCATCACTTAGTCACTCATACTACAACAAGGTTAGCTATAAGGTTGGCTATAAGTGTATTTATTTTTTTACTTCTCTCTATCTCTTTCTTCGTACTCCCTCCGTCCCATAATATAAGAACATTTTTGACACTAGTGTAGTGCCAAAAAGTTCTTATATTATGGGACAGAGGGAGTAGTATTTATTGCATTTGCCAAGGAGTGACCTCTTCCAATGAAATGGTGTGCTTATAAGTTTTTTGATGCTAAGTTTGCTTCATTTAATTAGGTATAGACTCAAAATTGTCTTTTAACCTAGGTACATGCGCTTAGCACTGTTTCTTCCTTGGGTCACCAAACTAGTCTCTCTCTTCTTGATTAACTTGCCACATCAGACTTTATGCCTATGTGGCAAGCTTAGCACCTGTAGGAGCAAGTAAGTACAATAGTGTGCTTTACATGGCATTTTTGCATGTGTGGAGGAAAGAGAGGTAAGGAAAAAGTGGAGTGATGACCCACAAGTGTAGGGGATCTATCGTAGTCCTTTCGATAAGTAAGAGTGTCGAACCCAACGAGGAGCAGAAGGAAATGATAAGCGGTTTTCAGCAAGGTATTCACTGCAAGTACTGAAATAAGTGCTAATAGATAGTTTTGTGATAAGATAAATTGTAACAAGCAACAAGTAACAAAAGTAAATAAAGTGCAGCAAGGTGGCCCAATCCTTTTTGTAGCAAAGGACAAGCCTGGACAAACTCTTATAATAGGAAAAGCGCTCCCGAGGAGACATGGGAATATCGTCAAGCTAGTTTTCATCACGCTCATATGATTCACATTCGGTACTTTGATAATTTGATATGTGGGTGGACCGGTGCTTGGGTACTGCCCTTACTTGGACAAGCATCCCACTTATGATTAACCTCTATTTCAAGCATCCGCAACTACAACAAAAGTATTAAGGTAAACCTAACTGAGGGAGCACTGGACTAGGGGTTGTCCGGACAGCCGGACTATCATCGTCCGCCGGACTCCAAGACTACGAAGATACAAGATTGAAGACTCCGTCCCGTGTCCGGATGGGACTTTCCTTGGCGTGGAAGGCAAGCTTGGCAATACGGATATGTAGATCTCCTACCATTGTAACCGACTCTGTGTAACCTAGCCTTCTCCGGTGTCTATATAAACCGGAGGGCTTTAGTCCGTAGGACACAACATACATTACAACAATCATACCATAGGCTAGATTTAGGGTTTAGCCTCCTTGATCTCGTGGTAGATCCACTCTTTTACTACCCATATCATCAATATTAATCAAGCGAGCGTGAGGGTTTTACCTCCATCGAGAGGGCCCAAACACAGGTAAAACATCGTGTCCCTTGTCTCCTGTTACCATCCGCCTAGACGCACAGTTCGGGACCCCCTACCGAGATCCGCGGTTTGACACCGACATTGGTGCTTTCATTGAGAGTTCCTCTGTGTCGTCACCGATAGGCTCGATGACCTCTTCAATCAATAACGCTGTCCAGGGTGAGACTTTTCTCCCCGGGCAGATCTTCGTATTTGACGGCTTCGCACTGCAGGCTAATTCACTTGGCCATCTGGAGCAAATCGAAGATACGCCCCTGGCCATCAGGTCAGATTTGGAAGCCTAAACTTCACAGCCGACATCCGCGGGGACTTGATCTTCGACGGGCTCGAGCCACAGCCAAGCGCGCCGCACTGTTACGATGGGCATGATCTAGCTCTGCCGCCGAATAGTGCCTTGGTGGCCGCACAAGAATCCGCTCCGGCCCTTAGTCCGGAGCCGATCGCCCAGATCGAGGGCCGGTGGTTGGACACTGCCTCGGGGGCTGCAACTTCTACGGTGATGGGGCTGCAACTCCTTGCCGGACTCCGGACCTCCCACGCCCCTGCCAATCGAATCTGATTGGGCGCCGGTTATGGAATTCAATGCCGTGGACATCTTCCAACACTCGCCCTTTGGCGACATCCTAAATTCGCTAAAGCATCTCTCGCTATCCGGAGAGTCCTGGCCGGATTATGGCCAGGATGGTTGTGATACGGACGATGAAGAAATTCAGAGCCCACCCACTTTGTAGCCACTGTCGACGATCTAACTGACATGCTGGACTACGACTCCGAAGACATCGATGCTATGGACGACGATGCCGGAGACGAACAGGAACCAGCGCCTACAGAGCCTTTGGAAGACCACCTCGTCATCGACATATACATGGTGGACACCCCAAAAGATGGGGACGGCGAAGAAGCGCGGAGGCAGATTCCTTAAAGAAACAGCCCAAGCGCCGGCGCGATGGCGCCGCTCTAAATCCGCCTTAGCAAGAATGGAGATTCCGCACAGAGATAATAATACCCCAGTGCCGAAGATAATCCCTCCAGCAAGACTCAGCGCAGAGGATCGAAGCAAGCCCTCACGAGAGGCGGCGGCAGATTAAGAGTCGAGGACTATAACTATGTACCTCCCTCCAAAGACGAGGCAAGCCTCAACGACAGCCAATTTGTCTTGCCCGAGGATCCCATCGAACAAGAGCGTTTTAAGCGCAGGCTTATCGCCACGGCAAATAGCCTAAAGAAAAGCAGATAGCAGCTTCAAGCTGATCGGGACCTCTTGGCGATCGATGGACCGAGGTCCTCGCGGCGAGGAGTATAAACTCGAACGCCCTCCAAAAGCTACCCAAGGCGCAAGTTGCTCCCCGATTAGAGGAGGAAGCATACATACCTTCATCACCGGTATACGATACGGCCGACCGACCACCCGTGGTCGCGACAGAGAGGCATCCAGGCCCTCCACCCAGACCGTACCCCGGCATCGCTCCAAAAGTACGAAGCCAAGAGGGAACACGCCGGACTTGCGAGACGTATTGGAGGACAAAGCAAGGCAATCCAGATCCATCTATGGATCAAGTGGGCGCCCCACGACCCATGACAAATACCATCGCGACGGATACAATAACTCCGGCCGGGCCGAACACGGTAGACAACGCTCTCTCGAGCTACGTCGTGATATTGCTCAATATAGAGGCGCCGCACACCCGCTATGCTTCACTGACGAAGTAATGGATCATCAAATCCCCGAAGGGTTCAAACCCGTAAACATCAAATCCTATGATGGCACAATAGACCCCGCGGTTTGGATCGAAGATTATCGCCTTCACATCCATATGGCCCGCGGCGACGATCTCCATGCCATCAAGTATCTCCCACTCAAGCTTAAAGGACCAGCTCGGCATTGGCTTAACAGCTTGCCCGCAGAGTCAATTGGGCGTTGGGAAGACACGAAGCCGCATTCTCGACAACTTCGAGACACGTATGTGCGCCACCGACGCCGATGACCTAAGCCACATAATTCAGCAGCCAGACGAATCGGCGGACAATTCGGACACGGTTCTTGACAAAGAAAAACCAAATCGTTGGTATGCGGATGCAGAGGCCCTCGCAGCCTTCAAACATAACATCCGCGATGAATGGCTAGCCCGGCACAGGGGCGGAAAAGCGAAATCCATGGCAGCCCTCACATCATTAATGACCCGCTTTTGCGAGAGAGGATAGCTGGCTGGCTCGCAGCAACAACCTCGATAAAAATCTTTGGCAGTCCGGATACTAAGGACCACAATGGCGGTCGCGTCGAAGCAAAAATAAACGCCGCGTGCGGTGGCGACAAGGAGGATCGGCGGTCAACGCCAGATTCGAGGCTCTAAACCGGTCGATGGAAGAAGCCATTGAAAGAACCACTCGGGTCCGTCAATTTAGACCGAATACTCGACCGCTTATGCCAGATACATGGCACCCCTGAAAAGCCAGCTAACCACACCAACAGAGATTGCTGGGTGTTCAAGCAGGCAGGCAAGTTAATTGCCGAAAACAACGACAAGGGGCTAAACAGCGACGACGAGGAAGAGACCCGACCGCCGTACAATAGAGGACAGAAGGGCTTCCCCCCACAAGTGCGGACGGTGAACATGATCTACGCAACCCATATACCCAAGAGGGAGCGGAAGCGTGCACTAAGGGACGTATACGCGATGGAGCCAGTCGCCCCGAAGTTCAATCCATGGTCCTCTTGTCCGATCACTTTCGGTCGAAGAGACCATCCGACCAGCATCCGCCACGGCGGATTCGCGCGTGGTTTTAGACCCAATCGTCGATGGATTTCACCTCACGAGAGTCCCGATGGGCGGCGGCAAGAGCTGAACCTGCTTTATCGGGATATAGTGCGCAAGATGGGCATAGACCCTCAAGGATTAAACCTACAAAGACAACCTTTAAAGGCGTCATACCAGGTGTGGAGGCCAATTATGCGAGCTCGATCATAGTGGAAGTGGTCTTGGATCCCGGAGAATTTCGGGCGAGGAGTTAATCTTCGACATAGTCCCATTTCGCAGCGGCTATCACGCTCTGCTTTCGGACGAACCGCGTTTGCAAAGTTCAACACGGTGCCACATTATGCATACCTCAAGCTCAAGATGCCAGGCCCTCGTGGAGTCATCACGGTCAATGGAAATCTGAACGCTCCTCGAGCGGAGGAACATATAGCGGCTCTCGCGGCAGAAGTATAGAGCAGCCTTTTAAGGCAATTTTCGAGTCCGGCCGTTAAACGGCCGGATACAACCAAACGCGCCCGAAGCAACACCAACCAAGACCACCTGGCATGATCCGAGCACGCGTAGCAATGCGGCCCTATCCCCCGCCCTCGCATGATTGCAAGAACAACCCTCCGCGTACATCATTACGCTTTGGAGATACCATGGGCGTAGGGGAAGGGGCACGACCACAATGGACCCAGAGTGCGGCTCGACCACACCAGGGGCTCGCAAGTGTGTCACTCTTTCTTATTATTATTTTCCTTCTTTGTATACACAGACTCCGTTAGCGGAGGCCTGTCCGTGATGAACCTGCCGAACTCATGATCAACAGCCGGGAAGAAAGAATCGGTGATGAACACTCGGTGGTCTCAATTCGAGCATTAAATTTGATTATATACACCAAGTCCGCAGCCCATCCCTGGAGGGGGACATGTTTAACTAGTCCAAAACCCTTGCTTACCGCACTATTTGTATCAGTCCGCACTCATAGCAGACTTCCTTTAATAAATGATGCAGCACTTTTTTGCTTGTTATTAAATATATATGTTCATTACATGACATCTTGCACCCGTATATTTTGGTACGGCCTAATACACCATGGGCTTATGTTCCCCACATTATGGTGTGATAAGTCCGAACACTTTCACAAGTGCGGCACCCCGAACTTATAGCATTATATGAATCGGCTCCGAATCATGTCTTGGGTCAATAGTTGGGTTTGCCCGGCTCCCACGTTTTGGTGCCTTACGTTCCGTTTAAATCGGCTAAGGTGGCACCGGGAGAACCATGCGATTGTGCCCGGTTGAGTCGGGCGGCGCCTCGATGGAAAAGCTAAAACTGACCGGCATGATAAGGCGAGAGATCGGTCGCTGTTTGAGAGGTCTTTTCGGTCCTAAAGACTCACGCCGCTTGAGCGAAGTTCGAGATAATGTCAAGCGAAGGCGTGGATAAGCGCCTCAATTGGTCTTCGAATACTAGGAGCTTCGCCAAAATTTAAAATTATAGAATTCTATGGCTAAGTGAGAGTGTTCAAGCATTATAAGTTCGGTTGCCTTGTTACGTTGTGTTGGCGCCTCCTAGATGGACCCAAAAGTGGGAACAAGAGTGCTCAAGTTATCCGAACACCCCAGCACTTGCGGCTTGGGGGCTGAAGCCAACGACTTGCCATCTCTCGATTTTATAAGCGGCCGCCTGAAGGTAATATTTTAAATTAAAAAAGAGTTGCTTAAAGCGCACATGAACAAAGTTTTCAGCGTACAGGATAATACATAGCGAGTTTACTCAAAAATTACATCTCTAGGGCATTCATCCACAATATCGCGGGCTCCCTTCAGGACAGTTTTATAATACATTTGGGGCGTATGATACTCCTTGCCCGGTGGCGGCGGGTCGATGAAGCTTCTCCGCATCAACCTGCCCAGTGCACCTTTGTGCGGGCAAGGGCCCGACGAGCACCTTCAATCTGAGCAGAGCGCTTGATGACCTCCACCCGAGGGCACGCATCCACCAGCCGCCAGACGAGGCGAAGTAGCTCCCAGGCATAGCTGTCGAGGCCACACCGGACTATAAGGCCCTTCATGGCCTCCTCGGCTACCTTGTGGAGTTCGACCAGCTGCTTCACCTGGTCGCTTGGGCACGGATGGCGGCCTCGGCATCTTGAGACCGAAGACCTTCTCCATTGAGCTCCCTCCTCGCCACGGTAGAATCGGCGGCATCGGACACACTACACGGCAGATCTGCAACGCCTACAGAGTGCTCGAATGCGGGTAAGTGTCGGGTAGTTTACATTAACATGCTTGCTTTGCATGAAAAATGCCTTACCGCCGCTATCTTCTTCAAATCTTCAACCTCTGAAGGGCCTTACGGGCCTCGGCCTTGGCGGACTTGGCACTTTCGAGAGCGAGGCAAGCTCGGACTCTCGAGTCTTGAGTCGCGCTCAAGCTCTCATGCTTCTCCATGAGAGCCTGGAGCTCTTGCCGCACTTCCGCCACCTGTGCCTCCTGCTTTTCTTGCTCTGCCCGTTCCGCGGCCGCACTGCGTTTTGCCACGGACATAGCCTTCTTCAGAGCTGCCACCTCGTTTGTGGCCCCTGCAATACCCATATTATCCTTGTTAATTTTATTGCGACCAAAATCCTTTTTTGTAAGGTAACAATTCAAAGTGGTGCTACTCACCATCTTTGTCCTCGAGCTGCCTCTTGGCATGGCCGAGCTCTCGCTCGGACCGCTCGAGATCTTGCTTTAATGTACCAACCTCCATGATCGGTCTTGGCGGAGGTCAAGCAGCACACCTGCAAACCCATATTGACATAATTTATTAGCAACCTGCGAATATCTTTTTAGATCCTCACCCGGCTTTTCTTTCCGAACACCGAACCGAGCATCGAAACTCTTGTCTATGCGGTATTACATTACACAATTTTAACTTCTTACCTCAAAGCTGTTAAAAGGCTCTGCGAGCTTCGGTCGGCCCGCTCTTGGTGAGCTGGACCTTGAATCACCGCACTCATAACAAAGCGGTGTTCTTCCTCGATGGAAGCGCCTTTGGCGCCTCCGGCAAGTTGTCCGGCGCCTCGGTTGGGCGGAGGCCGCCCGGCATCACGGTCTTGCCATTCTTTGAAGGGCACGCTGCGGACTCTGGAACCACTGCGAGTTCGGCGTAGAGTCGGCGCAAAGTCCGGAGGCTGCCTTGCGGCGCCTCGAGCCTCCTCTGATGGGTCCCTTCAGGGATCCCACCTCGGCGTCCTCATCGGCGCGGGGTAGAGCGTCGGAAGTGAATCCACATCCGACGGGCCAACGACCCGCTCGATGAAGCGGGGAGATCATCATCGGCCGGACTGCGGACAATATGCGACATTAGTAGGACGCGATGTGACAAAAAAGAAATTGCATATCAGGCATCCGGATACTTACGATCTCGCCGGAGGCCTGGCCCTTGAAGGCCACTCCTCGCCGCCAACGTCGGTGTTGGCGGAGCTGTCCGGGGGAATAGTTCTTCCCCTCTTGGACCCTTCGGCCTCCCCTGTTGGGGAAGCCTTCCTCTTCTTCTCTCCCCCCTTCGGGAGAGAGTCTTCTTCCTCCTCCTCGTCTTCGCGGGAGTCCGCCTCGTCGTTGGACGCCTGATTACGGGAACTCTTTCGAGTCCCCGTGGCCACCTTCTTGGCCTTCTTCTCCGGCACCACGTGCGGTGCCGGAACCAGCAGCCCCGCTAGACGGGCATCCACTGGGTCTTCTGGTATGGGAGCCGAGCAGATGAGCTGCTCGGCCTTCTTCATCCATTCCTGTCAAAGGAAAAGGGAGATTGAAACCCTCTTAGAATCAATCTATTTACAACAAGTGTCCCGTAAAGGGGTGGAATCACTTACCTCGTCAGCCGGATGCTGCGAGTGAAATCCGCGATCTTCCGTCGCGGATGCGGGGGCTTCGGCGCCCGTAAACAGCACCCTCTAGGCGCCTTCGTACGTCGTGTCGAAGAGCCCGCATAGCGCCTGGTGCTGTTCCGGATTGAACTCCCACAGATTGAATGCCCGTTCTTGGCATGGGAGGATCCGGTGGACGAGCATGACTTGGACCACGTCGACAAGCCTGAGCTTCTTGTTCACCAGCTTCTGGATACAGGATCGGAGTCCCGTCAGCTCCTTCGGATTACCCCACCGCAAGCCCTTCTCTTACCAGGAGGTGAGCTACGTAGGGATACCAGATCTAAACTCGGGGCCGCCGCCCATGTAGGGTCGCGCGGCTCGGTGATATAGAACCACCCCGATTGCCACCCCTTGACGGAGTCAATGAAGGCCCCTTCGAACCAGAGGGCATTGGGCATCTTGCCCAACATGGCGCCTCCGCACTCCGCCTGCGTGCCCTTCACTACCTTCGGCTTGACGTTGAAGGTCTTGAGCCACAAGCCTAAGTGGGGCCGGATGCAGAGGAGGGCCTCGCACACGATGATAAACGCCGAGATGTTGAGGATGAAGTTCGGCGCCAGATCGTGGAAATCCAGGCCGTAGTAGAACATGAGCCCCCGGACAAAGGGGTGAAGTGGAAAGCCCAATCCGCAGAGGAAGTGGGGAAGGAAAACGACCCTCTCATGGGGCCCGGGGGTAGGGATGAGCTGCCCCTCGTCGGGCAGCCGGTGCGCGATATCGCCGGAAAGGTATCCGGCGCTGCGCAGCTTGGTGATGTGCTCCTCCTTGACGGTGGAAGCCAACCATTTGCCTCCCCCTCCGGACATGGTCGGGGAAGGTTAAGATGAGATGCGCGAGCTTGTGCGTTGGAGCTTGAGTGCGCGGAGGTGGATAAGCAAAGGAGGAAGAAGGCGTGGGTGAAAAGGTGAATCCTTATCCCTTATATATAGGCAGGCGAAGACTATGCGTCCCCCACCAGCCTGGTAAAACTCGCTTATCTCCCGAGCGCCACCATCAATGGCGCGGTTGAGTTACCCACGTCCATATTGATGAGAATCCCGGAATAAGGGGAACACGATCTCTGCTTCGACAAGACGTGCCAAGGAAACCGCTTAAGCTAGACGTCTTTGAGGTGGTATAATAAAAACGATTCAAGTAAAAGCCCGGTAGCGGTGTGATGTCATGCCGCATAATACGTCGTGATTGGACTTGTGTACATTTTATTCTCTCTACGGTGGAATGTGGAATTTATTTTGCAGAGCCGGACGTTATCCTGGTGTTCATGATCTTCTCTGGATTATTCAAGGGAGGAACACACCTTGCAATGCCGAACATTATCTTGCTGGACTTATCGTCATTGAAGCCTGGTTCGAGGCTCTTGAGGAGTCTGGACTAGGGGTGTCCGGACAACCGGATTATCATCGTCCACGGACTCCAAGACTACGAAGATACAAGATTGAAGACTCCGTCCCGTGTCCGGATGGGACTTTCCTTGGCGTGGAAGGCAAGCTTGGCAATACGGATATGTAGATCTCCTACCATTGTAACCGACTCTGTGTAACCCTAGCCTTCTCTGGTGTCTATATAAACCGGAGGGCTTTAGTCCGTAGGACACAACATACATTACAACAATCATACCATATGCTAGCTTTAGGGTTTAGCCTCCTTGATCTCGTGGTAGATCCACTCTTGTACTACCCATATCATCAATATTAATCAAGCAGGACGTAGGGTTTTATCTCCATCGAGAGGGCCCGAACCTGGGTAAAACATCGTGTCCCTTGTCTCCTGTTACCATCCACCTAGACGCACAGTTCGGGACCCCCTACCCGAGATCCGCCGGTTTTGACACCGACACTAACCATAGCATGAAACATATGGATCCATATCAGCCCCTTACGAAGCAACGTATAAACTAGGGTTTAAGCTTCTGTCATTCTAGCAACCCATCATCTAATTATTACTTCCCAATGCCTTCCTCTAGGCCGAAATAATGGTGAAGTGTTATGTAGTCGACGTTCACATAACACCACTAGAGGTTAGACAACATACATCTTATCAAAATATTGAACGAATACCAAATTCACATGACTACTAATAGCAAGACTTCTCCCTTGTCCTCAGGAACAAACGTAACTACTCACAAAGCATATTCATGTTCATAATCATAGGGGTAATAATGTGCATAAAGGATCTGAACATATGATCTTCCACCAAATAAACCAACTAGCATCAACTACAAGGAGTAATCAACACTACTAGCAACCTACTAGCACCAATCCCGGATTTGGAGACAAGAATTGGATAAAAGAGATGAACTAGGGTTTAGAGATGAGATGGTGCTGGTGAAGATGTTGATGGAGATTGCCCTCTCCAGATGAGAGGAGCATTGGTGATGACGATGGTGATGATTTCCCCCTCCAGGAGGGAAGTGTCCCCGGCAGAACAGCTCTGCCAGAGCCCTAGATTGGTTCCGCCAAGGTTCCGCCTCATGGCGGCGGAGTCTCGTCCCGAAAGGTTCCCTTCTATTTTTTTCTCATCGAAAGATTTCATATAAGTGAAGATGGACGTCGAAGAGCCACCAGGGGGCCCACGAGGTAGGGGGCGCGCCCCCACCCTCGTGAGCAGGGTGTGGGCCCCCTGGCCTTCATCTTTGGCGATGATTTTTCTTTATTTATTTTAAGGTATTCCGTGGGGTTCCAGGACTTTGGGAGTTGCACAGAGTAGTCCTTCAATATTTGATCCTTTTCCAGCCCAGAATTCCAGCTGTCGGCATTCTCCCTCTTCATGTAAACCTTGTAAAATAAGAGAGAATAGCCATAAGTATTGTGACATAATGTGAAATAACAGCCCACAATGCAATAAATATTGACATAAAAGCATGATGCAAAATGGACGTATCAACTCCCCCAAGCTTAGACCTCGCTTGTCCTCAAGCGAAAAGCCAATAACAATAAATATGTCCTCATGTTTAGAGGTAGAGGCGTCGATAAAAATAAAATACAGACATGGAGGCATCATGATTATTTCATAACAGCAACATATATAGATTTTGTCATATGATTACTCATGTTCAAGTGATGATCTTTTCACAAAGCCAAAGTATGAATCATAAACCTTATTGAGCACCAACAAATTATACCCTCAATCATTGAAGCAATTGTAATTTATCATAACATCGGAAAGAGTCTATGTCAGAGCTTAAAAGCAAGTCCACATACTCAACTATCACTTAGTCCATAATTGCTAACACTCATGCAATACTTGTGGTTACGGAGTTTTAATCGGACACAGAGAAAGATAGGGGCTTATAGTTTTGCCCCACAACCTCTTACCTCAAGGGTAATGTCAACAATAATAATTCATGCTCCCCCACATCCAATTAGATATATATATATATATATCATGTTCTTTCCAACATGCTGAGCTTGCCAAAAGATAAAATAAAAAGGAAAGGTGAAGATCACCGTGACTCTTGCATAAGGTAGAGGATTGTTGGGGAACGTAGTAATTTCAAAAAAATTCCTACGCACGCGCAAGATCATGGTGATGCATAGCATCGAGAGGGGAGAGTGTTGTCCACGTACCCTCGTAGACCGTAAGCGGAAGCGTTATGACAACTCGGTTGATGTAGTCATACGTCTTCACAATCCGACCGATCCAAGCACCGAACGTACGGCACCTCCGACTTCAGCACACGTTCAGCTCGATGACGATCCCCGGACTCCGATCCAGCAGGGTTTCGGGGATGAGTTTCGTCAGAAGACGGCGTGGTGACGATGATGATGTTCTACCGACGCAGGGCTTCGCCTAAGCACCGCAACGATATGACCAAGGTGGAATATGGTGGAGGGGGGAACCGCACACGGCTAAGGAATGATCACGAAGATCAACTTGTGTGTCCAGAGGTGCCCCCTGCCCCCGTATATAAAGGAGCCAAGGGGGAGGGGGCCGGCCAAGGAGGGCGCGCCAAGGGGGAGTCCTACTCCCACCGGGAGTAGGACTCCCTTTTTTCCTAGTTGGAGAAGGAGAAGGGGGAAGGAGGAGGAAGAGGGGAAGGAAAGGGGGGCGCCACCATCCCTCTCCTTGTCCTATTCGGACTAGGGAGGGGAGGGGGCGCAGACCACCTCTTGCCTCCTCTCCTCTTCTCCCTAAGGGCCCATGAAGGCCCAATAACCCCCGAGAGGGTTCCGGTAACCCCCCCGGTACTCCGGTAAAATCCCGATTTCACCCGGAACCATTCCGATATCCAAATATAGGCTTCTAATATATCAATCTTTATGTCTTAACCATTTAGAGACTCCTCGTTATGTCCGTGATCACATCCGGGACTCCGAACAACCTTAGGTACATCAAAACTTATAAACTCATAATAAAACTGTCATTGTAACGTTAAGCGTGCAGACCCTACGGGTTCGAGAACTATGTAGACATGACCTAGAACTATTCTCGGTCAATAAGCAATAGCGGATCCTGGATGCTCATATTGGCTCCTACATATTCTACGAAGATCTTTATCGGTCAAACCGCATAACAACATACTTTTTTTCCTTTGTCATCGGTATGTTACTTGCCTGAGATTTGATCGTCGGTATCCAATACCTAGTTCAATCTCGTTACCGGCAAGTCTCTTCACTCGTTACGTAATGTATCATTCCATAACTAACTCATTAGCTACATTGCTTGCAAGGCTTATAGTGATGTGCATTACCGAGAGGGCCCAGAGATACCTCCGAGTGACAAAACCTAATCTCGAAATATGCCAACCCAGCATGTACCTTCAGAGACACCTGTAGAGCTCCCTTATAATCACCCAGTTACGTTGTGACGTTTGGTAGCACACAAAGTGTTCCTCCGGTAAACGGGAGTTGCATAATCTCATAGTTACAGTAACATGTATAAGTCATGAAGAAAGCAATAGCAACATACCAAACGATCAAGTGCTAGGCTAACAAAATGGGTCATGTCAATCACATCATTCTCCTAATGATGTGATCCCGTTAATCAAGTGACAACACATGTCTATGGTTAGGAAACATAACCATCTTTGATTAATGAGCTAGTCAAGTAGAGGCATACTAGTGACGTTATGTTTGTCTATGTATTCACACATGTATCATGTTTTCGGTTAATACAATTCTAGCATGAATAATAAACATTTATCATGAGATGAGGAAATAAATAATAAATTTATTATTGCCTCTAGGGCATATTTCCTTCAGTCTCCCACTTGCACTAGAGTCAATAATCTAGTTCACATCGCCATGTGATTTAATTCCAATATTCACATCTGTATGTGATTAATACCCATAGTTCACATCGTCATGTGATTTACACCCAAAGGGTTTACTAGAGTCAATAATCTAGTTCACATCGCTATGTGATTAACACCCAAAGAGTACTAAGGTATGATCATGTTTTGCTCGTGAGAGAAGTTTAGTCAACGGGTCTGTCTCATTCAGAGCCGTATGTATTTTGCAAATATTCTATGTCTACAATGCTCTGCACGGAGCTACTCTAGCTAATTGCTCCCACTTTCAATATGTATCCAGATTGAGACTTAGAGTCATCTAGATCGGTGTAAAAGCTTGCATCAATGTAACTCTTTACGACGAACTCTTTTATCACCTCCATAATCGAGAAACATCTCCTTAGTCCTCACTAAGGATATTCTTGACCGTTGTCCAGTGATCTACTCTTAGATCAAAATTGTATTCCTTTGCCAAACTCAGAGCAAGGTATACAATAGGTCTGGTACACAGCATAGCATACTTTATAGAACCTATGACTGAGGTATAGGGAATGACTTTTCATTCTCTTTCTATTTTCTGCCATGGTCGGGTATTGAGTCTTACTCAACTTCACACCTTTGCATCACAGGCAAGAACTCTTTCTTTGATTGTTCCATTTTGAACTTCTTCAAAATCTTGTCAAGGTATGTACTCATTGAAAAATGTTATCAAGCGTCTTGATCTATCTCTATAGATCTTGATGCTTAATGTGTAAGCAGCTTCACCGAGGTCTTTCTTTGAAAAACTCCTTCAAACACTCCTTTATGCTTTATAGAATAATTCTACATTATTTCCGATCAACAATATGTCATTCACATATACTTATCAGAAAGGCTGTAGTGCTCCCACTTACTTTCTTGTAAATACAGGCCTTTCCAAAAGTCTGTATAAAACCATATGCTTTGATCAACTCATCAAAGCGTATATTCCAACTTCGAGATGCTTGCACCAGTCCATTGATGGATCGCTGGAGCTTGCACATTTTGTTAGCACCTTTCGGATCGACAAAACCTTCTGGTTGCATCATATAGAACTCTTCTTCCAGAAATCCATTCAGGAACACAATTTTGTTATCCATTTGCCAGATTTCATAAAATGTGGCAATTGCTAACATGATTTGGAGAGACTTAAGCATCGTTACGAGTGAGAAAATCTCATAATATTCAACACCTTGAACTTGTCAAAAACCTTTCGCAACAAGTCGAGCTTTGTAGATAGTAACACTACTATCAGTGTCTGTCTTCCTCTTGAAGATCCATTTATTTAACATGGCTTGCTGATCATCGAGCAAGTCAACCAAAGTCCATACTTTGTTCTCATACATGGATCCTATCTCAGATTTTATGGCCTCAAGCCATTTCGCGGAATCTGGGCTCATCATCGCTTCCTCATAGTTCGTAGGTTCATCATGGTCCATTAACATGACTTACAGAACAGGATTACCGTACCACTCTAGTGCGGATCTTACTCTGGAAGACCTACAAGGTTCGGTAGTAACTTGATCTGAAGCTTCCTCACTAATTAGTGTAGGAATCACTGGAACCGATTTCTGTGATGAACTACTTTCCAATTCGGGAGAAGGTACAATTACCTTATCAAGCTCTACTTTCCTCCCACTCACTTCTTTCGAGAGAAACTCCTTCTCTAGAAAGGATTCATTTTAGCAACGAATATCTTGCCTTTGGATCTGTGATAGAAGGTGTACCCAACCGTTTCCTTTGGGTATTCTATGAAGACGTACTTCTCCGATTTCGGTTCGAGCTTATCAGGTTGAAACCTTTTTCACATAAGCATCGCAGCCCCAAACTTTAACAAACGACAACTTTGGTTTCTTGCCAAACCACAGTTCATAAGCCGTCGTCTCAACGGATTTCGATGGTGCCCTATTTAAAGTGAATGCAACTGTCTCTAATGCATAACCCCAAAACGATAGTGGTAAACCGATAAGAGACAACATAGGTCGCACCATATCCAATAAAGTGCGGTTATTATGTTCGGACACACCGTTATGCTATGGTGTTCCAGGTGGCATGAGTTTGTGAAACTATTCCACATTATTTTAACTGAAGGCCAAACTCGTAACTCAAATATTCATCTCCATGATCAGATCGCAGAAACTTTATTTTCTTGTTATGATGATTTTCCACTTCACTCTGAAATCCTTTGAACCTTTCAACTATTTCAGACTTATGTTTCATCAACTAGATATACCCATATCTTCTCAAATCATCTGTGAAGGTCTGAAAATAATGATACTTGCCACGAGCATCAGCACTCATTGGATCTCATACATCAGTACGTATTATTTCCAACAAATCTGTTGCTTGCTCCATTGTTCCGGAGAATGGAGTCTTAGTCATCTTGCCCATGAGGCCTGGTTCGCAAGCATCAAGTGATTCATAATCAAGTGATTCCAAAAGCTCATCAGCATGGAGTTTCTTCATGCGCTTTACACCAATATGACCTAAACGGCAGTGCCACAAATAAGTTGCTCTATTATTATTAACCTTACATCTTTTGGCTTCAATATTATGAATATGTGTATCACACGATCGAGAACCAACAAACCATTTTCATTGGGTGTATGACCATAGAAGGTTTTATTCATGTAAACAGAATAACTATTATTCTCTAACTTACATGAATAACTGTATTGCAATAAACATGATCAAATCACATTCATGCTCAACGCAAACACCAAATAACACTTATTTAGGTTCAACACTAATCCCGAAAGTATAGGGAGTGTGCGATGATGATCATATCAATCTTGGAACCACTTCCAACACACATCGTCACCTCACCTTCAACTAGTTTCTGTTTATTCTGCAACTCCCGTTTCGAGTTACTACTCTTAGCAACTGAACCAGTATCAAATACCAAGGGGTTTCAATAAACACTAGAAAAGTACACATCAATAACATGTATATCAAATATACCTATGTTCACTTTGCCATCTTTCTTATCCGCCAAATACTTGGGGTAGTTCTACTTCCAGTGACCAGTCTGTCGGAGTCAAAACCGGCGGATCTCGAGTAGGGGGTCCCGAACTGTGCGTCTAGGCGGATGGTAACAGGAGACAAGGGACACGATGTTTTTACCAGGTTCGGGCCCTCTTGATGGAGGTAAAACCCTATGTCCTGCTCGATTAATATTGATAATGTGTATTACAAGAGTGGATCTACCACGAGATCAAGGAGGCTAAACCCTAGAAGCTAGCCTATGGTATGATTGTTGTAATGGAGGTTATGTCCTACGGACTAAAGCCCTCCGGTTTATATAGACACCGGAGAGGGCTAGGGTTACATAGAGTCGGTTACAATGGTAGGAGATCTACATATCCGTATCGCCAAGCTTGCCTTCCACGCCAAGGAAAGTCCCATCCGGACACGGGACGAAGTCTTCAATCTTGTATCTTCGTAGTCTTGGAGTCCGACGGACGATGATAGTCCGGCTGTCTGGACACCCCCTAGTCCAGGACTCCCTCAGTAGCCCCTGAACCTGGCTTCAATGACGATGAGTCCGGCGCGCATAATGTTCGGCATTGCAAGGCGGGTTCCTCCTTTGAATAATCCAGAGAAGATTGTGAACACCAGGATAGTGTCCGGCTGTGCAAAATAAATTCCACGTTCCACCGTAGAGAGAATAATATATACACAAGTTCAATCTGCTGACGTATTTTGCGGCATGACGTCACACCACTACCAAGCCTTTACTTGAATCGTTTTTTATTATACCACCTCGGTAGCGTTTAGCGGCGGTTTCCTTGGCACGTCTTGTCGAGCGAGATCGTGTTCCCTTATTCGGGATTCTCATCAATACGGACGTGGGTAACCCAACCACGCCATTGATGGTGGCGCTTGGGAGATAAGCGAGTTTTACCAGGCTAGTGGGGACGCATAGTCTTCGCCCGCCTATATATAAGGGATAAGGATTCACCTTTTCACCTATGCCTTCTTCCTCCTTTGCTTATCCATCTCCGCGCACTCGAGCTCCAGTGCCCAAGCTCGCGCATCTCATCTCAACCTTCTGCGACCATGTCCGGAGCGGGAGGCAAGTGGTTGGCCTCCACCGTTAAGGAGGAGCACATCACAAAGCTGCGCAGCGCCGGATACCTTTCCGGCGACATCGCGCACCGGCTGCCCGACGAGGGGTAGCTCATCCCCACCCCCAGGCCCCATGAGAGGGTCGTTTTCCTTCCCCACTTCCTCCGCGGACTAGGCTTTCCACTTCACCCCTTTGTCCGGGGGCTCATGTTCTACTACGGCCTGGATTTCCATGATCTGGCACCGAACTTCATCCTCAACATCTCGGCGTTTATCGTCGTGTGTGAGGCCTTCCTCTGCATCCAGCCCCACTTCGGCTTGTGGCTCAAGACCTTCAATGTCAAGCCGAAGGTAGTGAAGGGCACGCAGGAGGAGTGCGGAGGCGCCATGTTGGGCAAGGTGCCCAACATCCTCTGGTTCGAAGGGGCCTTCGTGGAATCCGTCAAGGGGTGGCAGTCAGGGTGGTTCTATATCACTGAGCCGCGCGACCCTACGTGGGCGGCGGCCCCCAAGTTCAGATCTGGTATCCCTCGCAGCTCACCTCTGGAAAGAGTAGGGCTTCTTTGTGGGGTAATTCAAGGAGCCGACGGACTCCAAGCTTGTATCCAGTGGTGAACAAGAAGCTCGGGCTTGTTAACGTGGTCCAAGTCATGCTCGTCCGCCGGATTCTCCCATGCCAAGAACAGGCATTCAATCTGTGGGAGTTCGATCCGGAATAGCACCAGGCATTGAGCGGGCTCTTTGACACGACGTACGAAGGCGCCTGGAGGGTGCTGTTTAAGGGTGCCGAAGCCCCCGCATCCGCGACGGAAGATCGCGGATTTCATTCGCAGCGTCCAGCTGACGAGGTAAGTGATTCTACCCCTTTACGGGACACTTGTTGTTAATAGTTTGATTCTAAGTGGGTTTCAATTTCCCTTTTCCTTTGACAGGACTGGATGAAGAAGGCGGAGCAGCTCATCTGCCCGGCTCCCATGCCAGAAAACCCAGTGAGCGCCTGTCTAGCGGGGCTGCTGGTTCCGCACCGCACGTGGTGCCGAGAAGAAGGCCAAGAAGGTGGCCACGGGTACTCGGAAGAGTTCCCGTTTTTAGGTGTCCGACGACTCCGAGGCGGATTCCTCCCCCGAAGATGAGGAGGAGGAAGAAGACTCTCTCCTAGAGGAGGGAGAGAGAAAGAGGAAGGCCTCCCCAGCAGGGGAGGCGAAGGGTCAGAGGGAAGAACTATTCCCCCGGACAGCTCCGCCAACACCAATGTTGGCGATGAAGAGTGGCCCTCAAGGGCCAGGCCTCAGGCAAGATCGTAAGTATCCGGATCCCTAAATGACCTGCAATTTCTCTTGTGTCACATAGTGTCCTTCTAATGCCGCATACGGCCTGCAGTCCGACCGACGATGATCTCCCTGCTTCGTCGAGCGGGTCGTTGGCTGCGTCGGATGTGGATTCCATTTCGACTGCCTCCACCCCTCGCGCCGCTGAGGACGCCGAGGTGGGATCCTGGGAAGGGACCCATCAGGAGGAGGCTCCGGAGGCGCCGCGAGGCAACCTCCCGGACTTTGCGCCGGACTCTACGCCGGAACCTGCAGTTGTTCCAGAGTCCGGCAGGCGTCCCCTTCGCAAGAAGGGCAAGACCGTGACACCGGTGGCCCCCGTCCAACCGGAGGCGCCGGACAACTTGTTAGAGGCGCTCAAAGGCGCTTCCATCGAGGAAGAACACCGCACTATCATGAGTGCGGTGATTGAAAGGTTCAGCTTCGCCGAGAGCGGGCCGACGAAGCTCGCAGCAGCCTTCTAACGAGCTTTGAGGTAAGAAGTTAAAATTATGTAATGTAATACCGCATAGACAGTAGCCCGATGCTCGGTTTGGTGTTCGGAAAGAAAAGCGGGGCGAGGATCTAAAGAAGATATCTGCAGGTTGCTAAAAATTATGTCAATATGGGTTTGCAGGGGCGCTGCGACCTCTGCAAAGACCGATCGGAGGTTGGTGCATTGAAGCGGGATCTCGGCGGTCCGAGCAAGAGCTCGGCCGTGCCAAGAAGCAGCTCGAGGACAAAGAAGGTGAGTAACACCACTTTGAAAATTTACCTTCTGAGAAAAGGATTTAGGTTGCAATAAAAATAACAAGGATAACGTGGAGTGCTGCGGGGCCACTAACGAGTGGCAACCTCAAGGAGGCTGTGTCCGCGACGAGCATAATGCGACCATGGAACGGGCAGAGCGAGAGAAGCAGGAGGCGCGGGTGGCGGAGGTGCGGCAAGAGCTCCAGACTCTCATGGAGAAGCATGAGTTTGGAGCGCGACTCAAAGACTCGAGAGTCCGAGCTCGCCTCGGCTCTCGAAAGTGCCAAGTCCGCCAAGGCCGAGGCCCGTAAGGCCCTTCAGGAGGTTGAGGATATGAAGAAAATAGCAGCGGGTAAGGCATTTTTCATGCAAAGCAAGCATGTTAATGTAAACTACCTGACACTTACCCGAATTCGGAGCTCGCCAGGGGCGTTTGCAGATCTGCCTCGCAGTGTGTCCAATGCCGCCGCATTCTACCGTGGCGAGGAGGGGAGCTCAACGGAGAAGGTCTTACGGTCTCGATCTGCCGAGGCCGGCCATCCGTGCCCCTAGCGACCAGGTGAGCAGGTGGTCGAGCTCCTCAAGGTAGCTGAAGAAGCCATGAAGGGCCTCATAGTCCGGCTGTGGGCTGGACAGGCCATGCCTGGGAGCTACTTTGGCCTCGTGCGGCAGCTGGTGGATGCGTGCCCCTGGGTGGAGGTCATCAAGCGCTCCGCCTGTATTGAAGGTGCTCGTCGGGCCCTTGCCCGCGCAAAGGTGCACTGGGGCAGGCTGGATGCGGAGAGGCTTATCACCGACGCGCCGCCAGCGGGTAAGGAGTATCGTACGCCCGAGATGTACTATAAGACTGTCCTGAAGGTTGCCCGCAAGATTGCGGATGAGTGCCCCAGAGATGTAATTAATTAGTAGACCCGCTATGTATTATCCTGTGTGCTGAAAACTTTGTTCATATGCGCGAAGCAACACTTGTTTGATTTAAAATATTACCTTCTGTGCGGCCGTTTATAAAATCTGAGAGATGGCAAGTCATCGGCTTCAGCCCCCAAGCCACAGTCTTTGGGGTGTTCGGGATAAACTTGAGCACTTGTTGTTCCCATTATTGGGTCCATCTAGGAGGCGCTCAACACAACGAACAAGGCAACCGGACTTATAATGCTTGAACACTCTCACTTAGCCATAGAATTCTATAATTTTAAATTTCGTCGAAGCCCCTAGTATTCGGAAGACCGAAATCGGGGCGCTATCCACGCCTTCGTCGGACATTATCCAATTACTTTGCTCAAGCGGCATAAGTCTTTAGGGACCCAAAAGACCTCTCGAACAGCGACCAGTCTCTCGCCTTATCATGCCGATCGGTTTAGCTTTCTCCGAGGCGCTCGCCCAGCTCAGCAGGCGCAATCGCGATGGTTCTCCCAGTGCCACCTTAGCCGACGAGCGGGCGTAAGGCACCAAAACGTGGGGCCGGCAAACCCAACTATTGACCCAACACATGATTCGAGCCGATTCATATAATGCTATAAGTTCGGGTGCCGCACTTGTGAAAGTGTTCGGACTTATCACACCATAATCACGGGAACATAAGCCCTGGTGTGTTCGGCCGTACCAAAATATACGGGTGCAAGATGTCATTAGTGAACATATATGTAAAGTAATGCAATTACAAGCAAAAAGTGCTGCATTATTTATTCAAGGATACAAATAGTGCGGTAAGCAAGGGATTGGACTAAATAAACATGTCCCCCTCCAGGGGTGGGCTGCGGACTGGTGTATATAATTGGATTTAATGCTCGTAATGGAGACCACCTGAGTGTTTGTCGCAGTGTTTTTTCTTCCCTGGCTGTTGCATCGTGAGTTCGGCGGGTTCACCGCCGGACAGGACCTCTGGTGAACGGAGTCCTGTGTATACCAAGAAGGAAAATAATAATAAAAAAGAGTGACACACTTGTGAGCCCCTGGTGTGGTCGAGCCGCACTCTGGGTCCGTTGTGGTCGTGCCCCTCCCCCTAGGCCCATGGTATCTCCAGAGCGTAATGATGTACGCGGAGGGTTGGTCTTGCAATTATGCAAGGGCTGGGGTTGAGTCTGCGTTGCTACGCGTGCTCGGATCGTGCCAGGTGGTCTTGGTTGATGTTGCTTCGTGCGCGTTTGGCCGTATCCAGCCGTTTAACGCCCGGACTCGAAAATTGCCTTAAAAGGCTGCTCTGTACTTCGCCATGAGAGCGTGTGTGTTCCTCCGTTCGGAGGGAGCGTTCCGTATTTCCGTTGACCGTGATGACTCCACGAGGGCCTGGCATCTTGAGCTTGAGGTATGCGTAATGCGGCACCGCGTTGAACTTTGCAAACACGGTTCGTCCGAGCAGAGCGTGATAGCCGCTGCGGAATGGGACTATGTCAAAGATTAACTCCTCGCTCCGGAAATTGTCCGGGGATCCGAAGACCACTTCCAGTGTGACTGAGCCTGTACAATTAGCTTCGACACCTGGTATGACGCCTTTAAAGGTCTTCTTTGTAGGTTTAATCCTTGAGGGGTTTATGCCCATCTTGCGCACTGTATCCTGATAAAGCAGGTTCAGGCTACTGCCGCCGTCCATCAGGACTCTCGTGAGGTGAAATCCATCGACGATTGGGTCTAAAACCAATGCGGCGAATCCGCCGTGGCGGATGCTGGTCGGATGGTCTCTTTGATCGAAAGTGACCGGACAAGAGGACCATGGATTGAACTTCGGGGCGACTGGCTCCATCGCGTATACGTCCCTTAGTGCACGCTTTCGCTCCCTCTTGGGTATACGGGTTGCGTATATCATGTTTACCGTCTGCACTTGTGGGGGGAAACCCTTCTGTCCTCTACTGTTCGGCGGCCGGGTCTCTTCTTCATCATCGCTGTGCAGCCCCTTGTCGTTGTTTTCGGCAATTAACTTGCCTGCCTGCTTAAATACCCAACAATCTCTGTTGGTGTGGCTAGCTGGCTTTTCGGGGGTGCCATGTATCTGGAATGAGCGGTCGAGTATTCGGTCCAAATTGGACAGACCCGGAGTGGTTCTTTTGAATGGCTTCTTCCGCTGACCGGGTTTAGAGCCTCGGAATCCGGCATTGACTGCTGTATCCTCCTTGTCGTCGCCATTAACGTGGCGCTTGTTTTTTCTTCGACGCGACCTGCCGTTGTGGTCGTTAGTAACCGGACTGCCAGCATTTTTACTGAGGTTGTTGCTGCGAGCTAGCCAGCTATCCTCTCCCGCATAGAAGCGGGTCATTAGTGATGTGAGGGTTGCCATGGATTTCGGCTTTTCCTTTCCTAGGTGCCGGGCTAGCCATTCGTCACGAATGTTATGTTTGAAGGCTGAGAGGGCCTCTGCATCCGGACAGTCGATGATTTGATTTTTCTTTGTTAAGAACCGTGTCCAGAACTGTCTGGCCGATTCATCTGGCTGCTGAATTATGTGGCTTAGGTCATCGGCATCTGGTGGCCGCACATATGTGCCCTGGAAGTTGTCGAGGAATGCGGCTTCTAGGTCCTCCCAACACCCAATTGACTCTGCGGGCAGGCTGTTAAGCCAATGCCGAGCTGGTCCTTTAAGCTTGAGCGGGAGGTATTTGATGGCATGGAGATCGTCGCCGCGGGCCATATGGATGTGAAGGAGATAATCTTCGATCCAAACCGCGGGGTCTGTTGTGCCATTGTAGGATTCGATGTTGACGGGTTTAAACCCTTCAGGGATTTGATGATCCATTACTTCGTCAGTGAAGCATAGCGGGTGTGCGGTGCCTCTATATTGAGCAATATCACGACGTAGCTCGAGTGAGCGTTGTCTGCTGTGTTCGGCCCGGCCGGAGTTGTTGTATCCGACGCGACGGTATTCGTCGTGGGTCGTGGGGCGCCCACGTGATCCGTAGATGGATCTGGATTGCCTTGCTTTGTCCTAAAATATATCTCGCAAGTCCGGCGCGTTCCCTCTTGGCTTCGTACTTTTGGAGCGATGCCGGGGTATGGTCTTGGTGGAGGGCCTGGATGCCTCTCTGTCGCGACCACGGGGTGATCGGTCGGCCGTATTGTGCGCTGGTGAAGAAGGTATGTATGATTCTTCCTCTAATCGGGGGAGCGACTTGCGTTTTGGGTAACTCTTGGAGAGATGTTCGAGTTCATACTCTTCGGCCGCGAGGACCCCGGTCCATTTGTCGGCCAACAGGTCTTGATCAGCTTGAAGCTGCTGCTGCTTTTTCTTTAGGCTATTTGCCGTGGCGATAAGCCTGCGTTTAAAACGCTCTTGTTCGACGGGATCCTCTGGCACGACAAATTCGTCGTCGTTGAGGCTTGCCTCGTCTCCGGAGGGAGGTATGTAATTATCATCCTCGACCTCTTCGTCTGCCGCTCTCGTGAGGGCTTGCTTCGCATCCTCCCGTGCTGAATCTTGCTTTGGAGGGATTGTCTTCGGCACTTTCTGGGGTGTTGTTATCTCCTGTGCCGGAATCTCCATTCTTGCTGTGGCGGGATTTAGAGCAGCGCCGCTGACGTCGGCGCTTGGGCTGTTTCTTTAAGGAATCTGCCTCCACTGCTTCTTCGCCATCCCCATCTTTTGGGGTGTCCACCATGTATATGTCATATGACGAGGTGGTCTTCCAGTGCCCTGTAGGCGCTGGCTCTTGTTCGTCTTCGGCATCATCGTCCATACCGTCGATGTCGCCAGTCATAGTCTAGCATGTCGGTTAGATCGTCGACAGTGGCTACAAAGTGGGTGGTGGGTGGGTTTTGAATTTCTTCGTCGTCCACATCCCAACCATCCTGGCCGTAATCCGGCCAGGGCTCTCCGGATAGCGAGAGATGCTTTAGCGAATTTAGGATATCGCCAAAGGGTGAGTATTGGAAGATGTCCGCGGCGGTGAACTCCATGACCGGCGCCCAATCAGATTCGATTGGCAGGATCGCGGGAGGTTCGGAGTCCGGCAGGGAGTCCGGCACCTCGGAGTCATGAGCTTTGCAAGGGACAAGGTTAGTGTTTGGCTCCATCGCCGTGGGAGTTACAGCCCCCGAGGCAGTGTCCAGCCACCCATCCTCGATCTGCGCAATCGGCTCCGGACTAAGGGTCGGAGCGGATTCATGTGCAGCCACCAAGGCACTGTCCGGCGGCAGAGTTAGATCATGCCCATCGCGACAATGCGGCACGCTCGGCTGTGGCTCGGATCCATCGAAGATCAAGTCTCCGTGGATATCCGCCGTGAAGTTTAAGCTTCCAAATCTGACCTGACGGCCAAGGGCGTAGCTTTCGATCTGCTCCAGATGGCCAAGTGAATTAGCCCGCAGTGCGAAGCCGCCGAATACAAAGATCTGTCCAGGGAGAAAAGTCTCACCCTGGACAGCGTTGTTGTTGATTGAAGGAGCCATCAAGCCTATTGGCGACGATACAGAGGAACTCTCAATGAAAGCACCAATGTCGGTGTCAAAACCGGCGGATCTCGGGTAGGGGGTCCCGAACTGTGCGTCTAGGCGGATGGTAACAGGAGACAAGGGACACGATGTTTTACCCAGGTTCGGGCCCTCTTGATGGAGGTAAAACCCTACGTCCTGCTTGATTAATATTGATAATGTGTATTACAAGAGTGGATCTACCACGACATCAAGGAGGCTAAACCCTAGAAGCTAGCCTATGGTATGATTGTTGTAATGGAGGTTATGTCCTCTGGGACTAAAGCCCTCCGGTTTATATAGACACCGAGAGGGCTAGGGTTACACAGAGTTGGTTACAATGGTAGGAGATCTACATATCCGTATCGCCAAGCTTGCCTTCCACGCCAAGGAAAGTCCCATCCGGACACGGGACGGAGTCTTCAATCTTGTATCTTCGTAGTCTTGGAGTCCGGCGGACGATGATAGTCCGGCTGTCCGGACACCCCCTAGTCCAGGACTCCCTCACAGTCCCTTTGCAGTAGAATCACTTAGTCTTAGGCTTAGGTCCAGACTTTGGTTTCTTCACTTGAGCAGTAACTTGCTTGTTGTTCTTCTTGAAGTTCCCCTCTTCCCTTTGCCCTTTTTCTTGAAACTAGTGATCTTGTCCACCATCAACACTTTGATGTTTTTCTTTGATTTCTACCTTCGCCGATTTTTGCATCGCGAAGAGCTTGGGAATTGTTTTCATCATCCCTTGCATATTACAGTTCATCACGAAGTTCTACTAACTTGGTGGTGGTGACTAGAGAATTCTGTCAATCACTATCTTATCTGGAAGATTAACTCCCACTTGATTCAAGCGATTGTAGTACCCAGACAATCTGAGCACATGCTCACTAGTTGAGCGATTCTCCTCCATCTTTTAGCTATAGAACTTGTTGGAGACTTTATATCTTTCAACTCGGGTATTTGCTTGAAATATTAACTTCAACTCCTGGAACATCTCATATGGTCCATGACGTTCAAAACATCTTTGAAGTCCCGATTCTAAGCCATAAAGCATGGTGCACAAAACTATCAAGTAGTCATCATATTGAGCTAGCCAAACGTTCATAACGCCCGCATCGCTCTGCAATAGGTCTGTCACCTAGCGGTGCATTAAGGACATAATTCTTCTGTGCAGCAATGAGGATAAACCTCAGATCACGGATCCAATCCGCATCATTGCTACTAACATCTTTCAACACAATTTTCTCTAGGAACATATCAAAATTAACATATGAAAGCAATAACACAAGCTATTGATCTACAACATAATTTGCAAAATACTACCAACTCTAAGTTCATGATAAATTTAAGTTCAATTAATCATATTACTAAAGAACTCCCACTTAGACATCCCTCTAATCCTCTAAGTGATTACGTGATCCATATCAACTACACCATGTCCGATCATCACGTGAGATGGAGTAGTTTCAACGGTGAACATCAATATGTTGATCATATCTACTATATGATTCACGCTCGACCTTTCGGTCTCCGTGTTCCAAGGCCATATCTGTTATATGCTAGGCTCGTCAAGTTTAACCTGAGTATTCCGCGTGTGCAACTGTTTTGCACCCGTTGTATTTGAACGTAGAGCCTATCACACCCGATCATCACGTGGTGTCTCAGCACGAAGAACTTTCGCAACGGTGCATACTCAGGGAGAACACTTCTTGATAATTTTTGTGAGAGATCATCTTAAAATGCTACCGTCAATCAAAGCAAGATAAGATGCATAAAGGATAAACATCACATGCAATCAATATAAGTGATATGATATGGCCATCATCATCTTGTGCTTGTGATCTCCATCTCTGAAGCGCCGTCGTGATCACCATCGTCACCGGCGTGACACCTTGATCTCCATCGTAGCATCGTTGTCGTTACGCCATCTATTGCTTCTACGACTATCGCTGCCGCTTAGTGATAAAGTAAAGCAATTACGAATGCTTTGCATTTCATACAAGAAAGCGACAACCATATGGCTCCTGCCAGTTGCCGATAACTTCGGTTACAAAACATGATCATCTCATACAATAAAATATAGCATCACGTCTTGACCATATCACATCACAACATGCCCTGCAAAAACAAGTTACACGTCCTCTACTTTGTTGTTGCAAATTTTACGTGACTGCTACGGGCTGAGCAAGAACCGTTCTTACCTACGCATCAAAACCACAACGATAGTTCGTCAAGTTAGTGCTGTTTTATCCTTCGCAAGGACCGGGCGTAGCCACACTCGGTTCAACTAAAGTTGGAGAAACAGACACCCGCTAGTCACCTGTGTGCAAAGCATGGCGGTAAAACCAGTCTTGTGTAAGCGTACGCGTAATGTCGGTCCGGGCTGCTTCATCGAACAATACCGCTGAACCAAAGTATGACATGCTAGTAAGTAGTATGACTTGTATCGCCCACAACTCACTTGTGTTCTACTCGTGCATATAACATCAACGTATAAAACCTAGGCTCTGATACCACTGTTGGGGAACGTAGTAATTTCAAAAAAAATCCTACGCACACGCAAGATCATGGTGATGCATAGCAACGAGAGGGGAGAGTGTTGTCCACGTACCCTCATAGACCGTAAGCGGAAGCGTTATGACAACGCGGTTGATGTAGTCGTACGTCTTCACGATTCGACCGATCCAAGCACCGAACGTACGGCACCTCCGAGTTCAGCACACGTTCAGCTCGATGACGATCCCCGGACTCCGATCCAGCAGGGTTTCGGGGATGAGTTTTGTCAGCACGACGGCGTGGTGACGATGATGATGTTCTACCGACGCAGGGCTTCGCCTAAGCACCGCAACGATATGACCGAGGTGGAATATGGTGGAGGAGGGAACCGCACACGGCTAAGGAACGATCATGAAGATCAACTTGTGTGTCCAGAGGTGCCCCCTGCCCCCGTATATAAAGGAGCCAAGGGGGAGGGGGCGGCCGTCCAAGGAGGGCGCGCCAAGGGGGAGTCCTACTCCCACCGGGAGTAGGACTCCCTTTTTTCCTAGTTGGAGAAGGAGAAGGAGGAAGGAGGAGGAAGAGGGGAAGGAAAGGGGGGCGCCGCCCCCCTCTCCTTGTCCTATTCGGACTAGGGAGGGGAGGGGCGCAGCCCACCTCTTGCCTCCTCTCCTCTTCTCCCTTAGGGCCCATGAAGGCCCAATAACCCCCGGGAGGGTTCCGGTAACCCCCCGATGCTCCGGTAAAATCCTGATTTCACCCGGAACCATTCCGATATCCAAATATAGGCTTCTAATATATCAATCTTTATGTCTCAACCATTTCGAGACTCCTCGTTATGTCCGTGATCACATCCGGGACTCCGAACAACCTTAGGTACATCAAAACTTATAAACTCATAATAAAACTGTCACAGTAACGTTAAGCGTGCAGACCCTACGGGTTCGAGAACTATGTAGACATGACCTAGAACTATTCTCGGTCAATAACCAATAGCGGATCCTGGATGCTCATATTGGCTCCTACATATTCTACGAAGATCTTTATCGGTCAAACCGCATAACAACATACTTTGTTCCCTTTGTCATCGGTATGTTACTTGCCCGAGATTTGATCGTCGGTATCCAATACCTAGTTCAATCTCGTTACCGGCAAGTCTCTTTACTCGTTACGTAATGCAACATTCCGTAACTAACTCATTAGCTACATTGCTTGCAAGGCTTATAGTGATGTGCATTACGAGAGGGCCTAGAGATACCTCCCCACAATCGAGTGACAAAACCTAATCTCGAAATCGCCAACCCAACATGTACCTTCGGAGACACCAGAGAGCTCCTTTATAATCACCCGATTCGTTGTGACGTTTGGTAGCACACAAAGTGTTCCTCCGGTAAACGGTAGTTGCATAATCTCATAGTTACAGGAACATGTATAAGTCATGAAGAAAGCAATAGCAACATACTAAACGATCAAGTGCTAGGCTAACGAAATGGGTCATGTCAATCACATCATTCTCCTAATGATGTGATCCCGTTAATCAAATGACAACACATGTCTATGGTTAGGAAACATAACCATCTTTGATTAATAAGCTAGTCAAGTAGAGGCATACTAGTGACGTTATGTTTGTCTATGTATCCACACATGTATCATGTTTCTGGTTAATACAATTCTTGCATGAATAATAAACATTTATCATGATATGAGGAAATAAATAATAACTTTATTATTGCCTCTAGGGCATATTTCCTTCAAGGATAGTAATAAAAGATAGGCCCTTCGCAGAGGGAAGCAGAGGTTGTCATGCGCGTTTAGGGTTGATGCACAAAATCTTAATGCAAAAGAACGTCACTTTATATTGCCCCTTGTATGTGAACCTTTATTATGCAGTCCGTCGCTTTTATTGCGTCCACAACAAGTTCGTACAAAGCTTATTTCTCTACACTAATAAGTCATGCATATTTAAAGAGCAATTTTTATTGCTTGCACCGATGACAACTTACTTGAAGGATCTTACTCAATCCATAGGTAGATATGGTGGAATCTCATGGCAAAACTGGTTTAAGGGTATTTGGAAGAACAAGTAGTATTTCTACTTGGTGCTGAGAATTTGGCTAGCATGAGGGGGAAAGGCAAGCTCAACACGGTAGAGGATCCATGACAATATACTTTATCTCAGATATAAGAAAACATAACTCATTATGTTGTCTTCCTTGTCCAACCTCAACTCTTTAGCATGTCATATTTTAATGAGTGCTCCCAATCATAAAAGATGTCAATGATAATATATCTATATGTGAAACCTCTCTTTCCTTATTACTTCCTATTAATTGCAACGATGACCAAAGCTATATTTTCCAACTCCCAACAACTTTAAATCATCGTATTCTTTCAATGTGAAGTCATTACTTTCAATAAGATCAATATGAACTCTTTGACTATTTTTATTCTTTTTCTTCTAATCACCCAAGATCATGGCAAAATACTCAAGCCCTTGACTCAACACTAATCTTTATTATATAGCTCACGGATTCGATTACAAAGAAGGATCATAAAGTAAAACTCAAAACTAGATCATGCCATGACTTTATTCTACTAAATCAAGATACTACTAATACGATCGAACTAACAAAAAAACGGTTGCCAGGGGAGTGCCCATACCCAGGTGATTATGTCTCCTTCTTTGTTGTTGGCAGTGGAGGTGTTGATGATGATGCAAGCTTGTCGTCCACCTTCCATGGCATAGGCTCACCATCATAGAAGGATGATCGAGTCTCCGGGATCCTCAAATCTGCAGCCAAACTCATCCTTTTAAATATATATTCATACTCACAATTTTGGTTTTGCATATCATAGATTTGGGCTTGGAGGTGCTCGATCTTCTCATGTAGCTTGAAGATGGCTTCCTCGGTCTTTTTGGCATCCGGCTCATAGTTGTTGGTGAACTCCATGAGCATCTTGTGGGTAGCGTTGATTCCACGCTCCACCATCCCCTGCACTTGAAAACTTGTTGCTCCATTGCTTCGAGCCTCAACTCCACGCTTCAGGTTCCCTTTGGTCCCTCAACATCGCGGATGTGCAGCAACCCATCACGCATCTCAATGGTTTGAGGGTGTCGCAGCACCTCCGCGAGGTAAGGGTTGATCACCTTATCGAAGAACTTGTCCTTTGAAGCACTTGGGGTCGTCATGATGATCTAGACCTGTCAGAAAAACAGCTCGAAACAAGAACAGGGGAGATTTGCGTGATACGAGAGTCAAAACCTTCGAGAGTACATATAATGAATTTTTACCGACCAAAATACGTATCGTGCACGGAAACGGAGTCCGGAGGGCACACGAGGTGCTCACGAGGTAGGGGGCGCGCCCTCCACCCTCGTGGAGGCCTCGTGTCCTCCTCGGACTGCTACTTATTTTTCTATTTTTCTAAATATTCCAAAACAGAGAAATATTGCCTTAAAAATTATTTTGGAGTCAGTTTACTTACTGTACCACATACCTATCCCTTTTCGGAGTCTGGAACATTCTGGAAAGTGTCCCTTATGTACTCCTCCGGGGTTACGGTTTCAACAATATTAGTCTCAACATTTATAGGATTACCTAAGATATAGTGTTTGATCCTTTGACCGTTTACCACCTTCGGATTTGTGCATGCGAAGTTGTTGATTTTTATGGCACCGGAATGATAGACTTCCTCGATAACGTAGAGACCTTCCCATTTGGAGAGAAGTTTTCCTGCAAAAAATCTTAAACGAGAGTTGTATAGCAATACATAATCACCTAAATTAAACTCACGCTTTTGCATCCTTTTGTCATGCCATCTTTTAACTTTTTCTTTGAACAACTTGGCATTTTCATAAGCTTGGGTTCTCCATTCATCAAGTGAGCTGATATAAAATAACCTCTTCTCACCGGCAAGTTTGAAATCATAGTTGAGCTCTTTAATAGCCCAGTATACCTTATGTTCTAGTTCGAGAGGTAAGTGACAAGCTTTTCCATAACATACCCATGGGATTCTTATATGCAGTTCTATAGGCCCATAATGCATCATCAAGTTTCTTGGAACAATTCTTTCTAGACCTATTGACAGTCTTTTGCAAAATTAATTTGAGCTCTCTATTGCTCAATTCTACTTGACCACTAGACTGCGGGTGATATGGAGATGCAATTCTATGATTAACGTCGTATTTAGCAAGCATCTTACGGAAAGCACCATGAATAAAGTGTGAACCACCATCAGTCATTAAGTATCTAGGGACTCCAAACCTCAGAAAAATAACTTCCTTAAGCATTTTAATAGAAGTGTTATGATCAGCACTACTAGTTGGAATAGCCTCTACCCACTTAGTAACGTAATCAACAGCAACTAAAATATGAGTATATCCATTAGAGGCAGGAAAAGGTCCCATATAATCAAAGCCCCAAACATCAAATGGTTCAATAACAAGTGAATAGTTCATAGGCATTTCTTGACGTCTACTAATATTACCAATTCTTTGACATTCATCACAAGACAAAACAAACTTACGGGCATCCTTGAAGAGAGTAGGCCAATAAAAACCGGATTGCAATACCTTATGTGCAGTTCTATCTCTAGCGTGGTGTCCTCCATAAGCCTCGGAGTGACACTTGCGTAGGATCTGTTCCTGTTCATGCTCAGGTACACAACGTCTAATAACACCATCTACTCCTTTGTAAAGATATGGGTCATCCCAAAAGTAATGTCGCAAGTCACAGAAATTTTTTCTCTTTTGTTGGTATGTGAAGCTAGGTGGTATAAATTTAGCAACAATATAATTAGCATAATCAGCATACCACAGAGTGCTACGAGAAGTACTTATGACATTTAATTGTTCATCAAGAAAGCTATCATCAATAGGTAGTGGGTCATCAAGAACATTCTCTAACCTAGACAAGTTGTCTGCAACGGGGTTCTCAGCTCCTTTTCTATCAACAATATGTAAATCAAATTCTTGCAGCAGGAGAACCCATCTAATAATTCTAGGTTTCGCATCTTTCCTTTCCATAAGATATTTAATAGCAGCATGATCTGTGTGAATAGTAACTTTGGAATCAACAATATAGGGTCTGAATTTATCACAAGCAAATACAACTGCTAAAAGTTCCTTTTCGGTAGTAGCATAATTTCTTTGAGCATTGTCTAGAGTCTTACTAGCATAATGGATAACATTTAATTTCTTATCAACTCTTTGCCCTAGAACAGCTCCTACAGCATAATCACTAGCATCACACATAATTTCAAAGGGTAAATTCCAATTAGGTGGCTGAACAACAGGTGCAGAGACTAATGCTTTCTTAAGTATTTCAAATGCTTCTACACAATTATCATCAAATACAAATGGTACATCTTTTTGTAATAAATTAGTCAGTGGCCGAGAGATTTTTGATAAGTCCTTAATGAACCTCCTATAAAATCCAGCATGACCAAGGAAACTTCTTATACCTTTGATGTCCTTGGGACATGGCATCTTTTCAATAGCATCAACCTTGGCTTTATCAACTTCAATACCTCTTTCAGAAACTTTGTGCCCCAAGACAATATCTTCATTAACCACAAAGTGGCACTTTTCCCAATTCAAGACAAGATTAGTTTCTTCACATCTCTGCAAAACTCGAGCAAGATTGCTCAAGCAATCATCAAAAGAGGAACCATAGACGGAAAAGTCATCCATGAAAACCTCACAAATTTTCTCACAAAAGTCAGAGAATATAGCTATCATGCATCTTTGAAAGGTAGCAGGTGCATTACATAAACCAAAAGGCATACGTATATAAGCAAAAGTACCAAAAGGGCATGTAAAAGTAGTCTTTGATTGATCTTTAGCCGACATAGGTATTTGAGAAAAACCAGAATAACCATCTAGAAAGCAATAATGTGTATGTTTGCATAATCTTTCTAGCATTTGATCTATAAAAGGTAAGGGGTAATGATCTTTCTTAGTAGCCTTATTTTATTTGCGGAAATCAATTACCATCCTATAACATGTGATAATTCTTTGCGGAATCAATTCATCTTTGTCATTAGGGACAACAGTAATACCTCCCTTCTTAGGGACACAATGGACAGGACTTACCCACTGACTATCAGCAACGGGATAAATTATACCTGCCTCCAAAAGCTTGAGTATTTCCTTTCTTACCACTTCTTTCATTTTAGGATTCAAACGTCATTGAGGATCACAAACTGGTTTGGCATCAGTTTCCAAATTTATTTTATGTTGACATAGAGTGGGACTGATGCCCTTAAGATCATCTAGAGTATATCCAATAGCAGCACGGTGCTTTTTCAGAGTTTTCAATAATCTTTCTTCTTCATGCTCTGAAAGGTTAGCACTAATAATGACAGGATATATTTTCTTTTCATCAAGATAAGCATATTTAAGATTATCAGGCAAAGGTTTAAGCTCAAACACAGGATCACCCTTGGGTGGAGGAGGATCCCCTAGGATTTCAACAGGCAAATTGTCTTGCAGAATAGGTTCCTGTTTAAAGAATACTTCATCTATTTCCCTTCTATCATTCATGAACATATCATTTTCATGGTCTAGCAAATAGTGTTCTAAAGGATCACTAGGAGGTACAGCAATAGAAGCAAGACCAATAATTTCATCCTTACTAGGCAATTCTTCCTCATGATGTTGTTTACTAAATTTAGAGAAATTAAACTCATGAACCATATTGTCGGTGTCAAAACCGGCGGATCTCGGGTAGGGGGTCCCGAACTGTGCGTCTAGGCGGATGGTAACAGGAGACGAGGGACACAATGTTTTTTACCCAGGTTCGGGCCCTCTCGATGGAGGTAAAACCCTACGTCCTGCTTGATTAATATTGATGATATGGGTAGTACAAGAGTAGATCTACCACGAGATCAAGGAGGCTAAACCCTAGAAGCTAGCCTATGGTATGATTGTTGTAATGTAATGTTAGTCCCCACGGACTAAGGCCCTCCGGTTTATATAGACACCGGAGAGGCTAGGGTTACACAGTAGTCGGTTACAATGGTAGGAGATCTACATATCCATATTGCCAAGCTTGCCTTCCACGCCAAGGAAAGTACCTTCCTGACACGAGCCGGAGTCTTCAATCTTCTATCTTCGTAGTATGGGAGTCCGGCGGATATTGATAGTCCGGCTATCCGGACACCCCCTAGTCTAGGACTCCCTCAGTAGCCCCTGAACCAGTCTTCAATGACGATAAGTCCGGCGTGCATAATGTTCGGCATTGCAAGGCGGGTTCCTTCCTTGAATAATCCAGGGAAGATGATGAACACCAGGATAGTGTCCGGCTCTGCAAAAATAATTTCCACATTCCACCGTAGAGAGGATAAAACATATACACTGATTCAATCTGCTGACGTATTATGCGGCGCACCATCACACCGCTACCGAGCCCTTGTTTGAATTGCTCTTTACTTATTCCACCTCAGCACGTTTAGCGAAGCGGTTTCCTTGGCACGTCTTGTCGAAGCAGAGATCGTGTCCCCTTTATTCCGGGATCCTCATCAATACGTGCGTGGGTAACCCAACCGTTCCCGTCGCCACGCCTCCTCTATCGAAGGGGGAATCCTAAACGGTCACGGAGACGGCCCTTGGTATTTCTTCCCCTTTATAAGGGGACCAAGGCCCGTCCTTGTCTTTCAACCTCGCATCGAATCTTTCCTCTGCTCCCAGTTCCAGCACCTAGAGCTTCAGATTCGAGCGCTTCGGATCCACAACAATGTCCGGCTCCGACCTCCAGGGCCGGTGGGTGCCCTCCTCCGTCACGGAGGAGGACATATTGAAGTTGCGTGAGGCCAAGTACACGGCCTCTGGTTTCAGACAGTTGCTGCCCGGGCAGGCCGTGCAGCCCCGAGCCCGGCGAATCGTCGCCAAGCATCTCACCTCCGTCGGGATTAGGCTTCCCGCGGATCCCTTCGTGAGAGGGCTCTGTTCTACTACGGGCTGGACTTCCATGACTTGGCTCCGAGTCCATCCTCCATATCTCCGCATTCATTATTGTGCGAAGCCTTCCTCCGTCATCCCCCACTTTGGCCTGTGGCTGAAAACATTTAAGGTGGAGCCAAGATGATCGGGCGTCAGCGAGTCTTGTGAGCGGCGGGCGACCATAAGCAAGAAGGTCGATGCCCGTGGCTCGAAGGTTCCTTCAAGAGGCTGGGATTGTGGCAGCGGAGTGGTTTTACATCACTTGCTCCAAGGGCGACAAGCAAAGCCGCCGCCCTCCTTCCGCCCGGGACCTCCACGCCAACTGATGTTGTGGGTCAACCAAGGGCTCAATTGGGGTCCGTCCAAGGACGTGCCCTCACTGCAGGGCCGGATTCGAGAACTCCAAACAAGGGAGATCGATCTGGTCAAGGTGATGCAGGTCATGCTAATAAGGCACCTCCTACCCTGCAAACGTCGTCCTTTCCGTCTATGGGAATTCAATCCGGAGGGACCTCGTATTCTCCAGCATTTTATGGGTGCGACACCCATGGAGATGTACAAGCTGTTTTTCGGACCGCAAGTGGTGTGTCCGGATTCAGCCGAGGACGCAGGCCTGAGCCGCGATTGCCCGGATACTCAGGTAAATAGCTCAGAGCCCGTACACTCTATTTGTATGCCTTTCAAAAGTTCGTCTCCTGACCCTTTGTTCTTTGCAGGAATGGGTGGCGCGATCAAGGCTGATAAGGTGTCCGGCCCCCCTCCCAGAGACCGCACTAGAGCCCGTGCTGGTCAGAATGTTGGAGGTCGTGCCCACAGAGGGGGGCGACGGGGGAAATAAAGGAGCTAATACTTCGCCCAAGGAGGCGACTGAAGAGGAGGGAACCAAGGATCCCTCCCTTCAGAGGGAGAAGAGGACCGCCTCAAGATCCGGAGGCCAAAGCCCTAAGCGTGGGAAGAAATCCTCACCGGGGGGTCCGGCGTCCGGAGAGAATCCGGACGCGCAATCATCGCCGAAGGACCAGCTCTCCAACGAGCCGTAAGTACGAAAGAGGAAGTTAATTAATAAAGTACCTTCATTTACGCTACAGAGGTAACGAAATATTTATATCGCAGTTCGGATCTGCAGCCGTCTCGAGATGAGTTCATCCTCGGGGACCTTCTTCCGGAGATGATGGAGAGCGTCGCGCTCCGTCTGCCGCGCCGCCAGATGAGGCAAAGCGAGCCCGGTGTAAATCACGGAGGGCGTCCCGAGTCCGGAGGGCGAGAGTTCGGCCCCAGCAGAAGCGGCCGGGAGAAGCAAGAGTCTGCTTGAGAGGGCGTCCATTTCAGAAGATCACCGTGCGTTTATCGTATGGTGATTGGAAGGATTTCGTCCGTGGCGGATGCGTGGACGCCGCCATGAGCTTCTTTGGCGGGTTTTGAGGTATGTGAAAATAACGCACCCCTGTGTTTTTAACAGTTGTGCATATAAAAAATGCGCCCTGTATAGATAGTAGCCCCTGAGACTCGGTAGGTTGTCGAAGACGACAGCGTGCCGAGGATCGAAAATCTCAACATCTCAGGTAATGAATACCGCCGTTATGAAACAGGTGGCGGATAGTCCGGGGGCCAGCCGGACTAATGAGTTTGCCGAATTGAGTCGACTTGACGTGGCGATCTTGACATCGCACTTGTCAACCAGCGACTTGACGAGTCGCAAAGGTAAATAAATTCCCCACAGCTGCTTTATTTAATGGGGGTGAAGCCCACCTCGATAAATTATATCTTTGTATACAGATGGTGCTGCTGCGGTGGAGAGTCTTGGGCGAACTTGCTCTAGCTAAGGAGCAAGCCCGAAGGAGTGACGCGCTGCCTCTAGGGCGGCCGAGGAGTTGAAGGTCGAAAAATGGCGCCTTGCCTAAGCGGGGCGGAGGTGGCGATTGGCCAAGAAATTAAAGGATGCTACCGACCACAATGAGGCCCTTGACAAGGAGCGCTTACGGGCGGGAAGACCTGAAGAAGGCCACCGCGAAGCCAAGGATGCCCGCTCTGCAATCTGAGCTCTGAAGGAGGAGCTCGCCAAGCCGGAGAGATCGCGGTGGCAAGCCTTTTCTCGATCGTCGCCGGTTTATGGGCGCCAAATCGCTCAATTTGAGCGGCGGTGGAGTTCGGAGGATCCGTATATGGACTTGGCTGCGAGTGCGGTGATGCCGTTAAGCACTTCCGAGCCAAGGGGATCCGAGGCGGAAGAGTTGTATTGGTCTCAATTCCACAGCCGGATCGCCCTCTTCCGCCGACGGACAGGTTGGCGAATGGGCGAACTAAAAAACTGTCGGGATGGCCATGGCTGACATCGTGGCCCATGTCCGCTAGAGAGGTCCAAGGCGACGAGCTACTTTGGCTTATTACAGCAATTCCTTGGGGCGGTGCCGCATATAAAGGAGATAAGCGGTCGGCCTGCATCGAGGGCGCGGATGGCTCTTGCCCGTGAAGGCGCATTATCCGGAGATGGATGCCACCGCCGTTGCCACCTGTCCGGATGAAAGCCGGCTCCTGCCGAGCACTACCGGAGAAGTCATGCGCGTGCTCAGTAAAGTAGAGGCGCGAGTGCTCAAAGAATGTAACGTTCAAATGAATGCACGTTACCTTGTAAATCAATGATTATAGTATGAATGCTTTTTATACTTGTGCTTCCAAGTAGTAAAACTTCTCTGTCGGCCATTTAAGTATACTTGTGTATAACTGAAAGATGTAGTCTTGACTTCAACCCCTCGCACAAGGTCTTTGGGGTGTTCATAAAATAGCTGCCACACTTAATCCGGCGTCTCGGTCCTGTTATAAGGAGGTGGTAGCGTGGCGAACGAGGCAATCCGGACTATAGTGCTTTATCTCTTTCACTTAGCCAATGGAGCTCGAGGGTGGGGCTCGACATAGCCCTGGTGGCACCGCGCATCTCCGGATTCGGGTGTGCGTATGTGCTTGACCGGGAAGCGGTCCTTCATCAAAGCGGGAATTCTAAACATTCCGATAGTCGATCGAGTGGTGACCGGACTCTTGCTATATCATGACGATCGGTTTTGGCTTTCTCTCTTGAGGTGCTCGCCCAAATTAACTGGGCACTGTCGCATAGTTCTCCTAGTGCCGCGTTAGCGGGTGATCTGAGCGTAAGGCAGCAAAACACAGAGGCGGGCAAACCCAACATTTGACCAAAGACATGATTCGGAGCTGATGCATATAATGCCTAACTTCGAGGCGCCGAACACTCCGAAGGTGTTCGGACTTTATAATAATGGGCAGAATTATGCCCTAAGCCCCTAGTGTCGAATGCGGGCATGGTCTTGACGCGCCGATGCCAAAGCGTCAGGCTCCGCTTTGGCTATAGGAAGAAGCCAAGGGAGAGTAACAACAAGAGACAGTGATAAAAAGGTCTACACAGGGCCTTAATCTGAAAAGAATCCTGGCAACGGGTCCCTCTGCGTCTGCGCTGTGTCTCCGTTCTTGCCGTTATCACTGGCGGGTAAGCACGTTGTTCATCTGTAGAAAAGAGGAACGTTTAGTTTTAGAAACAGTTTGTGCAAAAGATATGCAAAAGAATAAGTATAAAAATTAAAGCTTGGTTTTTATAAAACCGCGGTCGAGTTGTCTTAGCCAGCCCCTTGTGAAAGGGTATGCGGCTAGGAGCCCTAACTTTCTGAGTCGGATTCGTTTATCCGAGTCCGGGTCTTTAAGTGACCCGATGCAAATGGTGCCATGTGGACCGGGCATCTTTAGTGTAAGAGACGCGTAATGCGGTATGGCGTTGAAGCAGACAAAAGCCTTTCGTCCCAAGAGTGCTTGATATTCACTTTCAAATGGGACGGTGTGTAAGATTAGTTTCTCGCGTCGAAAGTTGCTCGGCGATCGGAACATGACTTCTACTAATATCGAGCCTGTGCACTTGGCGTAAGGGCCTGGCGTCACTCCTTTGAAGGAAGTGCGGCTATGTCAAATTTTAGTAGGGTCTATCCCCATCCGACGGATTGTGTTTGAATATAGCAGGTTTAAGTCGCTGCCTCCGTCCATTAGGACGTTTGTGAATTGTAATCCGTCTATTATAGGATTCAATATCAGGGGAGTCCGTCCCGCGTTTCGAACGCTTCTGGAATAGTCCGGGTGGTCGAAAGTGATTGGTTTGGATGTCCAATTTATGCGTCTGCTTGGCTGGGCGTCTGAAGCTCTTTTAGAAAGTGCCGCACTATTTTTCGTGTTATCACATGAAGTGAGTTTACTGCTTTGACCCCTTGTGGGAAAGTCTTTTGTTTTCGGTGCCCTGTTGGCGGGTTTCTCTTCTTAAACTTGACGCGTCGAGCCCCTTGTGTTCGGCATTTAATCGGCTGGACTATTTAAAAACCCAACAATCCCTGTGGGTGTGATTTGCGGGTCTCCCGGGGGTGCTATGGATTTGACATATCCGACCCAGAATTTTGTGTAAGTTGGACAGTTCGTCGCTGTCATCCTTGAGGGGCTGAGTTTTGTTATTGGGCCGCGAGCTTTTGAATCCGGCGTTAACTGCCGTGCTCTTTGGGCTTTTCTCTTTATTCCGGCGCTGTTCTTTTCTGCGCCGTGATTTTCCGTTTCCATCTCTTATCTCGGATGTACTTGGGTCGCTGGTGCTGCTTCTTGCTAGCCAACTATCCTCTCCCGCACAAAACCGGGTCATGAGGCTTGTTAGTGCGGACATTGTCCTCGGTTTCTCTTGGCCGAGGTGCCTGGCGAGCCATTCGTCTCGGACATTGTGCTTGAAAGCTGCTAAGGCTACGACGTACGGACAGTCGACTATTTGGTTCTTTTTGGTAAGAAACCTGTTCCAGAATTTCCACGCCGACTCTCCGGGCTGTTGAGTTATATGACTTAAATCATCAGCGTCTGGAGGACGTACATAAGTCCCTTGAAAATTTGTTCTGAATGCTTCCTCGAGCTCTTCCCAACTTCCAACAGTGTTTTCTGGGAGGCTTTTGAGCCAATGACGGACTGGCCCTTTGAGCTTGAGGGGTAGATATTTTATGGCGTGGAGATCGTCTCCTCTGGCCATGTGTATATGTAGTATATAATCTTCTATCCAGACTCCAGGGTCTGTTGTTCCATCGTAGGCCTCTATGTTTATGGGTTTAAACCCTGCTGGAAATTCATGGTCCAGTGCCTCATCGGTGAAACATAGTGGGTGTGCGGCGCCTCTGTATTTGTGTGCTCCGTTGTCATCAGACACTTGGCGTGTTGCCTTGCTTCTTGGGGCCTTCTCCTTTGGCCCATAAATGGACCTGGCTGGGCCATCTATCCTTCCGAGTTCATTGGTGGAGTTGTGTGTGGCGCCTCTTTCAGAATTTGGCCTGTCGTCTGGCCGTCTATCCGGCCAGGCGGCCCTTTTATTTTTGGACGGTGGGGGTTCTATGGCCTCCTCGTCAAATTCTGGTAGCAGCTTGCGTTTAGGGTAGCTCTTTGATTGATGGCCATTGTCGTACTTATCTGCGGTGTTGAGCACTTTGCCCCATCTCATTTTGAGTGTTTCTTCCGCTGTTATGAGCTTCCGTTTTTCCTTCTTCAGGCTTCTTGCAGTGGTGCCAAATCCTTCCCGGAGGTTCTTATTCTCCGGCGACGTGTCCGACATGTGGTGGTTCGGACTGTTGTCTTCGCCGGGCTTTGATTGACTATCTGACTCGTCGTGTTTGGACGGTTGCTTATGTGCGTGTTAAATCGTCGATTGTGAGCCCTGCCAGATAGCGGGCTTGTTGGGGCGTTGTTGTCGTCGGCGGGGCTTAGCGCGGCGTTTTCGCCGTCGCTTTGGTCGTTTATCGGCAGTGTTATCTGCCGTGGCCCATTGGTCCTCGTTATCGCACCCCTTTGGGGTATCCACCATGTGTATGTCATGCGACAAGGTGGTCCTGTTGTGCTGTATAAGCTCTATTTTTTGTTCGTCTCCGGCATAAATCGTCTATCCGTCGATGTCTTGGCGTCATAATCTAGCATGTCGGTTAGATAAATGACAATGGCTACAAAGTGGGTGGTGGGTGGGATCTGAATTTCTTCGTCGTCCGAACCCCAACCATCCTGGCCGTAGTCCGGCCAGGGATCTCTTGATAACGAGAGATGTTTCAGTGAATTCAGGATATCGCCAAAAGGCGAGTGCTGGAAGATGTCCGCGTCGGTGAATTCCATAAGCAGCGCCTGTCGGTGTACTAAGGTAGGGGGTACCTCAGTACCCCAACTTGTGCATCGGGCAGCCGCAGCTCCCCGTAACTGGATCCACCATATGCTTGCGGAGACCATTCCTGCTCCATACCAAGCCATTCAAGAACAAAGTGTACAAGACGAAGCTCGAGACCCGGCAAGAGGAGCTTGCCGGAAGGCCGTTCTGGCCCAAGTTTACATCACTCGTGCAAGCTCGGCGAGAGGAGCTCGCCGGGAGACCGGAAGACTACGCCACGAAGACACGCCTCGGCGCTTATCAGCGTCGGCAAGGGCCGAGGGCGGCAAGTCCAGAGCCCGACAAGCTCCCGGGCCCGGCAAGATCAGGATCCCGGCAAGGTACTTGCCGGGCGAGCAGCGAAGCGTGCCCCGCGCTCCAGCTCATCCGCCCACGCGTCGCCCTCAACTTTCTCCAGAGACGCGTGGCGGGTGGCTGTGCTGCATGAGGGGTGCGGTGGCACTCCACGGTGGTGGCTCCATCGCTGTGGCAAACGGAGACGCAAAGGCGGGAGCTTTTGGGGCGACGGCGACGGGCATTTAATGCTCTTGTCCCCCTGTCAAAAGTAGGTAGAATCCATTGTTCAAGCCTTTGTGCTGCCTGTGTTCCCGCAGACCGTTAACTACCACCTCTTTTACATTTTACCCCTCTTCCCTCGTTGACACTGTCGGTGACCCCTTGCCCTATAAAAGGAGGCCAATGCACAACGTGGGGGGTTCGGAGGTTCGGATCCTGGGCAACTATAGCGCCAGGGGTTCGGCTAGTTCCATTGACAAAGACCACACCACCATACGCCGCGTTCAGGGCAAGATCAAATACAACACAAAGCAGCAGAGGGTTTTCTGCGACCATCGCGCCCGAAGCTGGGTAAAAATCCCCCGCACGCATCGCCTCGATCTGCTCTCCGCGCAGCCTCCGCCCTCGTACCGAACTCACGAAGGGGCCGACCCCGGCCCCATAGGTGCCGCGCCCATCGCGCGACATCTTTAGCGCGCCCGGTAGAAGCGTCGAGGTTGTCGCGGACCTGATCCGGCGTTCAAGCGCCGCGTTCTTCATCAACATCTCCGGTTTCATCAGCTACTTCATCGACAACTGCGTCATGGCTCCGAAGACGAGGGCCTCCAGGGTTGCAGACCCGTCTGCGTCTCACCCGCCGCTACCGGAGCCAGCGGTAGGCGGAGGAGACGCCGGCGGAAGGGTGGACACCGGCGAGGGCACTTTCGCGGTGCCACGAGATCGAGGATGCAGGCGGATGACCGCGCCTCGGCCTCCGTAGATCCCGTCCATCTCAACGCCTGACGACCCAGCAGCGCCGTGCCATAAGGCGTGGTACTCGCACGCTGGGACAAGAACATGCCGGGGGCTCGCGGGACGCTCCGGACCGCTGTCCATGCATGAGCAAAGCAAAGGTGCCGAGGGAGAACTTTGCTCCTCCTATCGCTATTAGGGGTCCGAGCATGCTCTGTACCTCGCGCCGCTCGCTCCCGCTCCCCCTACGCTCCGGCAAGCGTATCTCCTTGGAGCGCCATGCTGTCGCCGAGGACGCGCCATCGAGCTCTAAGTCCGGCGAGGACGGCTCTGGTGCTTACTCCGACAAGCGCAGCTCCTCGGAACGCTCTAAGCCCGGCGGAGATAGCTCAGGTGCTCGTTCCGGCTAACGCACCTCTCCGGAGTGCTGCGGTGCCGCCAAGAGCGCGCCATCGAGCTCCATCGGCAAGTGCAAAGAAACGAGAAAAAGAAAAGCTAAGTTGCTCGAGCTTTCGTGCAGAAGCACTCCTTAATTCCATGCTTTTTTATGTTATATCCCTCGCGCATTCGCCCTTTGTACGCGAAACCTGTGCGCGGAGGAGCCTGCCTGTGAAAGGTCGCACCCTTACTTTGCTTCGAACACACTCAACGAGGTAAGAGTGAGTCGCGACCAACCAGCGCCCTCGTTCGTTTGAGTCTGCTCGGCAAGTTAAGCGTCGCTGACTAGAAGCGGCAAGGTTGCTTGCGGAGCGGCACCAGCCAAGCGGGCTGCTGATGTTCCGCACTCAACAAGCGTGTTAAGCACCGACAAGTTACCTAGAAGCGTGGGGTGGAGCGCGCCAAAGGATGTAGGGCGAGAGGGTATAACGTGGCGAGCCTGCCGTGGCGTCGCCCTTCAGATGAGAAACTTGGGCGCGAGAGGGCCGAGTCGTGGTCGATTGCGTGCTTGTTTTGTTTCGAGTCCGCTCAACAAACACAAGTGTGCTGCTGCACCTTATCTTGCTTTCGAGCCTGCTCGACAAGTTAAGCGTCGTAATCGGCCCGACAAGGTTGCTTGCCGGAAGCAACACCGCCGGCGGGCTGCCCCGCGCTCGGCAAGCGTGTTCGCCCCGGCAAGCTCCCCGAAAGCGTAGAGCACAAACATACGAGGGGCAAGGCACGGCATTGTATTGCATAGTCAAGGTTTATATATACATATACATGAAACAGTTGCATGTCTACCTCAGTTGTTTTCATGACTGAATTTGCAGCAACAAGGAGGGACCGAAGGATCACACCAGCGCCTGGGGCCCGGCAAGCCTGGGTCGCCGGGGGCTGCGGGTGCCAGGGTTCTTCCTCGGCAATCCAGCCTCACTGGGGGCTGCTAGAGCCAAGATTCGTCTCCGGCAAGACAGAGTGGCTGGGGCTGCAATATCGATGAGTTTTCATCCTCGTCATGCATCCCCTATGGACCGGAAATGCGGGGCTGCGTCTTTGAGCGGCGTGTTGTGTAAAACCCGTACGCGGAGGAGCCGAGCCGTGGCCCAGTTGCGTACTTGGTTTGTTTCCGAGTCCGCTCAACAAACACAAGTGTGCTGCTGCACCCTTATCTTGCTTCGAGCCTGCTCAGCAAGTTAAGCGTCATAACTAGCCCGGCAAGGTTGCTTGCGGAAGCAACACCGCCCGGGCTGTCCCTTTTCGGCAAGCGTGTCTGCCCCGCAAGCTCCCGATAGCGTAAGAACACACAAGGCACGCAGTCGAGTAAAAGACTCAGTCCGGCAAGCTTTCCCCTCTTTTCATTAAAAACATCCTAGCATAATACAAGTCCATGGGGATGAAAAACATGATAGAGAGGATTACAAGTTCTTAAATGCAGCTAATGCCCGAGGGCTTACAAATTAAAAAGATAAGGTGCCGTGATCCCTCTCTGTTTCTCTGTTCAGGAGCTCGGAGGTAGGTCAAGGAGCCCCGGCAAGATAAGCTTGCGGGGAAGGAGGCCCCGAGAGGAGCTTGTCGGGGAAGAGGCGAAAAGGCGCCTAGGAGGCGTGGCGGTGGCGCTGCCGTGCCCGAGGAGCCGCGCAAGGTGGCGGGCATGGGGAACGATGCCCAAGAGCCACGGGCGCCGAAGACCCCAAGAGAACACCACAGGGGCGGCCAGGAGCTTGGCGGAGGCGGGCGTCGGAGGCGAGCTTGAAGGCGGGGTGGTGGGACATCGGCACGAGGCACCTCCCCTCGTACTCGATTTAACGGCCTTGCCGCCCTCCCCTCTTCCTCTTCCGCAGCCTCCCACGCCACCGCCAAGAAGACGGCCCGGGGAGTTCGAAGGCAGCGACCCTGAAGATGAGGTCGCCGGTGGCCTTGAGGCAGCGGTGTCCGACGCCTAGTCGGGCCCACCATCCCCCTCGTCGCCGCTATCGCTCTCCTCCTCGTCACTCTCGCTCGGGGAGGAGCCTTCGCTATCCGAGGAGCTGTCCACACAGCAGCGTACCCGGGTCCCATAATCGCCGAAGACCTTGACGGCGAGGAGGTCACCATCCAAGAATTTGAAATGGAGGGTGAACCCGCCGTCAAGCTATGGATCCGGCGAACGTCTTCCACCCTCGGTCGAAGAACATCACGCCGGGCTGGGGACACGACACTCACCCGAGTGCGCTGATTCCGCAGCCCCTCATCGTAACTCCATCACGTCGGTGGATCCGCCCCATCGCGTCCGCAAGCGGGGCGGCAGCCGAGGCGACGACGAGGCGCCCGGCGCTTGATGAAGAACTCCCAGGTCATCTCCGTGTGGACCGCCCGTGGTCGAGATGCCGGGAAACGAGGAGGCACGTCACCACGACCGCCTCTCCCCCGACCGCCTCGGCCACGCCCTCGGCCTCGTCCGCGGCCACGCCCCCTCCCTCTCCCTCTCGTGGCCGGCTCCGCCACCACGGGAGCGGGATGGGGAGTGGTGCGCTGCCTAGACGCAACCCTCGCTGCCACCGTCGAAGAACCGGGATTCCCTCCTTCCATGGTGGCAAGAAGAACGGAAGATGAAGGCAAAGGGAGAAGAGGATGAGTGCGGCCATTGTGCTCCCCTTCCGCCCCTTTTTAAAGGGGCGAGGAGGGGGCTCAACCGCCCCGCTCGACCAATCAGGAAACGAGGAGGCCAGAGGAGCGGGGCCGACTCGCCTTCTCCACCGTGGCGGCTCGGTCTCCCACCTTCCGCCGCCCGACCCCGTGCGTGAGGGCAGCGTGGCGAAAGAGCGAAGCTGAAGCGGCGGGTGGAGCGGCGTTGCTCTGCAACACGATCACGGGCGGATGCCTTAAAGACTGCATCGCCGCCCGTCTCCCACGACGCCGCAATCGGCGCGTGCGTTCTGGAAGAAGCGGCGGATGCGAGTGCATTCGACACGCCAGTGGGCTTCTGTGCCGTGCAGACCGTCTTGGGCCTGGCCCAACAGCGCTTCGGCACCGTGTGTGGCCCAGGCCGGGGCTCTGTCGGTGTACTAAGGTAGGGGTACCTCGGTACCCCAACTTGTGCATCGGGCAGCCGCAGCTCCGTAGCTGGATCCACCATATGCTTGCGGAGACCATTCCTGCTCCATACCAAGCCATTCAAGAACAAAGTGTACAAGACGAAGCTCGAGACCCGGCAAGAGGAGCTTGCGGAAGGCCGTTCGTGCCCAAGTTTACATCACTCGTGCAAGCTCGGCGAGGAGCTCGCCGGGGAGACCGGAAGACTACGCCACGAAGACACGCCTCGGCGCTATACACGTCGGCAAGGGCCGGGAGCGGCAAGTCCTGAGCCCGACAAGCTCCGGGCCGCAAGATCGAGATCCCGGCAAGGTACTTGCCGGGCGCAGCAGCGGCGTGCCCAGCGCTCAGCTCATCCGCCCGCGTCGCCCTCAACTTTCTCGAGAGACGTGGCGGGTGGTGGCTGTGCTGCATGAGGGTGCGGTGGCACTCCACGGTGGTGGCTCCATCGCCGTGGCAAGCGGAGACGCAAAGGCGGGGAGCTTTTAGGGGCGGCGGCGACGGCATTTAATGCTCTTGTCCCCCCTGTCAAAAGTAGGTAGAATCCTTGTTCAAGCCTTGTGGCTGCCTTTGTTCCAAAGATTACAACTACCACCTCTTTTACATTTTTACCCCTCTTCCCTACGTTGACACCTGTCGGTGACCCCTTGCCCTATAAAAGGAGGCCCATGCACAACGTAGAGGGGGTTCGGAGGTTCGGATCCTGGGCAACTATAGCGCCAGGGGTTCGGCTAGTTCCATTGACAGCACCACACCACCATACGCTCGCATTCTGGGGCAAGATCAAATACAACACAAAGCAGCAGTAGGGTTTTACGCGACCATCGCGGCCCGAAGCTGGGTAAAAATCCCCCGCGCGCATCGCCTCGATCTGCTCTCCGCGCAGCCTCCGCCCTCGTGCGAACTCACGAAGGGCCGACCCGGCCCCATAGGTGCCGCGCCCATCATCAGCGCGACAGCCAATATGGATGTCGGTAGGGCGCGGAGGCCCGGAGTCCGGCGAGGAGTCCGGCGCCTCGGGATCATGAGTTTCGCAGGGGACAAAGTTGGTATTCGGCTCCATCGCCGTGGATGTGGAAGCCCCCAGGGCGGCGTCTATCCACCGGCCCTCGATATGGGCAATCGGCTCGGGCTAGTGGCGAAGCGGATCCGTCGCGCCACCAAAGCACTTGTCCGTGGCGAGCTAGATCATGCCCATCGCCACGGTCTGGTAGCGGCTTGGCTGTGGCTCGAGTCCGTCGAAGATCAAGTCTCTGCGGTCATCGGCCGTGAAGTTTAAGCTTCCGAACCTAACCTGATGGCCAGGGGCGTAGCTTTCGATCTGCTCCAGATGGCCAAGAGAATTGGCCCGCAGTGCAAAGCCGCCGAATATGAAGATCTGTTCGGGGAGAAAAGTCTCACCCTGCACAGCTTTGATGGTTGAAGATGCCATCAGACTATCGGTGGCGACCGACGGCGACGAGGAACTCTCAATGAAAGCACCAATGTCGGTGTCAAAACCGGCGGATCTCGGGTAGGGGTCCCGAACTATGCGTCTAGGCAGATGGTAGCAGAGACGAGGACACAATGTTTTTACCCAGTTCGGCCCTCTCGATGGAGGTAAAACCCTACGTCTGCTTGATTAATATTGATAATATGGGTAGTACAAGAGTAGATCTACCACGAGATCAAGGAGGCTAAACCTAGAAGCTAGCCTATGGTATGATTGTTGTAATGTAATGTTAGTCCTACGGACTAAGGCCCTCGGTTTATATAGACACCGGAGGGCTAGGGTTACACAGTCGGTTACAATGGTAGGAGATCTACATATCCGTATTGCCAAGCTTGCCTTCCACGCCAAGGAAAGTACCTTCCGGACACGAGCCGGAGTCTTCAATCTTCTATCTTCGTAGTATGGGAGTCTGGCGGATATTGATAGTCCGGCTATCCGGACACCCCCTAGTCCAGGACTCCCTCACATATCATCCAAGCCAACAGTAACAACATTCTTTTTGTAGTCTATCGTAGCATTAACAGTATTCAAGAAGGGTCTAACAAATATAATGGGACAGAAGCTATCTTGTGGAGAACCAAGAACAAGAAAATCAGCGGGATATTTGGTTTTCCCACACAAGACTTTAACATCTCTAACAATCCCCACTGGTGAAATAGTATCTCTATTGGCAAGTTTAATTGTGACATCAATTTCTTCTAACTCAGCAGGTGCAATTTCATGCATAATTTCTTTGTATAAGTCAATGGGTATAACACTAGCACTAGCACCCATATCACATAAGCCATGATAACAATGATCTACTATTTTAACAGAAATAACGGGCACGCCTACCACAGGTCTATGTTTATCTCTATCACAGGGTTTAGCAATTCTAGCAGTTTCACCAGAGAACTGAATAACATGCCCATCAATATTATCGCACAAGAGATCTTTAACAATAGCAATATTAGTTTCTACTTCGACTTGCTCAGGAGGTGTATAAGTTCTAGTATTGCTTTTACGAACAACAGTTGAAGCTTTAGCATGATCCTTCATCCTAACAGGGAAAGGTGGTTTCTCAACATAAGAAGTAGGAACAATAGGATCATTATAAGTGACAATCTTTTCTTCAACTTTAATAGGTGCAACTACTTTTACTTCTATGGGAGGATGATATTTAAACCACTTCTCCTTGGGGAGATCAACATAAGTAGCGAAAGATTCACAGAAAGAAGCTACTATCTCAGAGTCAAGTCCATATTTAGTGCTAAACTTACGGAAAATATCGGTATCCATAAAAGATTTAACACAATCAAACTTAGGTGTCATACCTGACTCCTTACCTTCGTCGAGGTCCCAATCTTCAGAGTTGCATTTAATTCTATCCAATAAATTCCATCTAAATTCAATAGGCTTCATCATAAAAGAGCCAGCACAAAAATTATCGAGCATGGTGCGATTGTTATCACAAAGCCGAGCATAAAAACTTTGCGTAATCACTTCTCTTGCGAGCTCATGATTGGGGCATGAATATAACATTGATTTAAGCCTCCCCCAAGCTTGAGCGATGCTTTCTCCTTCGCGAGGCCAAAAATTATATATATAATTGCGATCACGATGAACAAGATGCATAGGGTAATACTTTTGATGAAATTCCAATTTCAATCTTTTATAGTTCCATGGTCTCATATCATCACATAGCCTATACCATGTAAATGCGTCTCCCTCCAAAGATAAAGGGAAAGCCTTCTTCTTAACAACATCATCGGGTATACCTGCAAGCTTAACTAGTCCACAAATATCATCCACATAGCGTAGATGTTCATCAGGATACTTTGTTCCATCTCCAGCAAAAGTGTTAGCTAGCAGTTTTTCTATCATACCTGAAGGAATCTGAAAAGGAGTTTCATTTTCAGTAGGTTCAGTAGGTTCAGTAGGTTGAGGAGTAACTCTTGGCTCAAGCTGGACGGGGTGAAGATACCCCGAACAAGCCCCTCAAACAATTACTTTCCATAGTAACAAGTGACAAAAAATTTCAGCACACTAAATAAATTTTTCCTTACCAAATTCCACCTACCAAAGGCGCTTCACTCCCCGGCAACGGCGCCAGAAAAGAGTCTTGATGACCCACAAGTATAGGGGATCTATCGTAGTCCTTTTGATAAGTAAGAGTGTCGAACCCAACGAGGAGCAGAAGGAAATGATAAGCGGTTTTCAGCAAGGTATTCTCTGCAAGTACTAAAATAAGTGGTAATAGATAGTTTTGTGATAAGATAAATTGTAACGAGCAACAAGTAACAAAAGTAAATGAAGTGCAGCAAGGTGGCCCAATCCTTTTTGTAGCAAAGGACAAGCCCAGACAAACTCTTATAATAGGAAAAGCGCTCCCGAGGACACCTGGGAATATCGTCAAGCCAGTTTTCATCATGCTCATATGATTCGTGTTCGGTACTTTGATAATTTGATATGTGGGTGGACCGGTGCTTGGGTACTGCCCTTACTTGGACAAGCATCCCAATTATGATTAACCTCTATTGTAAGCATCCGCAACTACAACAAAAGTATTAAGGTAAACCTAACCATAGCATGAAACATATGGATCCAAATCAGCCCCTTATGAAGCAACGCATAAACGAGGGTTTAAGCTTCTGTCACGCTAGCAACCCATCATCTACTTATTACTTCCCAATGCCTTCCTCTAGGCCCAAATAACGGTGAACTGTTATGTTGTCAACGTTCACATAACACCACTAGAGGTTAGACAACATACATCTTATCAAAATATCGAACGAATACCAAATTCACATGACTACTAATAGCAAGACTTCTCCTTTGTCCTCAGGAACAAACGGAACTACTCACAAAGCATACTCATGTTCATAATCAGAGGGGTAATAATGTGCATAAAGGATCTGAACATATGATCTTCCACCAAATAAACCAACTAGCATCAACTACAAGGAGTAATCAACACTACTAGCAACCTACTTGCACCAATCCCGGACTTGGAGACAAGAATTGGATACAAAAGATGAACAAGGGTTTGGAGATGAGATGGTGCTGGTGAAGATGTTGATGGAGATTGCCCTCTCCCGATAAGACGAGCGTTGGTGATGACGATGGTGATGATTTCCCCCTCCCAGAGGGAAGTGTCCCCGGCGAACAGCTCTGCGGAGCCCTAGATTGGTTCCGCCAAAGTTCCGCCTCGTGGCGGAGTCTCATCCCGAAGGTTCCCTTCTATTTTTTCTCATTGAAAGACTTCATATAGGAGAAGATGGACGTCGGAGAGCCACCAGGGGGCCCACGAGGTAGGGGGGCGCGCCCAAGGGGGGCGCGCCCCCCATCCTCGTGAGCAGGGTGTGGGCCCCCTGGCCTTCATCTTTGGCGACGATTTTTCTTTATTTATTTTAAGGTATTCTGTGGGGTTTGGGACTTTTGGAGTTGCGAGAATAGTCCTTCAATATTTGCTCCTTTTCGGCCCGAATTCCAAATGCGGCATTCTCCCTCTTATGTAAACCTTGTAAAATAAGAGTGAATAGCCATAAGTATTGTGATATAACGTGAAATAACAGCCCATAATGCAATAAATATTGACATAAAAGCATGATGCAAAATGGACGTATCATGGAGAAGTGGGCTCTCATGCAAGAGCCAGCCTCTACTACATGGTGGAGCATTGGGAGAGGCACCTGTATGCAGGTGGTCAGGAATCAGGAGACTCACGCCGGTCGTAGCGCCGCAGTTAAAATGAGAATGGCAAGTCAAATCATGGGGGCCCACCTGTCCAGCAGTAACTCGCTGTCAAATCACGCAGCCCTACGTTTGCAGCAGCCTACTCCCTCATCTTCTCGCGTCTCTGTCGAACCGACTAGGCGGAACTGCCCCGCCTACCGCACAGGAAAAGCCCCACCCTCGACTTTTAAATAGTAGTACAGTATACTAATAATTTTGTATCCATCGATTGCGCCATGGATCAAAGCCTCTAGAAAATGGCGGTACACCTGTACAGAGTATACAGCACGCCCGTCGCGTTCGCGTCGCACCCGAGACGGTCGGTCGGTCTGGCATGCTGCTCTCCGAATGGAACGCGCATCATATTGCGTTTGCACATACATGTGGGACCGCAATTGAGAACCAACCATAGGCACACTCCCCGGCCCCGCAAGTTGGGTGACTTAATAGAAGAGGGAGATGAGCGATAGTACTTGAGAAGTGTTGTACTACGTTGGTGCCTAGATGATCCCTGCAAGACACGGAAGATCAGCTCATCGATGCATGTGACCAGACTCCAACAGACACGCCTGGATTGGCTATCGTCTACATATCGTGCAGGCTGTGTTGTACATGGTTGTAGTTGTGGTGAGAAATCTAAAAAAGGTTTCTTGTCATCTCGCAAAATTAGTTGTCATGTGCTTCGGATCACTGCGAGGGTTAAACAACGACAACTGAGTTGGGCTAGTCATTGGGGGCACATGCACGAAGACTACTCGGCTGCCATCTAGGTCAAGCCGGCTATGTTAATTAGGACATCTATCAATGGACCCCTTTTCTACGAGTTTATCTTTAATTTGAGCTTTGTTCCTTGTCTAGTTTGTCCGTCGGGATTCATGTTGTCTCCTTTGGGCAGTGAGGTTATGATTTCTGGTCATGTGGCATTTTTCGTGTTATATGTTATAATCCGGAGCTTCAGATCAAAATGACGACAAGCTGCGCCTCGGGCCACGTGCATGAAGACTTCTCGGCGGTCATTGGCGAGGTCAAGACCGCTCCGTGAACAAAAAAAACTAGTACTACTCCACTATATAGGCAGGAGCCTCCACGCTTGCTTGCTAGTGTTGCTCTCTTCACACTTGTCTCGTCCTCTCCGGATCTAAACACGACAGCGGTGGCCACTCTCTCTCTCTGCTCGGCGCTGGTCACAGATCCAGCGGGATCCTCTCCGCGGGGAAGGTGAGAAGGTGCAACGTTCACGCTTGATGCGTCCTCGGCGGCGGCTTTACCCATGCGGCACGCGTCCGATCAGCCTGCCTTGCCGTTCTCTCCCAAGCACCGCTAGCGAGTGAGGGCCTCTGACCCCTTCTTCCTCGCTGTCGTAGTGTGGGCAGATCCGGCCTCCCGCCGCCTACCTAGTGACATCCCGGCGACCATCAAGTATAAATTCCTTTGAAACCAGCCTTGCTCTACTTCCTGAGCTCCTGACGTTGCTGCATTTGTATCTTTTACTATTTCTCAGTCCCCCTCGTAGATAGGATCGATCGGCTGTTCGAAAACCACCTAACTTTTTATGTTTAAGAGGTAAAACTAGTTCATGAACTTGAATCTAGTACTACTTGGTTCAAACAAGGAAGAAAGGGGGTGGGGGTGGGGGGATTTGTTACTGAATCTAGGACTTGGTCGAAAGAGGAAATAATGGGGCGAAAAAAGTAGCGGTGGCTATCAATTGGTCTCTAGGTCTAATAGGAAATAAAGGAAACACAGTACAAACTCCATATAAACTCGGTCTATTGGTTGAAAAAGGAAAGAAAGTGGGGACTAGGGGACAAGTCAACAGAGTAAGTCCAGCACTAGATTTGCTAGCCTCACACACTATAAGGTGGCTATACTGAACAAAAATGGGACCAACCCGGATATCCTGTTCTGATGTTTGTTGCCCTGAGCCACTCTTATGTAATGCCACTGTTAAAATGTAGCAGTCGCACTGTTAAAAGTAAGGACACGTTAAACCAATGTTGTTTTCAATGTAATGCCTCTAGTAATATGAATCAATGGCACTTTTTTACATGTCCTTCTAAATTTCTCATTAAGATAAGTTGGTTCTTTTTGTTAGAAATGCAACTGTTCTGGTCTGCCTACTCTCCTGTGCCCAAAGTAATGTCGTATTTAACGGTTGTCATAGTTAATCCTAATGCCCACACTAATATCTAGCAATGCCACTGCTTTAGAAATTGCTACTGTCCTTGTAGGATTGCCATTTAGATAAGGAACATGCTTCTTTTCATTTGATGCATGTTTCATCACTTGTTAGTCACCCTCCTTTCCACCTTTTTTGTGCAAATAGAGATATACATTTCACGCTCGATCTTAGTTGAACTGCACAAATGATATCCAAATTATAGTTGAACATTCCATGAGCTTCACAACAGACCTTGATGTTGCTCAATTTTACTGCAACTAATGAAGAAGAAGCTCTGTGGGTTTCGTTTTCTGATGGAAATGGAACCGGGGCTGGAGCCCTTTTCTTAAAAAGAAAATTGAAGAAGAAGCTGCTAGCTCATGGGACATTGCTTCATTTTAGGTGAACTGCACCAAAAGGTCCCATGAATTGAATCATCCATGTTGGTGACTGAAAGAGCCAGCTTCAGCATACCAGTCTAAGCACCCACGGCCTCCATCCTTGCGACGCACGGTACACCTCGTTTGCCACCTGCTCAACCCTTCTGTCACTGATAAAATGAAGTACAGTTAAAATAGAGCGAGTGTCCTCTCTATAATTTCATTTCCAATGTAGATAAAGAAAGTGCTTATCTTTGTTAATGTATGTTTCATCACTGGTCCCATTGTTAATGTTTAAGCATTTCTGCAAACTGGGGTGCTTAATTTTAGTTGATCTGTACAAAAATAGAGATTTGAAAGTCTCAAGGCGCCTCCTTGTACTACCGTTGTACACTGATGTTCATCACTAGCAGAAGGTGTATCTGGGAGACTTGGGACGATTTCCAGTATGAGGCGTATCGTATGAGGTGTCGCAGGGCCCATCTCGCCCTCGCAGCATGGCATACTATGATACTATCACAATATTTTCTTCTATTTATTTTGTGTTTTCATCAACTAGTGCCACTATAATGTAATCACGCTTTTTCATTATCTGTGCAAACAGGGTTATTCAGCTACATTTTTGTGGAACTGCACAAATGTACGTATGGAACCGGCATATATGCAGAGTGCAAGGTGTGTCAAGTAAAAATTACCGACACCAACCATGCTGCATGCACGCATTGGCATCCACCTCCACCAGTGGGATGTGTGGCGCTCTCTATGGACGGATCTTTCTCGGCAGCAAATCCTCTAAGCAAATACTAGTAGCTTATATTCTCAGTTTTCTAGGGAGTACTCTTTTCTAAAAGAAGCACCAATCTATTTTTATTTATTTGTACAATATGTCACAACTTTGACCCAAAGGTCCAGAGCTATTTTAGGGTGATTGGCGTAGTATTCAGAGACTGATTGTAAGCATGATTTCCTTTAGCTGTCACACTGATTGTAAGCATGAGCAGGTGGAAGATTAGGTTAGTGCGAAGCTTACCTTAAACCCTACCGCCGCCGTTGAAACGAGGCAAGCGTCGAGGGAACCGTGGAGAACGGCAGGGAAGTGACGTCGCGCCATCCGACCTCCTCTTGCGGTGGGAGAACAAATACTCATGTGGCTCCGACTGGCTCTACACCCTCACGAACGGCACACCATACTCGATCGATTCATTATCCTCTGGGTGCTCGACCTTCGACCCGTATGCCCGTCACCTCCGCCTGACTATCGCCTCAGGTGAATCTGTCTGCTCCATCGCCCAGAGGAGATACTCGATGAACTCGGAGGACTACGGCATGACTGACGCTAAGGAGTACATGTACATCGCCGCCCTCATCGCTGCCGTCTCGCTCTTTCGCATACATTGCCACATGGCCTACACCGTCCTCGAAATCTCCCACTCATTTTCAAACCAAGTAAGGATCTCCTTCAACCTGGCTAACTTTGCCTAGTCACCGCCGGCGATCTGCCTAATTCACTGCTGCATCGTCTCCATAGATGTCCTTCTGAGTGGTCCGGTGCTAGCTTTTGAAGATGGGAGGAGAGATGGTGGTCTTGCAATAGAGAAGAGGGAGAGGCAAGACGGTGGCTTTGGAATGGAGATAATGGAGAGGAGAGGAGTTGGTTTTGCAATGGAGAAGATCTGAATAGGGAGAGGCGAGATGGTGGTTTTGGAATGGAGATGATGGAGAGGAGAGGAGGTGGTTTTGCAATAGAGAAGAGGGAGAGGAGCGTGCGGCAGTGATTTAGGATTGGACGAGAGGGTTGGGCTACTGTGATCGGATCAAAATCAAAATCAATTTACCCTTCAATTAAGAAAGCGACCCCACATTAACTAGTCGCCCTTTTATTCTGGGTCATAATTGACCATGATTTTCGCACATAAAATATATGGTATATGTTGCAAAAATAATATAATTTGAAAGTACATTCAGATACGAACCAAACGATACAATTTTTGGTGACATGCATTCACATTTTGCTTGTCAAATATAGTACATGGTCCAACTTTGACCCAAAATACGCAAAACAACAAAACATACTTCCAAGACCAGTGCCGCTCTTCCGCTCTTCTCCTCTCCTCTTAAACCACCACCGCTCCTCTCCTATTCCAATCTAAATCCAGCGCCGCTCCTCTCCTCTTCCATTTCAAAACCACCGCCCCTCCTCTCTTGTTCCAGTCCAAAACCAGCGTCGCTCCTCTCCCGTTCTAATCCAAAACCAGCGCTGCTCCTCTCCTCTTCCATTCAAAAACCACCGCCAGCGAGTTAAGGTGTTGTGGAGAAGTAGATCGATGGAGGAGTACGACCGATACATGAGGATCGCAGACGGCGGCCCTGTGAAGCTAGCTAGGATGTTGGAGATACAGTCTTGGTTTGACAACAAGGACCAACTAGCGGCCATGCCGACATCCATGGCCAAATATCTGCAACAGAGCGAAAAGGCGGCGATACTCCTGGAGGGAGTCACGCGGGAGTACATAGAGCTGCTCCTCTGGGCCATGGAGCAAACAGATTCACCGAATCTGATCGTGAGGGAGCGGTGGTGGGAGTATCAATCCCAGATGGAGCATCCACCAGAGATTGAAGGATCGAGCATCTGAGGTGCCGTTTGTGAGGTGTCCTACGGAGCGAGCGATGGAGTCTTCGTCGACCGAACCCAACTGCAAGAGGAGAAAAGCAGTTGGCCCGACGATGCTTCCCCGCCATCCTCTCCCTCGCTGTTCACATCGTCTCACGGGGCGGCTGTCTGCCGCCGAGGAATAGGAGGGGACTGCCCCGCAACCCAATAGTCGGGCAGGTTGTGAATTGTCAGGAGGAGCTTAGGGTTGTCAGTATTTGCAAGTTGTGAATTGTGTTTTGTGTTGTATGTTTTGAGAGTACTTTCAGATATGAATGTCTTTTGAATTTCATATTTGCAGTAATGAGCATATGAAGTATTTTATGGATTCTAGAGATCTATTTTTAGCATTTAAAAATGTAGTTTCATAGGAGTATAAAAGTGCAGACAATGTGATTCTCAGAGAAGAAACTGCAAGTTTTAGTTTCAGATAAGAAACTACAAGTTTAGTTTCAGATAAGAAACTGCAAGTTCAGTTTCAGATAAGAAACTGAAACTTTCAGAGGCAGAGCATTTATATTAATACGGCCTTTTCAAATAGGGTTAACATCATGTTGGAAGTTTTATTCATGGTCGAAAATGGAACTACCAGCCAGTTAACATCATGTTGATCAACATACATGCATAGCACATCTTCATATGATGCACAGTAAAAATGCCCACACAATGTCGAGTGTGCGAAACACAGAGAAAATGAGGGATGAAGTTTTGGCAAGTGTTGGACGTGGTGTGCGTAGATGACAATGGTGACCCACATGTCAATAAAGGCAAAGGCAAAAAAATTGGAGATATTTTCCCTGCACAGGTGGAATCGAACCCGGGTGGAACAGCTGTCGGGTAGTGTCACTTGGCCACTAGGCCAGTTCAGTAGTTTCGTTGATAATAAGGCACTTCCTCAGGTGGTCGGATCCCCTCCTGCACCTTTGTGCGCTCGCCGCGACGCCGGTGTCGTCCGTTGAGAACATGCTGAACAAACGAGTGGAATCTATAGAGGACTATACGTGGAGAGGCGGATAGTCGGGATCCACCAGGTCTATGGCCGTACGCAAGCAAGTGCCTCATCAAAAAAAATACTTCCTCCTAATGCTATACTGACATTGGGGCCCATGGGTTTGTCAACATAGTTACATTTTTTTAGGTGCTTCAACGTAGTTACCATAGGAGATAAATTCACATTGAAGCCAGGGAGCTGGCAGGTATCATTTATTATCACTAGGGCAGCAAGTATGAGCTGGGTTTTGGGCTGCCCCGTCTAGGCTTTCATTTTTAACATGCGGAACCCACGACCTCGGATGGGAAGTCCATAGGCCTGTTTGTATTTTCTTGAGGGCCGTCATGTATCGACCGGCCTATGGACCTCCCATCCGAGGTTTTATTTTTCCTGAAACATCGGCATCCCAATTTATGTATTTTTTTGAAGAAACTGCAAAGGTCTGTTCTATTTTTCTATATAAGAATAGGAACTCCAGGTTCAACTTATGTTTCCCTTCTAACTATATTATATATATTTAAATTATTTTATACATTATTATATATTATTTTTATTGTCATCATATATTTAACAGATACTTACATATGTAAGAAAACAATATCCCACATCTTATTAACTTATAAAAATAATTTCTTAACAATAAAATCCTGATTGTTTTGGCACGAAAGTCCTAGTGATTGTGTACAAAAGCTTGGTAAGATTTATGGATGAATGTAATATTATCACTTATTATTTAAATATATTTATAACAAAATGCTCATCCCCTTTTTATTTTTTGATAACATTGCTGGCCCAACCCAACATTATAATTAGAATTAGCCCAGCAAAATCGTGTATTTCGAGAAAGTGCAAATGGCCTATGATTTTTTAGGAAATAAAATAAATGGGCCACATGGATGCTACCTTATTTATTCACCCAGCCCAGCTAATAGACTGTAATTCAAAAAAAGATCAAATTGACTGTAAATTCTATCACGCAAAAAAAAAATGTAAATTCTGAAAAAATGGGTTGAATACGTGCCACATTTTTGGAGGCTGAAATGTGGGCCAATAGGTCGAAGCCAACGCAAGGCGTTGTCAATTTAGTCAACAAATGATTCTGACATGTTAGCCGTTGGATTTACATCCAACGACCGGCATCCATCTTCAATCTCTCGTCTTCTTCCTCCAGCACCGCCGGGACCACCTCCCGCCTCCTGCTGCTAGGAGCTCTACTTAGCACGCTTCACTATGAAACACTACTCCACCATTGGCCAGGCCATCCCTCCACCCCTCCACACCTCCTATTCTTCTCCACCGACTGCCAAACCACACCGCACTAGAACCAGTTAACCCTCGTACACCTCTCCGTCTGCGGCTCTACTCCTGCGTCTTCCCAACTCCGGCTCGTTGCTGTCCGAGGCCTCGCTGCCGTCCACCACCTTGGATGCGCTCGGCGCGGCGTGGTCAATGAACGACACCATCGGAAGTAGACTGTGCGTGGAGAGGCTGACAGCTGGGTCCACGTCCGCACACAAGGAAATGCCTCCTTATTACGCGCAAAATAATGATTCCTCCACGTGACATCTGGGACCCACCAGAAGGGCCTCTATATTTCATGAAAAAACATGCCCCCCGCTACCAGGTCAGACCCACCAGCTATATTCGCATGCAGGGAAGTGCCTCCTTATTACGCACAAAAAAAATGAATACTCCCCCTACCAGCTGGAACCCAGCATAGTGGCAGGCTGACTTGTGGGCCTACCAAGTTGACGGGGATGGAGGGGTTTGTCAACTTAGTCAATATGAACGATTCTAGCTCCTGTTACCATACGATGTTCATCCAACGGCCGTAGTGCTTCTTCAACCTCTGGTCTTCTTGCTCCAGCCGCCCAAACCAGCGACGGTCGTGCCGCGTGCTCCTCGCCTCCGTGGCCGACCAGATGCCGTGGAGGCCTCACCGCCTACTACTCCCACCACTGGCAAAGCCATCCCTCTACTCACCCACACCCCTGTTATTCGGTGGTGACAGCCTCCTGCTTGATGTCAACCAATGAACCCTCGTACTCCTCTCCGCGCGGGCTTCCACTACCACGTCTTCCCCGGCTCCGCGTCGTCCCCTTCCTAGGCCTCGCCGTCGTCCACCGCCCTGGTGCTCTCGGCGCGGCGTGTTCAACATGGTCAAGGAACGACTTCCATCGGAAGAGTACTGTACATGGAGAGGCTGACAGCTAGGTCCACGTCGGCCGCAAGGAAGTGCCTCCTTATTACGCGCAAAATAATTAATCCTCCACCTAATAGCAGGGACCCACCAAACGGGCCACCGTATTTCGTGGAAGAAACATTTCCCCCCTGACTGCTGGGACCCACCAGCTACATCTTCGCACGCAAGGAAGTGCGTCCGAGCAAAAAAATAAAAAAACGATTTGCCCCCCCTGACTGCTGGGACCCACCAGCTACATCTTCGCACGTAAGGAAGTGCCTGACAGTCGGGACCCATCTGGTCGAAGCGTACGTAGCATTGTCATTCTGATCGCAAACGTGTACGTACATATATACTGATCGATGTAGAGGCGCCGCGACGTAAGTAGTAGAGGCGCGCACGTAGCATGTAGATGTACATACAGCGGCCAGTGTGCAAAAAAGAAACTACGGCCACATACGTACATATGGGCGGGGTCTCAAACGCCTACTCGCGCATATGTACGGCCAGGGCTCGTGTACATGGCTGGGTTGGAACGGAGAAACAACATCATCGTCGTGTTCGTGGGGAGCCAACTGGCTGGGTCGGAACGAAATGCGTCGTCGTGTTCATCGGGAGGGCTTGGACGGAAGAGGCGATGTAAACGAGGCCTGGTGTACCACAGAACAGAGGAAATGGCCTTGTGTTTGACCGGCCACGTTCGAAACGGGATCCTGTTCATCAGGGGATGTCTGGCGTACCGCAAAATAGAGGAAATAGACTTGTGTTGGACCTCCTACGGTCGAAATGGGGTCCTATTGATCGGGAGGGGTGTGGCGTACCACAAAACGGACGAAACGGACTTGTGTTGGAGCGCTGCGGTCAAAACGGGGATCCTGTTCATCGGGAGGGGTGTGGCGTACCGCAAAACGGGACTCCACGGGATACTGTTCATCTCCACCGTCGACCTCCTCCAGCCTCCACGGGCTACTGTTCATCCACCGTCGACCTCCTCCGGCCTCCACGGGCTCCTGTTCATCCACGGGCTCATGTTCATCCAGCATCCACCGCGCACTACTCCACCGGCTACTGTTCAACCACCCCTCTCCACGGGCTCCTGTTCAACCACCCCTCCATGGGCTACTGCTCATCCACCCCTCCACCATCTACTGTTCATCCAGCCCTCCACGGGGTCGTCCTGTTCATCCAGCCCTCCACGGGGTCCTATTCATCCAGCCCCAACCGGCTCAATCGATCGGCGTCCTGTTCATCCAGAGGAAACGCCACGGGGTCCTGTTCATCCACCCCCACCACTCACTGTTCATCCCCCCCCCCCCCCGCAACGCTCATTGTTCATCCAGAGGCAGCATCGACCGGCTTCATGGCAGCGATGGCGAAGAATCGCTGATTGCTCGGGTTGATAACACGTAACTGCGGTCTGTCGCTTCGGGTTCGATTAAGCGACGCCTCGCTCGGGTTCAGTTAGAGCCCAACGCCTCGCACACACGCACGTACGTGTACGTCAGAAACGCGCATCGCTCGGCCCCCGACCACCCACCATAACCGGGAACTACCCGAAATTTTCCTCGCCCTCGCTTCTACCACGGTTTTTTCTGTCATGGATGGCCCAAACAATGTCATGCAGCTGCGTCTCTGGCCCGCACAGGACGAAAAGCCCATTTTTGTCATGATTTTTTGTCATAGAAGTAGGAGCCCACCACATCTATGATGATACCGGGTTTTGTCACAATTATCGTCATAGAAGTGTCATAAGTATGACAAAAAAATTCGTTCGGCCCAAAATGTCACGGATGTGTCTTTTTTTGTAGTGCATCCTGCAGTAGTGACCACTAGACTCGTTGTGAAGCACTTCTTTATCCTTGATTGACATATCATGAGCAACAATTCTTCCATTGACTTCCATTGGCTTGAGATCTTTGTAATTGGGCACCATTTGGATCAATGTGCACACGGTGTCATATTTTCCATCCGAGGCTCTTAGAATCTTCTTGATGATGAATCCGTCAGTCATCTCTTTACTTCCTAAGCCGGCAATCTCATTTGTGATGAGAGCAAGCCTAGAGTACATTTTAGCGACACCTTCACCATACTTCATTCTGAACTTGTCAAGTTGACTTTGAAGCACATCCAACTTTGATTCCTTGACGGACTCGGTACCTTTGTGCATACCAATCAAAGTATCCCAAACTTCCTTTGCCTTCTCAAGACGGCTAATTTTGTTGAATTCTTCGGGGAACAATCCATTGAAGAGGATATCACAAGCTTGAGTGTTGTATTGCAGCATCTTCAACTCTTCCGCAGTTGCTTCACGATTTGGTTCTCTCCCATCAAAGAATTCACCTTGCAAACCAATGCACACAATAGCTCAAACAGCGGGGTTATGTCTAAGAATATGCATTTTCATCTTATGCTTCCAACTAGCAAAATAGTACCATCAAAGTAAGGACCTCTACGGTGGTAATTTCCCTCGCCAGACGCCATACTCTCCTAGGTTGTGAAACCAAGGCTATGATCACCAAAGCTATGGAAATTAAGACAAATGGTGACCAAAGTTCGGATACCACTTGTAGGATCGAAACTATGTCTAGAGGGGGGTGATTAGACTACTTGACTAAATAAAAATCTAGCCTTTTCCCAATTTTAAGTCTTGGGAGATTTTAGCAACTTAACACAAGTCAAGCAATCAACCTACACATGCAATTCTAAGAGTATAGTGATACGTATCCAACGTATCTATAATTTATGAAGCATTCATGCTATTATCCTATCTATTTTGAATGATTACGGGCTTTATTATACACTTTTATATTACTTTTGGGACTAACCTATTAACCGGAGGCCCAGCCCATATTGCTGTTTTATTGCCTATTTCAGTGTTTCGAAGAAAAGGAATATCAAACGGAGTCCAAACGGAATGAAACCTCCGGGAGCATGATTTTTGGAACGAACATAATCTGGGAGACTTGGAGTTGAAGTAAAGGAAGCTTCGAGGTAGCCACGAGGGTGGGGAGCGCGCCCCCCCTACTGGGCGCGCCCCTTGTCTCGTGGGCCCCTTGAGGCTCCCCCGACCGACTTCCTTCACCTATATATTCCCATATACCCTAAAAACATCGAAGCGAACAATAGATCAGGAGTTCCGCCGTCGCAAGCCTCTATAGCCACCAAAACCCTCTCGGAAGCCCGTTCCGGCACCTTGCCGGATAGGGGGTCCCTCACCGGTGGCCATCTTCATCATCCTGGCGCTCTCCATGATGAGGAGGGATTAGTTCACCCTCAGGGCTGAGGGTATGTACCAGTAGCTATGTGTTTGATCTCTCTCTCTCTCTCTCTCTCTCGTGTTCTCTCTATGGCACGATCTTGATGTATCGCGATCTTTGCTATTATAGTTGGATCTTATGATGTTTCTCCCCCTCTACTCTCTTGTGATGAACTGAGTTTTCTCTTGAAGTTATCTTATCGGATTGAGTATTTAAGGATTTGAGAACACTTGATGTATGTCTTGTCGTGCTTATCTGTGGTGACAATGGGATATCATGTAATCCACTTGATGTATGTTTTGGTGATCAACTTGCGGTTTCCGCCCATGAACCTATGCATAGGGGTTGGCACACGTTTTCGTCTTGACTCTCTGATAGAAACTTTGGGGCACTCTTTGAAGTACTTTGTGTTGGTTGAATAGATGAATCTGAGATTGTGTGATGCATATCGTATAATCATGCCCACGGATACTTGAGGTGACAATGGAGTATCTAGGTGACATTAGGGTTTTGGTTGATTTGTGTCTTATGGTGTTATTCTAGTATGAACTCTATGATATATTGAACGGAAAGAATAGCTTCATGTTATTTTACGACGGGCTCTTGAATAGATAGAACAGAAAGGATAACTTTGAGGTGGTTCCGTACCCTACTATAATCTCTTCGTTTGTTCTCCGCTATTAGTGGCTTTGGAGTGACTCTTTGTTGCATGTTGAGGGATAGTTATATGATCCAAGTGTGTTATTATTGTTGAGAGAACTTGCACTAGTGAAAGTATGAACCCCATGCCTTGTTTCCTACCATTGCAATACCGTTTACGCTCACTTTTATCATTAGTTACTGATAACCCGCAAGTATACGGGATAGTTGTAGCCTCTTTCGATAAGTAACAGTGTCGAACCCAACGAGGAGCTAAAGGTAGAACAAGTACTCTCTCAAGTCCTATCGGCCACTTACATGACTCTACGCACGCTTGACGTTCGCTTTACCTAGAACAAGTATGAAACTAGAGGTACTTTGTAGGTGTGATAGGATAGGATTGCAAGATAATAAGAACACGTAAATAAAAAGTAGAGGATGTTTAGATAAAGATGCAATAAAGTAAATGTAGCAAGTGTGGAAAAGTTGTGGTAGGAGTTGTGAAATTATCCCTGAGCAATTGACTACTTTACTAGATCGATAGCAAGTTTTATGTGGGAGAGGCCACTGCTAGCATGTCATCCCTGACTTGGAATTCTATGCACTTATGATTGGAACTATTAGCAAGCATCCGCAACTACTGACATTCATTAAGGTAAAACCCAACCATAGCATTAAGATATATTGGTCCCCCTTCAATCCCGTATGCATCAATTTCTATGCTAGGTAGAAGCTTCAGTCACTCTTGCCCTCCAATACATAGTCCTATCAACATACAACTAACCCTATGGTGTGATCCACGCTACTCATATGATGGGCACCAAAGGACAGCAACATAACCACAAGCAAATTAAATCAATCATAGCAATTCATCAACCACCAATAGGACAACGAAAATCTACTCGGACATCATAGGATTGCAACACATCATTGGATAATAATATGAAGCATAAAGCACCATGTTCAAGTAGAGGGTACAGCGGGTTGCGGAGAGTGGACCGCTGGATATAGATGGGGAAGGTGATGGAGATGTTGGTGAAGATGGCGGAGGTGTTGGTGAAGATCGCGGTGTCGATGATGGCCCCCTAGCTGCGTTCAAGCGCCATCGGAAGCAAGGGGAGAGAGCCCCTTCTTCTTCTTCTTCCTTGACCTTCTCCCTATATGGGAGAAGGGTTTCCCCTCTGGTCCTTGGCTCCCATGGCTTGGGAGGGGCGAGAGCCTCTCCGAGATTGGATCTATCTCTCTGTCTCTCTCTGTTTCTGCGTTCCCAGATTCTGTCCCTTCACCGTTTCCTTTATATCCGGAGATCCGTAACTCCGATTGGGGTGAATCTTTCGCCCAGATTTTTCTCATAAAATTAGGTTTCTTGCGGCAAACGAAGAGCGTCAACCGCCTTACGGGTGGCCTAGGAGAGTGCCAGGCGCGCCTCCTTATCTCCTGGCCACCTCGGGCACCGTTTTGCGTTGATTCTTCCCCTGGAAAATCCCAAATATTCCAAAATAATTCTCCGTCCGTTTTTATCCCATTTGGATTCTATTTGATATTGGGTTTCTGCGAAATATAAAACATGCAACAAACAGGAACTGACACTGAGGACTGGATCAATATGTTAGTCCCAAAAATAGTATAAAAAGTTGCCAAAAGTATATGAAAGTTCAATAATATTGCCATGGAACAATCAAAAATTATAGATATGACGGAGACATATCAGCATCCCCAAGCTTAATTCCTGCTCGTCCTCGAGTAGGTAAATGATAAAAAAAGATAACTTTTGATGTGGAATGCTACCTAGCATAATCTTGATCATATGTCTAATCATGGCATGAATATTAAGACACGAGTGATTCAAGGCAATAGTCTATCATTTGACATAAAAACAATAATACTTCAAGCATACCACACAGGAAATTATGTCTTATCGAAATAACATAGCCAAAGAAAGCTCATACCTACAAAATCATATAGTCTGGTTATGCTCCATCTTAATTACACAAAATACTCCCATCATGCACAACCCCGGTTTCAGCCAAGCAATTGGTTCATACTTTTTAACGCGCTTCAGCTTTTTCAACGCTCACGCAATACATGAGCGCAAGCCATGGATATAGCACTATAGGTGGAATAGAATATGATGGTGAAGGTTTATGTGGAGAAGACAAAAAGGGGGAAGTCTCATATCGACGCGGCTAATCAACGGGCTATGGATATGCCCATCAATTGATGTCAATGCGAGGAGTAGGGATTGCCATGCAACGGATGCACTAGAGTTATAAGTGTATGAAAGCTCAAACTGGAAACTAAGTGGGTGTGCATCCAACTTTCTTGCTCATGAAGACCTCATGCATTTGAGGAAGCCCATTGAGGGAGTCCTGGACCAGGGGGTGTCCGGACAGCCGGACTATCATCGTCCGCCGGACTCCAAGACTACGAAGATACAAGATTGAAGACTCCGTCCCATGTCCGGATGGGACTTTCCTTGGCGTGGAAGGCAAGCTTGGCGACACGGATATGTAGATTTCCTACCATTGTAACCGACTCTGTGTAACCCTAGCCCTCTCCGGATCGGAGGGCTTTAGTCCGTAGGACATAACCTCCATTACAACAATCATACCATAGGCTAGCTTCTAGGGTTTAGCCTCCTTGATCTCGTGGTAGATCTACTCTTGTAATACACATCATCAATATCAATCAAGCAGGACGTAGGGTTTTACCTCCATCAAGAGGGTCCGAACCTGGGTAAAACATCATGTCCCTTGTCTCCTGTTACCATCCGCCTAGACGCACAGTTCGGGACCCCCTACCCGAGATTCGCCGGTTTTGACACCGACATTGGTGCTTTCATTGAGAGTTCCTCTGTGTCGTCGCCGATAGGAAGGATGCCTCCACCCGTCTTCAAGAACGGTATTTTCGCCAAAGGGGCCTTGGCCTCCGGCCAAACTATCCGGCTAGGTGGTTTTCTTCTGACTGCCTGTCCGGCCACTGCTTCGACAATGACTTCTCAAGTCGTCAAAAGCAATCTTCGCGTCAGCTCGGAATCCGCCGAGCAGCTGGATCCAATAGAGCTCTCATCTGTCAACGAGCTCTTGGATCGCATCGCTGCCCTGGGAGTCACTACAGACTACAATCAGATTGGGCTTAAAACCGATCTAAGAGAGATTAACTCTCCCCAGGTCACCCACCACGTCGCAGTGGTAGAGGAACAATGCGGCGACTCTTTTCCTATATTGAAAACTAGTCACGTCCGGGTTCCCGAACCCTCCATGCCGGATTTCCGCGGAGGGATGGACTTCGATCGAGCACTGAACTTAAAATCATGCATCGTTCCAGACTTACTGGACTACGTCCAGCAATCCAAACTTCCGAATTTGGAAACTTCCCGGCCTTTAAGCGTTGAGGCGGGTAGGGTTCCGGACTTAATTCCACCCACCCGCCCAGACATATGCGATCTATCTCTAATCCAGTAAGAGCCCGCTGAAGCGAGACATCACTCTTGGGCGATTCCTCCTGGTCATGGACAGGATAAAGGACTGCCGAGAGGATAACGCAATCTCAATTTTTGCAATAATTGCACGGATCGGGGAATCTTGAGCGCCGTCGGCCGTCAGTAAATTACACGCTTTGTCGACCAAGGCGTCCATAGTACAAAAGTATTGTGCGATGGAGAGTTTCGAAAAAGCAAAAATAATTTTGGGACAATCCGCCCCAACCCCCGTCTGCAACAAAAGGGTGCATTACACTCGGGCACCGGATACAAAACCAAAAGCAAAAACCCCATAGAGGGCACGGAACCGTCTTCGGGGATGGCTCAATGGACCTGTAAACTTCACAAGACAGAGGGCGCCGTCCCAACACATAGCCTCCGAGCATGTTGGATATTACGGCGGTGGCCAAAAGTGGCGAGGAGCTTCTAGCCCCGAAAACCACTCCAACAATACCGCACAGTATCAGCGATCTTCGAGACCTTCGCATCAAATAATATGCGAAGCGAATAATCCAGCGGCCTCGCCAAGTCTACCAAGTAGCAACAACAAATCCATGGAGCGACACAGCCATCACCTTCAATGCCAGCGACGAACCTAAAATCCGAACAGCCCGAGCACCAGCCGCACTGGTGCTTAGTCCTATAGTGGACGGCTTTCGACTTACAAAGGTCCTCATGGATGGCGGCTGCGGTTAAACCTCATCTACGAGGAAACTCTTCAAAAATGGAAATAGATCGAGCCGTATTGAGCGAAGCAGCACAACCTTCAGAGGAATAATACCCAGCCGGGAAGCACGCTGCACCGGAAAAATCACACTCGATGTGGTGTTCGGCTCGCCGGACAATTACAGATCCGAAGAAGTCACGTTCCAAGTGGCCCCGTTCAACAGCGGATATCACGCTCTACTAGGACGGGAGGCATTCACAATTTTGCAAGCCGTACCCCATTACGGGTACATGAAGCTCAAAATGCCTGGGCCCGGTGGAATAATCACTCTTGTTAGTGATCCAGACATAGCATTACGCGCCGAGAACAAGACAACCGCATTAGCCCTGGAGGCGCTATCCGAAGCCCTAGCGGCAGAAGAACTCACCGTGCTGCGCTCTATGGTAAATAGGGACGATGTGATACTCGATAAGAGATCCAAGTCGACCTCCTTTAAACCAGCAGACGAAATAGTAAAATTCCAGGTCCATCCAACGGACCCAACAAAGACGGCCTCCATCGGGGCACAATTGAACCCTGATGTAGACGCCAGATCGCGAGAATTCGCCGGGAAAATTGGGACATTTTCGCCTGGCACCCCTCGGACATGCCCGGAATCCCACGCAGATTAGCAGAACACAGCCTAAACATCCTAAAAGGATTCAAGCCAGTCAAACAGGCCCTTCGACGATTTTCCGAACCCAAAAGACAGGCAATGGGAGAAGAGCTAGCCAAACTATTGGAGGCCGGATTCATCAGAGATATCAAACATCCGGATTGGCTAGCAAACCTTGTAATGGTACCAAAGAAGGATAAATCCTGGCGCCTATGCGTCGATTTTAAAGACCTCAACAAGGCTTGCCCAAAGGATCCCTTCCTCCCCGCGCCGACCGGATAATCGATGCTCTTTGCGGATACGATTCATTGTGTTTCCTTGACACATACTCCGGATACCATCAAATTAAGATGGCGGAAGCAGACCAAGCCGCAATGGCATTCATCACTCTATATGGACCATTCTGCTTCAACACGATGCCCTTCGGACTTAAAAACGCCGGCGCAACATATCAGCGCATGATTCAAACATGTCTGGCCACCCAGATCGGCAAAACAGTAGAGGCATACGTAGACGTCAAAACCAAACACGTCGAAACTCTAGTAGACGAGTTGAGGCTCACATTTGACAACCTCAGAGCATATGACATCAAGCTGAATCTGAAAAAATGCGTTTTCGGCGTACCAGCCGGAAAGCTATTGGGCTTTATTGTATCCAGTCGAGGAATTGAAGCAAACCCAGCCAAAATCCGAGCTGTGTCACAGCTAGATATCCCAAAAGACCTCAAGCAAATACAAAAATTGACTGGATGTGTGGCGGCTCTAAGCTGCTTTATCTCCCGTCTAGGAGAAAAGGCATTGCCCCTCTATCACCTCCTTAGGCGCACCGAACACTTCGAGTGGACGGATGCTGCCACCGCCGGACTTGAAGAAATAAAAGCCATATTGGCAACAAATCCGGTCCTGGCAGCGCTAACTGGCGAACCAATGTTGTTATACATCGCAGCAACACATCAAGTTGTAAGCGCGGTACTCGTCGTCGAGCGAGAGACGTAAGGGCATAAATTCCCTCTTCAAAACCATGTATTACGATCCATTGTGTTAACTCCCTGCAAGTCCCGTTACCCGCACTATCAGAACATAGCGTATGCGGTGTTCATGGCATCCCGGAAGCTTCGACACTACTTTCAAGAGTGTTCGATAAAAGTGTCCTCCGAAGTACCACTCAACAACATTATAAATAACCGCGACGCAACGGGCAGGATTGCAAAATGGGCCATTGAGCTCTTACCATTCGATATAACTTACAAACCTAGGCGAGCTATAAAGTCACAAGTTTTGGCTGACTTTGTCGCTGAATGGACCGAAGCCAAACTCCCTAAAGAGTACGGCGCATACTCCAATTGGATTATGCACTTGCGGCTCTAAAATGTTGGCGGGCTGGGGTCAAGCGTCGTATTGACGTCCCGACCGGGACACATCCAAGATGTACTTCAAATAATGTACACGGACTCCAACAACGCAGCGAATCTGAGGCCCTGTTACATGGTCTCCGGATGGCAATCTCCATGGGCATTCAACGCCTAGAGGTGCGCGGGGATTCAAACCTTGCAATATCCCAAATAAATGGAGACTTTGACGCCAAGGATCCGAAAATGGCAGCATATCGCAACGCTGTCCTAAAAATGTCAGCTCGGTTTGAAGGACTTGAATTCCATCATGTAGCCCGAGATAATAACCAAGCAGTCGACGTACTGGCACGCATCGGTGCGAAACGTGACGTTGTCCCTCCAAATATCTTCCTGGAACGGCTCTTCAAGCCATTCGTACTATGGGAAGAGGAGTCCGGAAATGACAAACCGGAAAAAACCGCGCCAACCGGCGATTCAGCCGATGACATAACACCTTCATCCCATGACATAATGGTAGTAATCGCCCCGTGGACAGAACCATTCCTAGCCTACCTGCTGAGGCAGGAACTTCCCGAAGACCAAAATGAGGCCCGCTGCATAATCCGGCGATCTAAAGCCTACAAGGTCCATGAGGGAGAACTTTATAAGAAAAGCACAACCGGAGTCCTTCAAAGGTGTATCTCCGAAGAAGAAGGGCGAAACCTCCTGGCTGAAATTCATGCCGGACTAGGCGGACACCACGCAGCAGCTCGGGCTCTTGTAGGAAAGGCATTCCGTACAGGGTTTTATTGGCCGACGGCCCGGGCAGATGCTCAGGACTTAGTCCAAAGATGCGTCGGTTGTCAGCTCTTTGCTAATCAGAGCCATATGCCACCCACCGCCCTCAAAACTATACCCATTACCTGGCCGTTCGCGGTTTGGGGGCTTGACATGGTTGGACCCCTCAAAGGGGGAACCCACAAGCATAGGTTCGTATTGGTCATGGTGGACAAATTCACCAAATGGATAGAGGCCAAACCAGTCAAAACGGCAGAGTCCGGACCAGTGATAGACTTTATCTCCGGGGTAGTACACCGTTTTGGTGTCCCCCACAGCATCATCACCGATAACGGCACGAATTTTACGGCCGACGAGGTTAAATCATGGTGCAAAAACATGGGCCTTAAGCTCGACTACGCTCCAGTCTATCATCCTCAAACCAACAGTCAAGTGGAACGAGCAAATGGTCTAATAATGAGCGGCATTAAACCCAGACTAGTGCGGTCACTTACTAAATCGACACGACTTGGGTAGAGGAGCTCGACTCCGTGCTCTGGGGGTTGCGGACAATGCCCAACCGTACTACCGGATTCACACCATTTTTCATGGTATACGGCGCAGAGGCAGTTCTGCCCTGCGACATTATTCATGACTCACCTCGAGTGCGCATGTACGAAGAAAGAGAGGCCGAGATGGATCGGCAGGACAGCTTGGACGCATTGGAGGAAGAACGCGACGTCGCCAAGGCTCGTTCCGCATTCTATCAGCAGCAGGCTCGAAGATATCAAAGCAGAGAAGTACGAGCCAAGACTTACAACGTTGGCGAACTAGTTCTACGCCTGCCGGACAAGAAAAAGGACAAGCTCAAGCCCAAATGGGAGGGGCCCTTCATTATCGATCAAGTCCTGACCGGCGGAGCATACCGACTACGAAATGCGTCAGACAACCGACTCGAGCTGAACCCATGGAACGCAGCCCGCCTCCAAAGATTCTATGCCTAGCGCCGGACAAAGAGTTCGTCCCCTTCCCTCATTCAAATTTTTTACACTTCGGCTATCTTTTGTTTCTCTTTCTTCTCTTAACCCTTTTACCACAAAGCCTGTAAGGGCCTATTTGTGCATTGTTCACATACACTTGATGTGCCATTCCACTCATTATACCTGGGGGCTTCTTTTCCAGAAGCTCAATTATAAGGGATTCATGCCCAACACATGTGTCAAGCTTCCACATGTACCTTTTACTCACCATTATATGCATTGATATGACTTAAGTTTTGGCCAAGCTGGGTTGCCTGGCTCCTGTGCTTACCCCTACGTTCCCGATTGTTCGGCTAGGAGGTAAAGGAGCACCTCTGCGATTATTCTTGCCGGGTCACCGGATGTGTACCTCGGACGGGTGAAGCCGAAAGCTAGCGTTCTTAAGGGAATATTCGGTCGGTGATGTGAAGATGATTTTTTTCCTATATATTTATCTGCCCCAGATGTTTTTTTTTTTGCTGCAGTCCGGACATGCACCTTAGGGCATGCCTCCTGAGAAAGGAACCCTTAACGGACTATTCTCCCTGGAAGATGTTTCTTACTAACCAAGTAATATAACATAACTAGTTGGGCACTTGTCTGATAAAGCACTAATGACCCCTATGCCTGGTCTCCATGCATACCACGGTTGTTTCTTAACCAAGAAGGTATTCGGACACACTCCGGACTCTAGGGTCCCGAGGTTGAAGCGAAAAGGTCGGCAAAGACAAACGATCTACAATCCGGCTAGAAGGCATTTCACATGTCATTTAAAAAAAATATATACATTGTCAAATCTAATGACTGTATTCCTCCTCAATCCCGTCTAACAGGCTGTCTAATTTACAGTCCCGTTGGGAAAATTTAGCAGCCAACTCTACTTGGCCGTATACTAAACACACAGGGATCTCCTTCCCATCGGGCCCCACAGGTCCGACCTCGGCCATATGGTTGGGATCCGCCTTCTTGTACCGTGTCTTCACCATGGCCCAAGCCTCCCTGGCACCTTGGCGGCAGGCCGAAATCTTCCACAAACGGAAGTGCTGCCATATTCCCTGAAGCTTCTCCGTAAGCTCCCCAAGGCCTTTGGGCAGGGCAAGGGCCGGCCATAAAGCCTGAACGGCGCCGCTCATAGCCTGCCGAACTCGTTCGAGCAGCTACAACAGCTCGGGAAGTTGATCGCCCGTCGATACGGGCATCTCCTCTGCAGGGCGACCTGTGAGAATACCTACAGACACATTTTGTCAATTGGCTTCGTCGCCAAACTCTTCTTTTCAAAGGAGTTTGCTTAAGCACTTACTATAGATGCCGCGACGAAGCCGCTGATTCTCCTTAACGGAGCTAGACAGCTCGGCCCGAACACCTTTCAGCTCTTCCCGAGCTTGGCGTGGGCATTCAGAGCCTATTCCTCTCTTGCGCACCCTATTCAGCACCCTCTCGCTGGCCTTCACCGGCGTAGTAATTCTTACTGTCCGGATCTTGTCCGGGTTCTACAATGTCATTATTAGACTTACGTGCATGCCGCATAGCTTATATTTATGAATAAAATGTGTTACCAGGAGGGGTCTCTGTTTCCTCCTCTGGCAGCAAGTGCGCCTCAAGTTGGGCCTTGCACTCTTGCAGCTCCGAGACAATTGGGTATTCTTCTCGGTAAGATCCTCGTTTCAAATGATCCTTAAATCAGTTAACATAACTACTTTAAGTCTCGGGCTCTTGGCATATATAACTATTAAATTCTCTTACCCGTATGTCTTTTACATATTGCTCCGTGGCTCTGGTAAAACCATCTTGAGCAGCACGGAGTGCGCATCCCCCGTTAAAGGCATTCAATGCCTCGGGGAGAAGCACGCGTCCTGGCTCTTGTCCGCGACGCTTTGTGGTTCATGGCGCTCTCCACCTCGAGACTTGGTGGCGGACGGTCTGTCGGCATCCTCCATTGGAGGAGTATCCGCCCGCGCCTTGCGCCGCCTCCCCATCGGCCCGAGCCTGGGCCGGTAGAGGTTGGATTGGTAACCTCCACGCCCTTGATCTGGCGGGCGCTTTTCTCCGCAAAGATCATGAGCACTTAAACGCTTCCTAGGAACATTGCTCCAAATAATTAAATGCGAGCTATACCTCTGCGGAGACGCTTCAGTCCGTGCCGCGCTCCTCTTCCGCCTACTGGTCCGGACTGGCCTTTGTTGGTCAGCCGCCGCGGGCTCGGCTTCCCGCCTTGAAGGCGCTTCCTGCATAACACCATCGTATGCGAAGGTCAGAGATGAGCAAGGAAGAAACAATGGTGTCGGGACTTCGGTCACAGTCACCTGGGGAGCCGGACGCAATCCGGGGTAGTCGGCCGTAATGGCGACTAAAGCATTGTCCATGCTGAGCTGGTGGAACACCCCGTCGATTAGCTCCACCTTTATGTCCGGATCCTCTTCGGAGGCCGGATCCCGGGATCTCTCCGGATCCTCGGGTTGCGAGGCTGGACTTATCATGTCCTCCACAGTCCGGCGCAGTTCCTGCGCCGAAGACACAATATGAGAAGCTTAAACTTCAAAAACACAGGTCGGACCCTTAAAGTGTTTGCTTACCCAGCGCCGGGGGTTATTCATGGAGAACCCATTCGAAGGGTTCGTCTGGAGAAAGTCCTCCTTCTCCCCCTTGTATAGGCCGGACAGGATCGTCACCAGATCCTCGGCCGAATCCGGTCCTTTGCGACCATGGCGGGTGGCGTCGTCTTCCCCATTGAAATCCCACATGGGTGGCCTCATTGCAAAGGGCTGCACCCCAGAATGCATGTTGCCATGACTCCAATCATGGTCAATCCGGAGTGGGCCAATAACCTTATACAGCCCATCAGATAATGGACGCTCTTGTCTTCCTCCAGTTGGGGGCTCCGCGGGCGCCAACTAAGGCGTTTCTTCAGAGGTACAGAACTGAACTCCGGGAGGCCGATCCGAACAGGGTCCGGCAGCGGAGCGTCTTCTATGTAAAACCATTCCAAAGGACAGTCTTCGGACGCCTTCTTGGGGGTTCCGGATAGATATCCGGTCCCGGCGATGCGCCATACTTCGGCGCCGCCCACTTGGTATATGGACCCCTCGTGAGAACGGGGTACGAGGCAGAATAGTCTCTTCCACAGGAAAAATGGGGCTCGATGCCCAGAAATAGCTCACAAAGAGCTACGTAACCCGCAATATGCAGGATAGAGGCGGGCGTAACGTGATGGAGCTGGAGTCCGTAGAACTCCAGGAGCCCGCGGAGGAACGGATGTATAGGAAATCCGAGTCCCCTTATCAGATAGGGGACGAAGCATACCCGCTCCCCTTTGTTGGGAATTGGGGTAGCCTCCGCTTGTTTCCCACCTTGGTAGGTGGCCAACCCGGCTCGAACCGGGACCATGAAGGCCGGAGGGAGATATCCCTTTGCTTGAAGCGCCACCAGCTCGTTGTGCGGGACGGAACATCTCCTCCAATCTCCTGGCAGAGGGCTGGGAGCGCGAGAAGAGGAGCCGCGTCGACGGTCCATGATAGAGTGGATTTTTGGTCAGTGGCGCTCCGATTAGGACTCGCGGAAGGAAGAGGGTGTGATTTGGATCTGGATTCTCGCCTCTCTTATAGGCAGATTATTTGCACAACTGAGGGGTAAAACATAAAAGATACCCTGGCCTTTCGCATTCGTGCGACGCATGGAAGAAGGTCATTATTGGGCGTAGAAGCCAAGAAGCGCAACGTTAATGAGGAAGCCGGACACTGTTCGGCAGGTACATGGAACTTGAAGGAGAACCCGCCTTGCAACGCCGAAGACTACAT